>CAHIKZ030002329.1:140000-157500 GCA_903632075.3 Acanthosepion pharaonis | reverse complement strand
TATATATATATATATATATATATATATATATATATATATATATATATATATATATATATATATATATATATATATATATATATATATTTTGTGTGTGTATGTGTGGAGAAGTTCCAACGACGAGTTAAACATTCTTCATATGTCTGAGTGAGGTGCGCTGAAAATGGATTGTGGCTCCGTAAACAACCATATCGAATTCCTGTAGTGTTTGTTACATTCATCCACGCGTTATAAGGAAATGAAAAGTACATATTTTTGTTTTTGGAGCCAATAATTATAGTTGGCAACTATATGACATATTGTTTTATTTTGTTTAATAATTTTATATAATATATATATATATATATATATAAAACTCTTTGATAGCAGATATATATATATAAAGAAATGACATTAGAATTACGATTAGGCACAATTGTCATTATAGACGTCAAGTTGTCTCCTATGGCTGAGAATCTCATTTTCACTTTTTGGATTACGACGATACCCGAAAAAAGACAAAAAACGTCTCTTTATGAAATGTAACAAAAAATTCTATCATTAACAGGATAGCGTTTTCAGGAAAGAGAGATATTGAAATTATTACGGTGTCGCTTATTAGTGCCCTGTGATCAATCACCAAACAACCAATCACAGGCTTTTTTTAGACCCAAATCACCATGTGTGTGCGGTTTTACAACGCTCTTCCTCTTTTGCTTGTCGGGGAACCTCAGAGACAACACGTTACCCATCTGCACTCCGTCATCTAAAACATCAGGACACTTAGGATTTCGACCGCAACTGAAGCACAGGAGTCAGGACTCTGTTTTCTTCAACCAAGCCAAACAGGAAAGATAAAACTGTTATAAGGACGTATTTTGTAGAAAGTCAACTTTTACTTCTGTTTTCCCTTCAAACTTTTACTTCTGTTTTCCTCTACAAATACATGTTTTTTCATACATTTTTTGTTTGTGTTCCTTTCTTCTTGTTAGCGTCATTCCTTTGTTACAAATTGGGAAAATCACAAAAATATAGAATGTGCAGTTGTCAGCACAAAGCAGAGCCCAACATGCAAATTACAAATTGGATATGCCAAAACTAATCAAGTTCAAATGTTTAAATATATAGAAAGTGATTTAACAGAGGACAGAAAATGCGACAGATGCTTTCCAAATCCTAAGCAAAAGAAAGAGGAAAATATATTTTGGAAAAAGAAAATGGTAACTGAAATATATATATAGTAAATGCTGGAGAATATATGAAGATATATAGAATATATGAAAAGATTTTTTTTATGACACAATGTGAAAAGGAAAAACGAGAAAGGATACTTTATTACAAAAAAAACAGTTGACATTTCTAAGGATTATCATGAGGAAAGAGCGTTTAGAAAATTTTACACTAACTGGATATATTTATTCAAAAGGAAAAAACGTATAAATTACGTAACGAACTAGCGTAAATTGTTGGCAGAACAGGGAAAATTTAATAAGAGCTACAAAGGATAGATAATTCTAGAGAGCGATGATCGCCCACGCTCTGGAGATTTCTTTGTATTAGACGTCTTATTAACACATTGTAGGTTATGTAATATTAATTTTGGCAGGTCGGGGTGGATAATAATGGTTTAATGATGCAAGTCTTAATAATTAACCCCTAGCTGGAGCGGGGATAGCTGGATTAATAGCTTTCCCATGGGTATTTACCTATAAGTAATATAACTCTCCGATTAACAATTCCGAGCCATTATCTATTACACTACTCGTATGTCCAAGCTTACTTTTTTTTTCCATAAGGTTCGCTTTGTACAAGGCCCGGGGGTCACTTGAGGTAGAGGGTTACATGAAACAGCAGTTTAAATAGCAGATGGTCGCGGGAAGAAGCTGTTCGAGTGAAACTTACTTCTCACCGATGGAATACGGACAGCACCTGATATTCCCATGTGGCCACCCATCTAAATACTGACTAATTTCCACGTTTCTTAACTGTTGATCGTACAGGATGCGGTATCCCAGTGTGATATGGCCGTAATCCACGCCCTGAAAAGACACGGCACATTGAAGAAGAATGGTACCCTTGTCGGATATAGACATATATACATTCAGTCTGTTCTTATGCGTGGAAGTATAGGTAAAATCTTTTATGTGGGAAATTGAAGACAGCTGCAAATTTAGCTCAGTAATAAGGTTGGAAAAAGCCTCATCATTGCTATCTTCCGTTGATCACAGACTACCTTCCTCATTCATTTATTGTCGTTGTTCCTTTGCATTTATTGATAGATATATTACCAGACAAAACTAATCTACAAAGCTCTATTTATTCTGGCTTCCGGTCATACATTTAGGTCAGCCAATTTTCTATTCTACAGCGAACACGCGTCCCTACACAACACATTATATGTGTGTGTGTGTGTGTGCATCTGTGTGTGTGAGAGAGAGAGAGAGTGAGATAAAGAGAGTGTCTGCGTGTGAGTGTGTGTATATATATATATATGTTATAAAAATAACGGTAGAAACTTGAAAAACTTCTAAAAACTTTCTATATGGATTTAGAAAAGAACTCATCTCTGTACTAAAATAACAAATCTATATTGTTAAAGTAGTCTATATTCCTATGTCCAAGCTACACACACACACACACATATATATATATATATATATATATATATATATATATATATATATATATATATATATATATATGTAGACAGACAGACAGACAGACAGACAGAGACAGAGATAACAATATATATCAAGAACAGTATTGGGCAAATTTTAAGAGAAAGTGGGAAAAAGGTTATTGTGACGTGTTTTTGTTCTTCAGCACTCCACCGGACTACCATCATAACAAAATTAGTCTGATGAAGGTTTTTACGACGAAAAAGGTCACAAGTAAACATTTTCTACTTTGTGAATATATATATATATATATATATATATATATATATATATATATATATGCGTGTGTGTGTATGTGTTTACATATGTATGCATATATGCGAGCAAGTTTAGAAGAGAAGCCGTCGGAATGGTAAGAATACAAGACAATGTTCAAAATTTCAATGTTTCGTCTATAAACCAGCCGCAGAAAAACAGAATTTAATTAAAATTATTTTTTTCCTCTGATGACTCTGGTACATCTTTGAATCATGTCAAAATATATATGTCCCATATATTCATACTTATCTCACATACACACACAAACTCACACATACATACATACGTACATATACATACATACATACATACATATACATACGCATACACGCATGCATATACATACATACATGCATATACATTCAGGCACTTCCCAACGGTGTCGCTCGTTGGGATCAACTCTCCCGATTGATATTATCAAGAATTCACTTCCTTGAATGCAACTCCTTGACAAATCGACCTTGAGCACATTCGAAATTTGTGTCATAGTCAGAACTCTAAGGTCAACACCAATTGTCAACGCACCCACTATTTATAGCTTAAAGTTTTATTATTTCTTCTTTTATGTGCCCTCAAGATGTGATCGATTACAGCTCTCCACAACTTCCTATTCTTTATAGCTCTAAGCGTCCTTTGTCACCCATCACTTCTATTCTTTGTCCTGCCATCTATTTACACAACCTCGTCTATAGGTTACTCTCTGTTTCCCCTTCTCTGTTGCTTTCATTATGTCCTGTGAGTGTCAAATTCTCTAAGCCGGCTTTCTTCATTAGATACCCCAGAAGTTCCAATACTAATCGATTCTAATGCAATAATTTTTTCTTATTCATTTTTTCTTTTCCATGTTCAGCCTTTATTCTTAGCATCCTCCTGTAGAACAACATTTGCGCTTAGTCTTTTCTTCAACAATAAGTAAAATGTCGTCACATTCATTGCTGCATAGACGGAAGGATATCACTTATGTTCAGTTATTTTATACGGCAAAATTTTAGTGTCCTTGGTGACAATCAATTTCACATATTTAGATAACATGAACATAAAATCTTATTACGGAAACAGCTACTGAATTAAAACATTTTATTAAAATTGCAGCTAAAAAATGTAACTCGTGATAGAAAATTATCGAAAGTTTTGGCACGCGATTTCTTCGTCTTTTCTTCAATATATATATTTATATATATATATACATATTTAGAATATTAAAATTGTTACATTAATGCGCAAATGTAAATATGCAACATAGAATTTGGTATTTATTGATCGGATAACTAAGTAATTACTGGAAACTTTCATCAAACGTAAACTGTCTACAACTTTCGAAATTTTTAAACTACCGGTATTAGTCTCATAACACACTGGCCTAGAAAAGCATTTTCTCTTAGTGAGAACGAATCTCAAGAATTCTTCTGTTTTAACTCTTATGACTGAATAAGGCTTTAATACTCTAAGTGTATTTAGCGTGCGTACATCAATCCATCGTACATGATTTCATTCAGTTACCATTATAAAGCCTGATAGGAATAGAATTGATAAAAGAACAAATATCTCTCACTTGCCTATCTTAATTGGCCGCCTCTGTAAAGCTAATAGAGCGCATAGACATTGATTAAGGGTTAGCATGTTTGTATTTGTTTTTTTAATCGATTTCATCCATTCAATATATATATGTATAGGCGTCATATCTTTATTCAAGCATGTTTGGTTAAATAATTTACACATATTATGTCAATTTATTTTAGTTTTAATCCTTTCACGTATAACTAAAAACTGAAAAAGTTTTATTTTTTAATTAAAATAAAAATTACAAGTTACCTCACTTGCAAATTCGAAGTTGGAACGCTGTAACTGAACAGTTAAAAAATATTTTAAATTTATGGAGCAACTGTATATATATATCCATAGATATTTTGACCCATTGTAGATGATATCAAATGAGAGTGAAAGTACTTGGGTACATAAAAATTATTTGAATGAAAATTTTTAATTTTTTCTTAGTTTTCTACAGCCAACAAGAAATAAATTCGTGGACTTGAAAGGATTAAAAATAAGATAAATAGACATAATACGTCTAAATTATTTAGCCGAACATGCTTGAATATATATATATATATATATATATATATATATATATATATATATATATATATATATATATATATATATATATTCAATTAATTTCTTGGTGGCTGTAGAAAAATATTTTCACTGCTTGTTTACAGTGAAAAGAATATTAAGTTTTTTTTTCCTTCGTGATAGCCATTTGCTTTTTTCTGTTACTCCAACATTTCTCTTAACTTTTCTCGTGATCTTTGCTTTATCAGAAGCTAAATATCTCTGACGGTAAAAATAAAAACTGACTTTTGATTAACAAATTTTTATTAAGATATTTTTTTAACGGCGTCCAGTATTCATTATGCATGAAGAGCTTAAGAAATCGTTCGCCAGAAATAAACGCAAATAGATCAAATAAAACAATGCTTATCTTTCACGAAGACAACCGTCAATCTCGTGAGTTTTATACAGCATGATGTTTCAGCCGCAACGTACGCTGTAGCTTTAAAGTATAGCTGTCCACCCGTATTTGAGGATACCTGTTTGCTATGGCGGATTGCCAATCGCTATTGCAGACGCTTGCTCAGGCGTATTTGTGTTTATTCAACATACCTTATATTGAAACTATGCTGAGCCGACTTTAGTTACAGTTTCTGGAAAAGATCATGTTACGTAGCGTTATCAATAATTTGAACAAGGCCAGCACATTCAAGACCTCGGCCACGATGAATTGTGACTTCGTTCTAGTGCAGCTATCGACAGCACCCAATTTCACTCACAAGGCTTGGGTCAAAGGTGCTGGGATCGACCCCTCTAGTCCTCTAACACCAGGAAGTCTCCTTCCTGACATATCGGTCATGGTGAGAGTCGAACCCCGGTCTCGTTGTCAGAATGCCAACGTTTTAACCACTTGGCCACGTGCCCTTGATAGACCTATTTGTAAATAACAGTTTCTTGCACTGGTGCTGGTCTCTCTGCCTGACTTTGATCATTGCCCTTTCGACGCTGACTTTTCGATAAATTTATCTTCGGTACTGATGAAACTTTTTCCGCTTTGCATGTATCTTTCCAGTTCCTTTTTTTTTCCTTTCTTCCTAGTTCTTCATTTATTCCGTCCATGATTTTCGCAATATCCGACTGTAGAATTAGAACTATGGAGCTGCAAGTCTCTTCCTTATTCATAAGGAAATTGTCCAGAATAGTTTGCCATTTAGGAGGATCGATATTACATACCAGCACCGCATAATTTTCTTTGATTTAAAGAAACGTTTCTATGCTTTAAATCTTTGACTATTTACCGGAAGGCAATTGTAAATGTTCTTTCAATATAAAATTTTAACAAATTAATAAAGAGTACAAGGCTCGAGAGCAACTCAAGGTAGTGAGGTACAGTTAAATTGCTTATGATGACTGAAGCGTGGAATATGAATGGAAACCAAAATATTAGAAAGTAAAGATTATAATGATAAACAAGATGGATAACAACTGATATTTGATTTGAAGAGGTTAAGTTTATAGTGTTCATGGAATCATCGGCGAGGGAGTTTTCTCTACAACTGAAAAATTTTGGGCAGAAGCTAAATTCTCTCTTTACATTTGGAATACAGAAGAAGTGAATATGGTTCGACTCTGTGGAAACAGCGTTGCCTCTTCTAGCTGTAATAGTATGAACTGGAACTTTTGGGACACAGATAAAAGAAATTTGCCATGGAAACCGCGATAGACTAACGGTAGGTTTGCGAAGTTGTCACTGAAGAAAAAAGGGCCACAGACTCAAGAATAATTTCCCTCCACAAGACCGCGTTAAAGAGTTTGAACTTTACAAAAGTTGCAAAGTGGGAGCTGAGAAGTTCCTGCCCAGCTATATCCTATTTTTTTTAGTCTAAGCTGACTCTTGTAAAATTGCAGTATGGTAAAAGGAATCCGAAATTTTTTTTGGCAATAGAATGAAGCGACCATTTTGCGATAGAAATGTATTGAAAAATCAGTAGAAAACGATTGTCAAGGTTGATACATATATTTATCAATAAAAATTTTGATAGCTGCTGTTAATATGAGAACGATTTGTTAATTATGGCGTTGTATGTATTTCATAATATAATGGCGATTATGTCGCAAGTAACGACACTAATCTACTAAAAGTTCTTCACCTGATAATCCGATGATTATTTCTAGTAGAATTATGAAACTGATAAAAGTAATATTCAGTTGCTAGTGAAAATAATGTAGGAAATAATTAGTCTTCCTTTGTTTGAAACGCAAAATTTATTTTTGGCAGTTTATCGTCTGCAATCGGCTCCTGTTTCTCTGTAATTAAGCATAACAAAAAAAGAATTATTTTCCATATATGAATGAAAAGTTTGTGTAGTCTGATATTAGAAATTATATAAATTATGGCAGTATTTGTAATTTGTATATGTAATTACCTTGATGTCAATTCGATTTGTTTGTTTTTTGTTTTTTTTTTCGTTGCAGGTAACACAATATTTACGTCTTCTTTTCTGTGCCGTATCTCTTATGGACGTACGTGATCATGGTTTTCCACCGCTTCCGATCCCTTGTAGATCTAAGCGATATTTGTCTTCTATCTATACCTTCCCTATTCTGCAAACTTTATTAGGTAGATTACTCGCTGTTTACCTCTGGTTACACATTTCGTGATAAACACTACCTTTTCCATTTGCTGCCAAGTCCATTTTTCATGCTTGTAGCAAAACGGAGTAAAGGTTAGTATTGCTGGCTAAAAGAATTCTGCAGATGGTGGAACTTGGGTCTTAGGTTTTCAAGCGAAAGCTAAAGAAGGGACTGAATTTATACCTTTGTTAGATTTCCCAATTCTCTTGAGGTGTTTGTAAACTGTTGAACATGACACACACAGTTTGGCATCAAATCTCTAGTGTTTTGACATGGATCGATTTCATTAGTTTCTTTCAAATGTTCTTCAGTCAGAGTGGGTTGTCTTCCAGAGCGTGGCTTTTGGGATATGTTACTACCAAACAAAGTGCTGCACCACATTATGCTAAAACCAAGAGTCGATGGCGCTCAAATATACAGAACATTCGAACAATTTTTACACACTTTATGTCCAGAAAAGAAAACATTTTTACGAACTCAAGAAAAATTAAATAAGACGCTTACGCGCAGTAACGTGTTAAACGCCTTCAATGAAACTTAAAAGAGAGATTGCTGCCCAAATACAAAATTATATATATATATATATATATATATATATATATATATATATATATATAATCGTATGGATATGCGCATGCAAACTTGGGTTTCACGCCTTTTATGATCATCAGACTGAATATGTTAGGTCTATCGCTATTATTGAGCACTTTCCAAAAAAAGTACCGCGCATATATAATGTATATACAAATTATATTACACACACACACACACACACACACACACACACACACACACACACACACATATATATATATATATATATATATATATATATATATATATATGTATAAATCCAAGTTACTTCTGCACAAACATATATTTGATTAACACAGCATCCTCTGTGTATTAATAAATTATTATTTTATGACTTTACATGTTAATTCGGGCTCCTTTTCTTTATATAGCATCCGTTCATCTTTCATTCATTTTCTGTTCTTTCATCTTTAATATTATTTGCAGCAGGTTTTCTTGCAACCAAGAAATTGTTTTTGATTGAATATTTTCTATAAATTACTGACATGTTTTATGGGAGCCATTCCATTAATTTCGTTTCTGTCTTTGTTTTCTTGTATTTTATTTATTTTTAGCGACGTGAGCGAATGTCATCTTTGCAGAATGTGAAATAGCATTGTCTTTTAAGAACATACTCTCTAGCTAAGAACACCCTGTCTATAACTTCACCATTTCAATAAGAGTATTGTCTACAAATTTCTCTTGCATTTATCTTGACACTAACATCAGATTTGGAGAAGCCAATCATTTCTACTGCCTAAAATACATGCCCCACACATTATTTCACATCTCTACGTTGTTTTCTAAATTATTTTAGCTGACTATTTCCATGAAGGACCTAACCTGTAGCTCAGCCATCAAATCCATCCTTTGTAGCTGCAGATTCTTCATTTGAGTTTTTCGGTTTTCAAGTTCTTCCTCGACTAACTGAAACGTTTTTCTTTTTGATATTTAATTTAAGGTGGTAATTTGATTGCTTTCATATCTGGAAGCTATATTTTTAATACTTTACATTTTTCTTCAAATATTTGGTCCATTTGATGTAGCTCGATAGTCAGTACTACAGATACTGTTCTTCGCCTAACTTACATGCTTCTGTTTGTGTTATTTTAAAACTTCTTTAGCCAGTGTTCTGAAGCCATTAATGTCCGCCGTCCTATTTTTCTTGGTCCTCGGACATCATTTGTTATAGGGAGTAACTTATAATTAATACCAGAATTTTTTATAAACGTATAATTAATACTAGATTTTCAGATACCTATAAATTTGGATTTTATAGTGGACATTATTGTTTTAATAATCTTCATTTTTATTTGTTTTCGTTCACAACGACATATTTTATTACCGATCAATCCAGTTTTTGGCTTACTACTGTTTTATTTTTTCGCAAATAACACTCGTAAAATCAGTTTTTTTTTCTTGTTCTTACCTTACCAAATGTTTTTATTTGTTTATTTTTTTATTTGTTTATTTTTTTATTTGTTTATTTTTTTATTTTTTTATTTGTTTTATTATTTCTATTCAACAACTTCGTATTTTCCAATGTTGAGTTCCTATAACTGAATAACTTTAACATATTTTCACTTTTAAGACAATATCTATTTTTCATGACAAGCTGTATATATTTAAAATTAAAAAGTTAATACCAGTATTTGTACAGTTTTATTTCTTCGACGGAAAACCTCATTTACATAACAAAATCGCACGCCACTAAATATGCTATTGTAAATATTTCTACTAAAAATGATAAACTGAAATTTACTTGGTATCTTTATTATTATAATGTTTCCAAACACACGCATTAGGATTGACTATAGGGTGGCTAGTCAAACCCTGTCGAAAACGCCTGATGTTTATGCTGCAACTATATTGTGTTGACCGAAGTTACTGTTTCTGGGAGATAATGCATAATCTAGTGGGGTTAAGAGATTAAAAAAAAAAGACAGTCGCCTCATACCCCCGGCACGATGATTCGTGAATATATGTTATTACTTCCGAATATTTCCGTCTACGAATTTTCACTCACAAGGATTGACTAAACCCTTTGTATGGTCTCCAAGCTCGTACCCATGGTGCTGCACGCTAGGATCGCTTCCCAATAACAAAAAGATCAGCGATGGCGAAATTCGAACTTCTGTTTCATGATCGGAAGACAAACGTTCTAACGACTTGACCACACGTATTTTACAAATATAATATATAACCCAAAAACTTTACCACCATTGGTTCGTTAATACCATTTTTCGTTGTAAAAATATTCCCTTACATTATTCAATCTGATTTCATGTATGTTTTGAAGAACTTGTTTATTCGATGATTTTAACGATGATGTTTTTGTCCGAGGTAATAATACTGACGATATCGATGTTGTATCTAATTGGACAATTGTTATAACGTCAATGTGACCTTTTTAACGTGTTTCCCTTGTAATCAAATGACCAGTGCCTTATAAATAATGTATAACAACTTGCCCTTCTACGATTCCTGCTAATAGCTTCTAACTAACCATGTTTATTCAAACATTAGAAGCAATCTACAGATAGATAGATAGATAGATAGATAGATAGATAGATAGATGTCGTCTTAAACACCCAGAACGAAACCTTTTATAGGGATAGCGGACTTAGCGTTGCCTTAAGCACGCGTTCTTGTGGACTGTAAGATCGATCAATTTTCTACTAACTTCATGGATTAGCTCGTTAACCACTGCATTACTAAGAGAACTTGGAAATCTTAAAATTTTTATTTTTTTATAGTAAAATTTGGATGGATTGGATCTTCGTTGATGAACAGATAGCTAGTCGAGTAGACTATTACTTCTATAGTGATTTCAATCCATACGTCCCATATATCTGCTTTCTTGCCAAATGAATCTAAGCAAATGTCTACAGAATAGAGTTATTTGGAACAACTGTAGTGCCGTCGTGGTTGGCAAGACTAATGAGAATTCTTTGCAGTGAAATAAGAACACACTGACTGAATATATGGTAGAACGTTATTTAAATACTTACATTAGCTTTTTATGTTTGGTTTAAACCCTAAAACAGCGGGAGCAAGTTGCCCGTATGTACAGTCCAAAAGGGCAAAAAAAAGATTAATTTCATTTTTAAAGAGTATTACCATTGTTATATTCACTTTAATTATATAGTTAAACCATAGAAATAATAGTTTACCGCTTTTAGATAACAAAAACAAAAACAAAAAAAAAAAACTAGCGAAATAAAACAAATGTTAGGTTCCTAAATTTAAATGAAACTCCTTTAATTATTCCATCTTCAATAATGTTGTGCATTCTTTGCACAAAAGTACGATTTTTTTGTCTCTTTTCTCTTCGAGATGTTTACAGAAATCCACAGTACTGTACGTGGCCTCTTCTTTCAGTTTTATTTACAGGTAAATACGCCAGAAAATTACTTAAACTCGTGAATCCGTATAAAAAAGAAAGCTTACGAATCCTAAATTTGACAATTATTCATTTAGACTCGAATCCTAAACGAATCATACTCGTATCGTTTGAAAACTTTTAAATCATGAATTGATTATATACCCAATTACCGGGTTCATCTCTCCGGATTTCATTGACAAGACACATAACACTAAAATGTGTCTCGATTCTCGTTCGTGTCTGTGTGAGCAAAAACTGGGAAAGGCCGGTTGCACGTTTACAATGAAATAACGGAAAAGATCACAACGGAGAGAAATGAAAAGAGGAATCTGGTTTTATATTCAGTTGTTTATTCAGGGATTCAATTGTACTCTCTAAGAGTAGTCAGGTGAAAACTTCTTTCACGACGAATAATCTCTCCTTCCTGCGACGAGACAAGACTCTCTCTCCTACCACGACCATCTCTCGCACCTCGTCCACAAACAAAGGTTGTAAAATTACTCTCTAACTGGCGTGGGGTGTATAAGAACAGACTTCAATTTTAACTGTTTATTAAGCCCGCGAACGGAACTTTATAATTTCCGCTCAAGTGGCACATGTTCCCGAAAGTTTAGATTAGTTTGGTTCCCTTTTGATCCAATATATTGTGTAGTAAAGATTTACGTCTTGTGTAAAATCGTTTAAAGCTAACAATTTGAATATAGTAGCAGTGCGATGCCTGATCAGTAATTGCGAATCAAAACCTATAAGTTGCTTGAGATAAGTACGGAATATGTCAGACAATCGAAGGAAAGTAACACACATGCAGACAAAGAAGGTGGAAAATAAATCTTTTCATTTACTTTAGGTCAGTAGTGAGTAAAGCTCACGTTCTTAAAAGTGTCAAATACAATATGGTATCTTAAAAGACATTTAAATGTAATATTTTAATTGCTGCCAAAAATTGACAGCATTAAAGGTCGATCAAGTGCTTGAATAACTAGACAAATGTATGTACATCAATGAAATGATGACAGCATCAGTGAACATAAATTACATATAAAATATAATTACATTGGTATATATATATATATATATATATATATATATATATATAGAGAGAGAGAGAGAGAGAGAGAGAAAGGAGAGAGAGAGAAAGAGAGAGAGAGAAAGAGAGAGAGAGAGAGAGAGAGAGAGAGAGAAGGATATGGAGAGAGACAATAGCCTGCGGCGGAGATGGTTTCGTCCAACAGCGTACATTGCTAAAAACCAAAACATTTATCTGAAAAATCGAGTCACTTATATATATATATATATATATATATATATATATATATATATATATATATATCTAGCAAAATTGTCCAAATTGTTAGATTAATATTTGAACGGTTGTATCTTAAAATGATTAAATATATCTTACTGGAATTCTCCGAGGTTTATTTTTAACCCTATTGAAGTCTACTTTGAGCACTAAAAATGTATAATCATTCACTAAGCTTAACAAAAGTATCCTGATGGAATCGATCCCTAACCAAAATAAAATTAATTAATTATAGCTAAGGATCGGAAGCTCATTAAGTATTGAAATAAAATTCAAATATATATATAGATTATTTTTTGACTTATTCAAAGTGATCTTCGCCCTCTCTAACCTTCTAACTTTCTGTCCTGGATAACAAAGTGCTGTACAGGTTTCACGTACGATTTCATTTTCAAGTTTTTTTTTCCACTGCTCTTTGAACTGTCATAGCTGAAACTCCCCTCTTACGTGCCAAATATCTATGAATTAAGTTGGGTCATTTCTAAATGATGTTTTCAGTTGAAATGATGAACCCTCTTCCTGATTTGACCTCCTGGTCCAGTTTTCTTCTCTACTGTTCCCTCTTTTTTAAACTTATTCCCCGTTCTCTTGATGGTTTATGAATGGATTTTGAAATGGAAGCCAGAGTATGAATGCCGCTACCGTTACAGAAGACCTGAATGATCTTTGTTCTCTCACCATTGCTCAGTTTAGAAGACACTGGGTTTGACACAAAAGAACTTTAACCTACTCTCATTTTAGCTGAATAAATCAAAGGCTTTTCAGTGATACTTACGAAAAATGGCCTGAAGATAGCAAAACCTCTTAACTTAAAATCTGGGAAAAAGAAACTCAATTAGTTTACTGAATTTTTAGATATTAAACATTTTGTGGGATGGATAATTATGCTGTTAGATGACCTGGACAATTTTGCTTTTACACACACACACACACACACACACACACACACACACACACACACACACACACACACACACACACACATATATATATATATATATATATATATATATATATATATATATATATAGTTAAGTTATGAAGAACTTGGTAATCCGTATGGGTAATCCCAAGGAGGATGAAATGAAAGCTCAATATATATATATATATATATATATATATATATATATATATATATATATATATAGTGAGAAAAACTGACATATGTTTAATAATACTTCGTTTTAGTTCATTAGTGACGTTATTTAAATGAAACCATCAATATTGAGTTTGATGGTTTAAAAAGGTGCCACGGCAAATATATATATATTTTTTTTACAAACGAAGATCTGATTGTTTAAATTAAGCCTTTATCATCGAATTTATTTTTAAATCAATATATTTATTAAAAGATTACGCCAATTTTTTCGCTTTTTAATAGATTATCTAAAACCGTAAACCTAATTAGTGTAAAAGGAATTATTAAACGGTTAGTTAAAAACCAGAAATTCAAATTCTCTTTTTCAAAGCATTCTGTTTTACCTTCAAAATAAGCTCAAAAATATCTCTACAATTCCTTATATTATGCCCTCGGCCGGTTTGATATCTTTTTATTTCTGTAGCATCGGTTGATATTTCAGCAAGGATCGGATATTGAATGCTGATTTTCAAGTCAGACACGCCTTTATTATTTAGGAGTTTATGGCAGTACAATCATCATAACTCCTCGTCGATTAATACGATAAAAGAAAAGCAAGTCTCTGACATAGACCAATTTTCCTAATCGCTCAATCTAACATGTGATAAAAATACCTTACTTATACATTACAGGCATTTCTAGTCATGCATTAATAAATTCACCCTAACACGTATGCACACACATACACACACTCACACAGCTTACGGCCATACCACATTGAAATAGCGGTTCTCGTCCGACCACCGAAATCAAGCAACGTCATGCCTGCTCACTACCTAGATAGGTGACTGCTTGGGAGTACGACTTGGTGAGTAAACTAGGAAGTGCTAGTGGTGCAATGGATAACGGCTCGGAATTGTAATTAATAGAGCTGATTCCAATTCCAATCAGGTTCGTTATATTACACTTACAAGTAAACACCTCTTCTCCCCTCCAAATCTATGGGTTAATTAGTCATATTGCTAACATCAGGAAATCATTATTATCCTCAAAAGAATTCTTACAGTCTAAAAATAATCCTGGCAATAAATAACCTAAAAAAAGGTTGATAGATCGTAAAAACAAATCATCCAATATATACGTTTGGGATATACCTGGTGGATGCAACAAAAATATATCCGGCATTCTCGCCCTGGTAAAAGTTAAAACTTTGGTGCTGAGCGATAGTTCGTAAGCTAGTTTCTCAAACCATTGCATCAAAAGAAAAAAGAAGAGCTTTCTTAGCTCAAGCACTTTTTTGGAATTGTGTCTGCTATTATAATTTGACCTCAGTTGAGATCATAGAGTCCGCAACTCTAGAAAACATGTAATTGGGAACTCCATAATCTTTGTAATGTCTGTATAGCATGCGCCTCGCTAAGACGACAATCGGTTTTGAATTTAGAGTTGTCCATCCACAGCATAAAAGCACAGTCTTCTCTACTATTTAACCCATAGCTGGAGAGAGAAGAGATGAATCTGTATTTTTCCCAGGTATATCTGTGCGAAAGGGAACACAAGAACATTGCTGGCTCGCACCGATAACTCTTTCCAATCCACCAAACTTTACGCTACCTGCACATACCTGTTAAACTAAGCTAAAAAGATAGCAATCTAAACACAGAATATGGAGTTCGGTCCTTACAGGATTACTGTTACTTGTGTTCTAAAGCTAAGTAAATATAAATAAAATCTAGGCCTAGTTTGGTGGCTGAAGTAGTTGTTGATAACACCAACCCTAGCCCAGGTAAAAGCTATAATTTTAAATGTTGGTTTTCAATGTAGGTGACATCTAGAAAAATGGCGCAAGACATTTCTTACTCGACGTCGCCTAGTTCTATACTAAAGTAAGCGAAGTAAATGTCTACGAGTGGGTAAACTTTCATATTAAAAAAAAAACAACAAAGAACTTGTTTACGTGATAAAAAAGAAATACTTACACACATATAAACACCTACTTAACAAGTAACAAGTCGAAACACATGCAGATCTTCGTCTTACTAACACACGACAAGAATGTTGCTTCATGCATGCATAAAAACAACACTGCAAAAAGACACCTGAACACACATTCTGTCTCTTGAAACAGTTCTTATTCATGCATCTCTTGAACGCATAGGGTTATTCACACGTTAATAGAGATAGGTATACGCACGCGACCATTAAAGTACTACGTTCCTCACATCGCCATTACATCTAACACTATCTTGCCTCTACTCTTTCGACAGTGTCAACACACAAATTACTACTACAAACTCTATTCTATCACTTTTCTTCTTACTCGGATACTTTAGCCTTTCTACATTTCTTCGTTGGCACTGTTCGCAATAAAACCGATTCTCATATACCCACGTCCGTTCCTGGGCCGTATTGAATACTAGTTTCAAAATCAAAGCTAAAAAAAATGAAATATTTTCTCAATAAGAAGCAAATACATTAACCCATGCACATACTAACACGCAGAAACACACGTGTTATATAAACATACATCTATGTCTCATCATCATCTCGACTTGAAATGAATATATCCTACTGGCTTTCGGAAGTTCTTAAGGTAAGTGTAATAGTTTTATATACTTATTTAGTTAATTTATTCATTTTTCTGTTATTAATTATATTATTATTTTATTTATTTATTGTTTAGACAGTTATCTTTTTAACTGATTTTCAGACAATTTATCTGGCATTAGATTACGACACTCAATTATATTCGAGAAACTATCAAAACACATTTCTTTGTAATTAATTACCTGCAGGTGAAGAAATATATATATATATATATATATATATATATATATATATATATATATATATATATATATATCGACTCTCCCGTCGGTTTCGACGTATGAGGATCTGACAGCTTAATTGATTGAGTTATGAAATTTTGTTCGTATATATATATATATATATATATATATATATATATATATATATATATATATATATATGTATGGCAAAAGATATATTTTTGACGGGAAAGATATATTTTTCTCTTTTGTATTAAATCTTCTTGTCACTTAGTGCTTAAATCCCCTTTGTATAAAATATGTAAGTATGTCTGTGTTTCTGCGAATATGTAATTAGCAATGGGAATTCTGATTAGCAACGAAATATTAAGCTCGGTACATAAGTACAAACTGAGAACCTCTCTAGTCGGGTGAGACTGGAATGACTTAACTATACCTCGAATATACACTGAATAATAAAACTTTGTTTACACTTCCGAACTATTGAATTTCGCGCCAATTTTCAGGGGTGAAAATTTTACAGGTAATTCAAATATATGTATAAGCCAATATTGTTAACATGAAGATCTTATAACATTTACCGAATTTAAATGAACACTTTGTTTGTACTGTGAGGTATTGCCACAACATTAATGCCTGGGGTTTTCAAACACCCCTTTTATAATATTATCGATATATCGTTTCGTTAATGTTCTTGTTATATATTGATTTTAGTGGGGTTTTTTTTGTTTTTCTGGTTATTGCTTTTAGTGTTTTTCGCTGTTTTTATCT
>CAHIKZ030002329.1:105000-135000 GCA_903632075.3 Acanthosepion pharaonis | reverse complement strand
AAAAAGTGGGGGGCAGTGAAAGAGAAAAAACTGTTTCGAATGAGAAATCAGAATAAGCGGGAAAATCTGCAAAGCGAGGAAGGAACGGGAGAGAATGTATAGAAATCTGCTTTAAGAGAAGAAGAAGGATAGATAGATACAGATATATATATATATATATATATATATATATATATATATATATATATATATATGCATCAATCTATCTATCTATCTATCTATCTATCTATCTATATATATATATATATATATATATATATATATATAGAGAGAGAGAGAGAGGAAGGGAGGGGGAAATCGTGGAAAATGAAAAACTAGAGAAAACACATATAGAAGAAAAAAAAGGGGTAGTGAGAAAGCATCCATTGACAATAAAAGCAGCCAAACAAGGCATTGGATGAGATAAAAAAGGAAAAAGGAAAGAGACCTTGAAAAATGGAGAAATTGGAGAAGAAAAAATTTGGAAAGAAAGAAAGAAAGAAAGAAAGAAAGAAAGAAAGAAAAAGAAAGAAAAGGGCAAATGCATCTAAATATAGATAAATGCTGCTGCGGGACTATTGTGAAAGAGAGGAAAAAGAACTGGATAATGAGGACCACAAAGTGAAAGTACAGAAATGAGAGGTGGGGGTCAGGGTTGACAAAAGGATTGGGCTTGTAGACAGGATCTGAAGAGAGAGAAAGATACAAGATAAATACCTTGACGGCTGACGTAGATGGGGTGCAAAGAGAAGATTTCTAAATGGAAAAAAAAGTTAGATAGAAAATTAAATATAAGAAAGCGAATGGCAGAGAGAGAGAGAGAGAGAGAGAGAGAAGTTGATCAGATAGAAAGAAGAAAGATAAAATGTTGATACAGAGAAAGAAAAATATAACTTCTCAGGAAAAGAGATTTCAAAAATGCAACAAAAAAAGCTTGTAAATAGATGTGGGCTAATGAAGGCGTAGTGGAAAGGCAAGTTACCTAAAGAGAACAAGTCAAAGAGAGAAAACATCGACAGATAGAAGAGAGAATGATGAGAAAAAGGTCGTGAACAGAGAGAGAAAAAAAAAAGATATATAAAACTTTAAAAGAAGAGAAAGAGAGGAAAAATAAAAAACCTGAAACATGGAAAAGGAAAGCAGCATAGGGAAAGCATCGTAATATACAGAGAAAAAAAAAGATAAAGAAAAAGATTCCAAAAAGAGTAATGGCGTAGGCCTGACGGAAGCGCATTGGAAAGGCAAAATATCTAAAGAGAGGAAATCAAATAGAGAAGACACCAAAATATAAATACTTTTATGGTAATTGTTCGGATGAATTTTCTACTATGGTACCGGGACTTTATAAATTTAAGCGCAGTACTATATTGGCAGCAAGGTCTCATCCTTTTACATTTGAAATGGCGAGACGTAACCATAAGTTCTATACTAACAGTGTCTTTTCTCCCAGTTCTCTTTTATGGAATTCTCTTCCGCATTATTATTTCATGACGTCTTTGATCTTCAAAAATTTAAATCCAATGCCAGCCGTTATTATCTGCCTTCTTTTGTATGCTTGTTTGTTTAACGTCATATTAACTCCTTATGGATCATTTAATGCCGAAATTTAATCTTCATGGCAGCTTTGATATTTTTCTAGTAATACAATCTATTGCTGTTTTTTTTTTTATACATTCATAGTATTTTGTTTGGGGTGTCACTGTTTGCCCATAGCTGAGACCCTAACAGGTGCTACCACCCCATGTCAGAAACAACAGCAATTAAGAGGCGGTTCCACGCTCCTCAAAACCTCCTGATCAGAGGCCTTACTACCGGATGTAGTTTATCGTCATATTCTTCTTCTATTATTGTCTTTTCTTCTAGTAGTTTATCTCATATTCTCTAACACTCAGTAGCCCCTTACGTCCTAGTGGCTTCATTACTTTGGTTGAAGTGAAACGATTAAAAAATGAGAAAGAAAAAGAAAAAAAAAATAGAAAGAAGGAGTAGAAGATGCGTTTAAAAGAGAGGGAGTAAGTTAGGAAAGAGAGAACATGCAATAAGTTCCTTCATAAAAGATGAGGTAATATGACCAAAGAGAATAAATACATACAGTGCTGAATAAAATAAAAAGTAGCCGAGAAGTATAGACAGAACTTAAAATTAATTTAAAAAAAAAAAACATCATTAAAATATATAAAAAAGAGGAGTAAAAAAAAATATAACGTGAAATTCACTGAAGAAGAAATCTATCAGAAAGTGAGCAATAAAATAATAGAGATTTCCCCTTACTTCCAAACAACATATATTCTTGTTGGTTGTAAATGCAGACGTTCGGAACTACGTAAGAATAGATATTTTTTAATGATACGCTATTCCAAACGCTGGCATTTTTGTTACATCAGGAAGACGCTTTCTTGTTTAAGATTGGGTTTCCGGTTCCTTCTAAGGTCTACTTCAATACTATGCTCCTAACGTACCCGTTTGAACTCTGAAATTTTATCCGCTGATTATTTATTTTACACCTCTCCCAATGGGCGTAGTCAGGTTCGTCTATCGTCCGGTTCACACCCCTCTCCAGTCTTTTGAACGGGAGTAGAGGTTTATACCTTGTTTCCTGTTCAGGACTGGGTTTTCGGTTTGAACAAAAGTCTACTTCAACGTTATACTTCTAACATCGCCTGAACTCTGGCGTTTTTTTTTTTTTTTTATTTTTATTTTATTTTATTTGACTTTTCTACGACTAGGAGTAAACAGGTTCACCTATCGTCCAGTTTACACACCTTGCCGCTCTTTTGAAAAAGGAGTAGAGGTTTATACCTTGTTTCCTGTTTAGTATTGTGTTTCCGGTTCATTCTAAAGTCTGTTCATTTGCTTATGTTTTTTTTTCCAATCACATTTTTGAGACCTTCAAGCCTAAAGTTAGCCGTTATCTTCATTGCATAGCCTCAAAAACTTCACTTCTTGCTCTTTCTTACGCTCATACAACAACACACAGTAGCTCTCTACCTTGAGTGATTCTTCTGATGAGGTAACATTAGTACGCCATTTTAGATTTTTTAGTTGATACCCTAAAATCATTTTATATTATTACCGACATCTTTGTTGCTATTTGCATGCGGACTATTGTCCTCATCTTTGTTGTTATCATCTTTGTTGTTGAGAAGAACAACAAAGATGAGAATAAAAGTCCACATGTAAATAATGTAAATAATAACTCTTCATCCCAGAAATTCAATCAAAAATTATCCTAAGACGAGAAATATAACCCGTTTTTGACCGAGTGTTTCATTACTGGGAATTTTAGCCGTTCAATTGGAGAAGTTTAAGTTTAAAGTCAGCCCACCCGTAAATCAATATTAGTTAAAACAATTGGGTGCAACTGAGTCACATCCCCAAATGGGTGTGATGGGGTGTAACAATTTGAATGGAGGGTGGCCCTGAAAAAGTCCGTTTTCGCATTTTCAATCTTGCAAGAAAAGAACCTATTCCATGGACCGTCATAATAATAATATACCATAATTTTTTTTTTTTTTTTATAATTCTAATAATCTTTTGCTTTAGATTTCAACTCCCTAAATTGATTGTACGCTGTTTTTTACAGACATTAATTTTTGCCTTTGATTTTTGCGCAAAGTGTGAAACATCAGTTTTTTCGATTTTTCACGTTCAAGGTTATAATTTTTCCAGCCAATTTGGACTCAAAACCTGCACTGAATAATTATCTATCAAAAAAAAAAGCCATCGAAATCGGATGAAAACAGTGGAGACGTATAAAAAACATCCGATCACACACACACATACATACACACACATTTTGAGAATTATAGATATAGATTTATCTTGCAAATATCTGTATGTTTTTCAGTGATGATTCTTCTCGCCACTAAAACATGATTATTTATCTGTTTCTAACATACTTTCATTTATTTCGAAGTGTTAGCGAACAATCTAAGCAATTTACATTGCTATTGCTGACCAAGTAAATCAGGAAGAGTAACGACTAATTTCCAATTACAGAGATCATATCAAAATTTTAACAGGTCTCAAAATAGTGACAGATGTTAAGTTTAACAATACTGACAGTATTGTTAATCTGATAATTGCATAAGCATCTTGAACTTTATAAAATATTGTAATAGCAATCAAAATGCATGAAAGCACGTCATTACTTAATTAAGTAAGAGGGTACAAATAAGAAGATTACAAAGTGATAAGTTTTTAAATTTCACTGAAAAAGGCGTGTGATGTATGAAATTGTTATTGGCTCTATCTTTTTCCTATAGCCTTATATAGAACATTCGTATCTAGAATACTTTGATTCAAGTAAACAAAAACTGATTGTCTTTCTTTATGGCAGTTTATTAAGCGTAGCTGAGATGGAACATAGGGTCGAAATTATGGAGAACCCAGTGAGGATCGAACTCACTACTCAGTCGTAATTGATACGTTTCTTTCTTATGTATACTCACTAATATCACACAGTACCTTTCTGTCGAAATGCAGTCAAAACAGAATTGTTTCTTATTTGTCTGAGGAAATGATATGGCTTAATGTACCCGGTATATACTTACTACATGACAGAAAAAAACAGAATTAGGCGATATATGTATGTCGGGCAGTGTGAACTTGGATTCAGTAGAAAATATTCATGTAATAACTGACAAGTATTAAAAATAAGAAATGGATGATACATGCCTCAACATGGGCAATGGAATGAGAAGAGTCTAGCCTTGTTGCTTAAATAAACGGTTCAGTTCGGAATTCCTTATTGGTTACCCGGATCGACATCCACATGATAAGGTTGAAACGTTGTGATATCAACAACAAAATTGAATACATTAGGCCGCGCGTAGTGTAAATAGTGAGTGATATGTTTTTTATCCTCATTATGAATGAGGCAGTTTGACAATTTCAACCAGTTCCGTGATTAGAGTCCAGACAAAATACACATTTTCAAATCAACCAGGCCTGCTCATTCGAATAACTAGAGCAACGCAATCATCCGAGCTTAATTTCTCGCAATGGATTTGTTCCGTACAAAGCTAAGCTTTGTAGATGGCATAAGACGAGAGAAGAATTAATAGAGAGAAGTTAAAAAATAGATGCTGACATTGATGTATTGCGGGGTAAACGTTTGGCACTTGTCACGAGCTAATTCTACTGATTTCTTGCGTTAAGAATGACAGAAAGCAGAATACCGAAATTCGAAAATAACTCCGGGTGAATGTGCCTCGATGAGGTGACAAAAGTTACAAGAGTCTTTTCAAATTCCAACTCATTGCATACACGTAAACATTATTCCACAAGCTGTCTCTGATATGAGACAATATTTATAGAAAAGGCATGAACGTACATATTTTTCAAGTCTTAACAAAATTAATGCATTTTAGCTGAAAATTATTTGTAGAAACACAGAATTTTCAAAACAACATTCCTATCAAAAAGGTTATCTATTAAAGTCTTAAACAATGTCATACAGTTAAATCATATCCTTGATATATGGCCTCTATATATCAAGGATATGATTTAACTATATATGCCCTTTATATATATATATATATATATATATATATATATGTATATGTGTGTGTGTGTTTTGAAAACCGGAAGTTTAAATAAGTACAATTGAAAGAAAGAAGAAAAAGAGAGAAAAGGTTAAAAAAACAAAAAAAAACAATATGGAATGAGTGTAAAATAAAAAAAAAAGACGAAAAGGACAAATAACCGCGACATTCTAAACGAACGCACATGCGCACAGACAGCCGCGCGCGCGCGAACGCATACACATGCATTATGCAAAACAAAACCTTTCACAAATGAAAAAGAAGTCGAGGAATATAAGCAGTCAATTGCTGATATCCTCTGACGAGTGGATGGTCAGATTCCCGGAGGGTCTGTCTATGAAACTCTGGAGTTGGGATGTTGAAGGTAACACCAATCAGCTAAGTGACAAACCTTTACTTGTATTAATTTTACACACACACACACACACACACACACACACACACACACACACACACACACACACACACACATATATATATATATATATATATATATATATATATATATATATATATATAATCATTTTCACCCACCACCACCACCACAATCAAGGCGGCAATGCCATTATAACGCGGAGGGGGTGCAAGGAGTGAAAGTGAAAGGGAATGAGAAAACTGAGAATGCGGCGGATTGAGGAAAGAACAAAAAAGAAATATGGTTAAATAAGTCAGGAGATGGCGATTGAACTTGCATTTAAATTTCTGAAAATTACTATGCAGGAAAACAAGAAATCGAAAGTGATGTACACAGGTAGAAAGTGCGGGAAAAGAAACATTTAGTTAATTCAACAGTAAAACGGTGAAACCGAGATACCAGTCTAATAATACGCGCTTAAATTCATGTAGTCTGGTCATCCTGGAAAAAAAGTTCAGCAGAGCAATTGTGTGCGTGTGTTTTAGTAACAATCATATTAAATACATTTCAAAACTAAGCTAAAAGGTATTCGACGGTCAGTTTACGACCTGCTTCGCAAAATATATCGGATTCCATCAAAAAGCTGCTGTTTGATATATAACAATAAGGATAAAAATAAAAGCGAAAACAAAATCTATAAAAAGCAGAATGAGATCATGGAAGTTGTGCATCAATCTACACCGGACGTGAAACCTGAATTTAAATTCACTTTAAATTTGATTTAATGCTAAGCGCCTCTATGAATTAAAAACAAAAAACTTCCATTATAAAACTGTAACCGACATTTTCTTTCAGTTCTCCACGCTTTCATCCTATATATAAACTTTGCCTATAAAGAATTGCCTTCTAGGAACAAACATGTTACTGGTATATATATATATATATATATATATATATATATATATATATATATATATTGTATATTTGGGTAAGAATTATCCCTCTCTCATGCAGGTTTCGTTTAAAACGACTGACAAGGTGCTGTAGTTAAGTTTATATATATATATATATATATATATATATATATATATATATATATATATATATATATATAAAGAAAAACAGTAAGATATATAAGCCGGTGTTCTTATAGGTATTTCTATTTTTACAAAATAGTGCTCAATGTAAATATACAGAGCATTAATATTATAAATTAACTGATTTAAAATGTTTTTTTTCGCTACACAGTTCTAACAATGTTTCAAAAATGGAAGCTGAAAGCTCCGAATTTAATTCTGTAATTAAATTAAAGACTTTAGGCCCTTTTTATCCTCATTAGTTCCATTTCATCCATTTTTGAAACCTGGTTAGAACTATGTATCGAAAAAAACATATTTTAAATCAATTAATTTATAATATATATATATATATATATACATATATATATATATATATATATATATATATATATGTGTGTGTGTGTGTGTGTGTGTGTGTGTGTGTGTGTGTCTTATAATTTTTTTTTCTTTTTAGGACATAAATTATATAAAAAATTGTTCGAATGTTTTATCTATCCTAGCGTTTTGGCAATAATTTTAGCCATTATCAATGAATAATTTGATTTTAATTTTAACAGAATATATGGATTGGTTTATGTATGTATCTAGAGTTATAGGAATGTTTTATTTTCCAAACACCGTCAACACATTGTGGCCGTGTTCATACATTATATTATTGAGTGATGACTTTTTTCTTTGTTTATTAACAATGCTTTCATTATTTTTAGCCTTTTTTTATATGTGGATGATGCTATTATATTTGTATTATCAACGAGTATGTTATGAATGGAGTTTGCTAGGTCCCCATGTGTATTTAAATGAGACCTGGCCAAATAGATGTATGGTGAGTCTTATTGTTAAACATGTTGTAATATATCCAATGTAACTATGTACATATTTGAATTGGTCAGGAAATGTTTCTAAGTGAAGATTCGTCTTGTTTATATTTTGGAAAACCGTTATTAACAAGCGTTTTTTTTTTTTTTGTTTGTTTGTTTTTTCGCGTTGTTAAGTTCTTTAATGAAAATCGGACAAGAGGATGAATTCTCGTGCGCTCTCTTAACGAATTCTTTAATAACACTTATTTTATATCTGAGAGGACATTGACAAGTAAAATTAAGAGGCAAAAGTTTATTTTTTTAATAATGCGAAGTGGCGAATGTATTATTACTAGACTCCACAAGAACATCCAAGAATGGGTGTTTATTTATTTATTTTCGGCTAAGTTCATAGGTAAAGCTGAAGACGGAATTTTGTGCATAGTTTTGAAAGGATTTTTTTATTCAACATTATTTCTTATTGCTATAAACGCTATCTGTTGTGGAGACGCGGAGATGAATTGGCATCGCTATATTTATATTCTTAAACAATGAAATTAATAACCGCTTTAGAATGAGAAATTCTACAAGAGAATGATTCTGCTACCGACCAAAATCAAACCTCTTTCCCCTTTTCAGTAAGAAAATAGCTTCTATATTCAAATATATTCAAAATGTATTTACCAATTAAGCTATGGAATCCGCGTTGATAGAGTATGTTTTGTATTACCTTTAAATAAATAAATATAAAATTGACTACCTCTCTCTGATGTGCCTTTTTTAGAATACTCCATTAGTATTTATTTACATTTTCATCTACATATACATTGGTAACTGAACAAAATCTCTAAAACTTAGCATATCGTAATGAAAAATTGCTCTAAACTAAATGAAAACACTATTTACATAATTCGGTCTATTGCCATGTTTAATGGATGTCAGTTATCAGTTATCTCCTGTTAATTCCCCTCTCCAAGTTCTCCAATGCCTTAACCGTACAGTGAATAAAGGCGTTGGTTAGATCCAGTAACAGGACCCAAAGAGTGTGAGGCAGTGGAGAACTTGGAGAGGGGAATCAACAGGAGATAACTGATAACTGACATCAATTATACTTGGCACGTGGAACTAGAACAGCCTGAAGAAGACCGGAGCGCACAATGACCGAAACGTTGTAATAAATATGGCGAAAAAGATGAGGACAATAGTCCGAATAATGTAAATAGTGTACATAATACCTCATCGCAGATACTAAATGAAAAGTTTTATCGTCAAAATATTTATGTTATTAAGAGGAAAATTCAAATTATTTTTTAAATACTTAATTACATTTTTCATCTTTTTAGAAGATTCGATATTTTGATTAAAATTTTTGTTTTTTCTTGCGTCAGCGAATGTACTCTAAATTAGCATAGTAAATTTTGGCATCTTTTCGTAGTGAAAGACAGATTAATTTGGAGATACTTGCAAAAGTCAAATAATTTTCAGATAATAATGAAACCTTTAGCTATTATTCAGAAATGAATTAAATTATTTTAGAAATATTTTTTTAAAGTCCTGGTAAAATATTTTTACATGTGTTTCACCCCATTTAATTAATTTTTAGAAAACTCGGTAAATTCAACTAGATAGGTTTTTGTGATCATATTAGTTAAAAACAGAATTCTTTAGAGAATTTAAATCATAGATTTCTTTTTTGCAAAATCGGACTCCGTCTTAGGGAAAGCCTACTCTGTTCCGTGAAACAAAAAACACAATAAAACTAAGACATTATTTAATTAGAGAAGCTTTTAATTGTTTTTATGAATAATATATTAAGGACAATATAGTTTTAAGAAAAAAACTCTCGATGAAAAATGAATTTTTTAATATTTTGATACAATTTTAATTAAAATAATTTATAAAGATTTTAAAACTCTGAAAATTCAGATTCAAAGGGGGAACTCTTAAGGAATATTGTTATTAAGAAAAACTATATTTACTAATCATATAGTGTAAAGCTTATTTCAATCTTATTAATTTTAAATGAATTTTGAATTGTTTTTGCACATATATAAACGTGCCGATTTTTGCAGATACGGTCGCCTATACACGACATTATCAGAGCGATAACTATAGTAAATTTAGAGCCCAAATACTCTAAAATTCAATGAAACCTTAAATTACGGAAAATATTTTCTTAACGTTTTCACATTACTGAGTACCTAAAAAGCGATCTCGTTAAATTCCTCAAGGCAAATGTTGCGTACCATAGAAATAATTTATCAAATGTATAATTACACGTGAAACTTTTATTTACTAGTTATTTAATTGTTATATGTGCTGTTCAAAATGTCCTCCGCGTTTTTCAAAGCACATTCCTATTCTATGCTTGTATGGTTCATTAGCACGTCAGAAAGTTTCCGCTGTCATTTTACTGCATTCATATTTAATTATTTCTTTAAACATTTCCATATTTCTTTAGTTTTTCAGCCATCTTACTTCGCCAAAATTGTTTCCGCAAAAAAGAAACTATCAAAACAAATTAGACACTTAAAACATGATTAATTAATTAACCCCTACGGTGTGATAATTTGTCCTTACTCTCTCTCTCTCTCTCTCTATATATATATATATCTATATCTATCTATATATATATATATATATATATATATATATATAGTTCCAAATTATATATATATATATATATATATATAATTAGCATATGATGAACTTGACATAATAGTAAAAAAGAAAATACGAAGAGCTCTTTGCGTCATTGACAAAAGAATGGAATCAACTGATAAAAGAATGGAATCAATTATAACTGGCATCATGGCACGTGGAATTAGAACAGTCTATTTTGTTCAACCTTTTTCGGATCAAGCGCTTTCGACCCTGCTTCTGGTCATTATCAATATCGGACAAAAACTATCTATATAATTAGTTTTTGCATCTTAAATAATTTATATTATAACGTAGAAGGATTCATATATGTATACATAAATATATCTTGTACATAACGATTGTCCTGATATATATATATATATATATATATATATATATATATATATATATATATATATATATATATAGAGAGAGAGAGAGAGAGAGAGAGAGAGATAAGATAAATACATGTAGATGAAATTCAATACCACATTTGCATGGCAATTTCTCCACGTAAGAGGTTAACCCCCGTACGAGATTAATCTTCCGAGGTTTGTCAATAGCAAAGGTTTTGAATATAATCTTCAAACGCTATGGTGATGGCACACCTCGAAAGATTAATTATATGTTATTTATCTATATATTCACTGTAATGAATACAGTGAGGTCTCTTTGTGAATCAGTTCTATTATTCTATATTATTGGGATTCACTTGGATTACTTACCCACGGATTTTTACCTGAGTACATACATATTCTATAATAATAAGTATATATATATATATGTGTGTGTGTGTGTGTGTGTGTGTGTGTGTGTGTGTGTGTGTGTGTGTGTGTAGAATAGTGTCCAAAACAAAAATGGGAATAATGAGACAAACTGTAAAAGCTTTTAAACAACACATTTTGCCGATGTGAAGTATAAGGAAAATGCGCTGGGATTTGTCAGGAAAATAGAGGCAGTAAATTAAATTACCGTATCAGTGACCAGAAAGTTTTCGTTTATATTTATTTGTTTGTCTGTTTACTTAAATATATATATATATATATATATATATATATATATATATATATATATATATATATATATATATATATATATATATATTAGTGCTGTTTAGAGTTGGCTGGATTTTAAATCACTTACCTCGTATGCCGCATTGTGCAAGTATTGCTTTTGCGATGGTTCGTGATATTAGGCATGGTCCTGGTCTTAGGCTTATTGTCCAACATTCTGAGATTAGCGCACTATCAATGCTTTTAGACCTGAAAAGACTCTAACACACGCACACACACACACACACACATATATATATATATATATATATATATATATATATATATATATATATATATATATAAAGAAAGAGAAAGAGAGGAAGCAAACTCTTTCTGGTTTCTTATCAGATCTGGTGAGAAAATTTAATTTATTGTCTCTCATATCATCAAAATTTTTTCAAGATCATTCCAACCTGAAAAAAGCCGAATATAACCCACGTCACGTTGGCGAAACGCGCAGTTTATAAATATATTTGTCTCAATATATATATATATATATATATATATATATATATATATATATATATATATAGAGAGAGAGAGAGAGAGAGAGAGAATGAGAGTATTAATTTTTTTATTCGATTTGTTTTGTCTTTGCAACCATACTTTTTATATTTGCTATACGTCCATTTTCGACTTTCTTTTATATTCTTTCATGTCGTTTTTATATCATTCCGTATCGTTCTAAATTTTCCGTTGTCCTTTTATTTTATTATTTTATTCTTTCACATTTACTCACGCCATCTTTTTTTTTAATTTTTATTTCTTCCTTTCTTTCTTTTTATTTTCTTTTATTTTGTTTTGCTTAATTATTCAACACTTTCATCAATTTTTTGTCATTTCCTCACTGACTTCCCGATTAAAATCCGTTTTATTTTATTCAACCCCGTTCGCGTGCTCTTTAAACAAATTAAAGCGAAATATCACTTTTCTTTCTTTGATTACGGTTCTGTGCAAATGAATGGAAAGAAATGAAGGGTTCTACATTGCCGGCGCCAGAAATTTAAATGCCTTCCGGTATTTTCTCAAACAATCAACATGGCGCCAGATAATGTCTTTTTAGAATTTAAATACCATTCATTGCAATGTTAGGTATTTTGTTTTTTTACTCAAACGTTATCGACATTTTAAAACTATTTTCCGAAACGAACACAAATCTTACAAAACTAAGTCTAAAAAGCTAGCCAGATTTTAATGTTTCTTTCGAATTCTTGTCAAAGGAAACGTGATTATTTTTTCTAAATATTTGTCACAAAGGAAATACATAATGAAATGTATTTCTAAATTACATTTGTACAACTGATACTTTACTGAGTAATGATACTGTAATCTGGTGTAGATTAACATTTTGTTTACAGATGTCAAATATTGACAAAGTTGAAGTTTGAAGTGTCAAAAGAACGTTTTTTCAATTCACACCGCTTTTTATTTTTAACTACCTTCACGCCTCAGGAATGCTTGTTGTTTGAAGCGACGATTAGAATTGTAATAAAACTTAAATATATAATGAAAATGAATTCCTATATACTTTTTGTTCTTGAGAAGTTAGAACAAAAATATTTTAATAATTTTTGTATTAGATTATTCATTTACAAGAATAATTTTATATTTACAACATTCTAAAAAACTGATAAAATTAGAACCAGTGCAATACAATATTTATCATTTAGCAATATATAAAGTAATACATATGAAAGTAATTTATATTCATAAATTTACAAACATTTACCTGTTTTAACATTTAAAAATTTCACGGTTTTCCTATATTTAACGGAATTTATTATTATTATTATTATTATTATTATTATTATTATTATTTGTTTTGTTTAGTTGATCTGTGATATGATGCTCGAGTTTCGATAAGTGGCAAGTTACTTTTTCTGTGCACCATTAATCTTCAGGGCGTTAGCAATCACGGTTCTCCACGATTACCTGTTCTTTGAAGTTCTTAGATAATGACTTTTCGCTGTCTATCCTAATCCCTTTTCTGTCAGCCATTTACACGAGCTCGTTAGGTAGGTTATGAGCTGTTGTCCTCAGTTCCTCTTGCCTTCAATATATCCTGTGAGTGTCACGTTTTCTAAGCCCTCTTTCCTCATTAAGTGCCCTAAAAATTTCAACTGTCGCTTTCTGATGCTACGTCTTTTTTGTTTTCGACTTTCCCTAAAGCTTAGTCGTTTTTGCCATGTTCAGTCCACGGTATTCTCAGAATCCTTCCGCAGAACTTCATATCTGTTACCTCAAGTCTTTTCTTCAACTGAGAGGAGAATGGTCACTATTAAATATTAAATCTTACGATGATTAGTTGTTTCTTTTAATATTATTAATATTGGGGACGTAAACTCCACTGGGCACGAGAATTGATAAACAGGTTTATTTTTACATAAAAGTATTCTGTTATTGATTAATACATTAAGTTATATGTTTTGAATTTTACGTTAATCTCCCACGTATTTATTATATCCATTAAATGTTGTGTACCGACGAATTATTTTTTTAAAAAGCTTTTTCGTCTTGCTTATAGCGAAATTCATGTTCTTTTATTTGTTTACTTATTTGGATTTCATCGATATAATTGCATTATTTTTCTAGCATTCGTTTAATTTAATTCTATTCATTTGTCTACGGTATGGCTAGCGAAACTATTGTTGATAAGTGTTTTTTGCTCAATTCTTTATGAGATAATCTGTGAAAAAGAAATTACTTCAGTTAGTTTTTTTTTTTTTTGTTAATGTTCACTCTGTATAAGGCTCGGTGGTGGGATGGTCAATCAAGACAGAGAGTTACATTAAGGTGTAGTTTATATGAATAAGAGGGGAAGATAACGGTTAACTCTAGACATGAGCAGGTTAAAATTGTAGTGATCGAGGAAACATCCCCCTGTGAGTCTGTTCCATTGGTCAATGATTCACGGGAAGAAGGTGTTTGAGTAGAACTTATTTCTCGCCGATGGAATACGGACGGAACAAGAGTGGTTTGCTACTATGTAAGTCACATGGCGGGTCTAAGGAATATAGTTCGTCCGAGCACTTTCGATTGTAGTAGCGACAGAGCAGTGAGAGACTCGCGACATCCGCCTGTAAGAGAGAGAGAGAGAGAGAGAGAGAGAGAGAGAGAGTGACAGAGAGAGACAGAGAGATGGAAAATCATTCTTCTCCAACAAGGACTTGGAGAAGCTTTTGAACTGTACAAAGATTGGAAAGTGAGGATTGGGTGGCTCCCACCCAAATATAGCAACAGTAGTCCATTTTCGGCCCGATCTGACTCTTATAAATTATAATAGCATGAGGACGACTTACTAGAACGGGTCAGGGAACCAATCATTGTACTAGCATCTTTATATACGAACTAGCAGTAGAGCCCGGCGTTGCCCGGGGATGTATCAGTAAGAGATAGATCAAGTATCGACCATCATAAAAACTGAAAAATAAAATTGACAAAGATTATTGCTTAAAGGTTGACGGACACACGTCTTAATTAGTTTTTTGTTTTGTCTTTTTTTTTGTTTTGTTTTTTTTTGTTTTTTTTTTTGTTTTTTTTTTTTACGAATTGGTCAAACCCAAACTCAAACGAAAACATTGTTTTCAATCGTTATGAGTCTACCGATTGAATAAAATTTTATTATAAACAATTATCTTGTAAATGGAATTTTTAAAGCATTCTGAATGTAAAAATAAAGAAAGAAATTGTGCAAGACAATAAGAAACACTACCTACCAAAAAAAAAAATGAAGTTTTGTCCAATATATAAACACACACAAACAAACAACCTGGGTTTTATAATAAGTATAACTCGATATGAGTTGTCTCCTTTTCATTCTCGCGACAGCGATGCCTCTTAATCATGTTTTCAAATTGATTTCATGCAAAAACAATTGTGTTTTTCCAATTTTTGGCGCTGTCAGAACCACCGCAAAGTAATTTTACGTAGTCCTGTGAAGTTTTGTTGAAATCGGTAGAAAAATGTCGGAAATCCGATCCAATATATAAACAAACAGACACACACACACACACAACCTGGGTTTTATATTAAGTATGATTATTTTTAATTTTATAACAATGAAGTTGTATTCACTGGTTTTAAAATAAGCCTTTTAATTAGCAAGTACAAAATCTAAATTACAATTAGTTATACGTTTGAATTAACTACCCCTCTCCTAAGTTTCTTATAAAAAAATGAGCAAGTTATATTTGTTGATAATTATGATAATTGTTGATAATTATGATACAATGTTGCTACTCGCTTATAGTTTGTATCAATTTCTTGTCTGACACTTATGACTTTGACTAGGATTATATTTCAGACCACATTTTACATGATCAAAATTACCCATTTCTCAAGATTACCTTAGAATTTAGCGTACGCCTGACATCTAATTAAATAATCAGGGTAATTTTTAATTCTGTTTTATTGTTATTCTCGTCTTCAGTTCTCTTTAAAAAAAAGAGGGAGTATTCTGATTTAAATGAATAACTGGAGGCAAATATCTGGTGTGTAAATGATCATTCACTCACCAGTTATTTGCCATCGCCTGAAGACTTAGTGCCGAAACAAGAAAGATACTGCGTAGCGATTTTCAACATGTTTGGTTTTAATCTACTACAATAAATTATACTAAGCTCTAATCCGTATGGAGCCCATTTTTATAATTAAATGCTACACACAGTAGAATTATACTCCATTTTTTCTTGTCTCATAACTGATATATATATATATATATATATATATATATATATATAGTCATTCATAGACAGACGGTTTCACAGTACAACAGCTCCTCAGTGCGGCTAGACATCAGATTGCTTCAATCAGGATCAAACCTTGATTGATTTGACATCAGTGAAATATCTTGCTTCTAGGCCATCGTCGCACGACAGAAAGGAAAGAACTGTTAACGTTTTACTCTATAAAAAATACGTCAAAAGCGCGAACTCAATGTATATATATATATATATATATATATATATATATATATATATATATATATATATATATATATATATGAAAGTTTCCTGACGATTGCGTCTAGCATGAAACAGCTTGTCGCCTCTAGGTGTTGACTTCAATGATCAGTTTTATATTTACATACGCACTATTTCTGATATTGATCACTTTATCCCAAAAATAAAGCACACCTTAAAACAACATTTCTTCATATATATATATATATATATATATATATATATATATATATATATATGTGTGTGTGTGGCTGTGTGTGTATGTCTATCTCCCATATATATATATATATATATATATATATGTGTGTGTGTGTGTGTGTGGTGTTTGTGTGTGTGTGTGTGTGTGTGTGTGGATGTGGCTGTGTGTATGTCTAGTCCCATATATATATATATATATATATATATATATATATATATATATATATATATATAAATGTGTGTGTGTGTGTGTGTGTGTGTGTGTGTGTGTGTGTGTATTGAACTTCTAGGTAAGTATGCAGTAATTTTATGTCAGTATAAGCAGCATTATATTGACATGTTGGTATAATCAACGAATTTTGTTTTTCATTACTGCATACCTACTTTTGCATATATATATATATATATATATATATATATATATATATATATATATATGTATGTATGTATGTATGTATGTATGTATGTATGTGTATGTGAGAGAGAGAGAGAGAGAGAGAGCAATGAATTCAAAAACAGAGCCAACAATCTGTTTCATGCTTAAACACAATCATCAGGATCCTGACGATTGCGTTTAAGCATGAAACAGACCGTCGCTGCTGGGTGTTGACATCAGTGTCTACTTTTATATTTCCATACGTTCTATCGTATATTGAGCATAAATTTAGCATACCTTAAAACTAGATTTTATCAAATATATATTATAGATATATAGATAGACAGACGACTGAAGCATGAAAAAACATTCACCGGTCGGTGCTAACCTCAGTGCCCACTTAATATATATATATATATATATATATACTCGACACCTGGAGATCGCGTTGTGCATGAAACTCTGTGTTATGCAACCGGTGAGGGATTTTATATATATATATATATATGTGTGTGTGTGTGTGTATATATATATATATATATATTAAGTAATTCATCGAGTCTGATAGAAATCTCAACAGAATGCAGAAAGCACTAGACGGCCGTTTCGTCCTATATTTGGGACTCATCAGCAGTGCGCATCCACTACTGAGAATTGAAACCCTGACAGTTACGTTACAAAGCCACCATCATACCAACTGTTCTACTGGGCCTCAATGACGAAGAGATTGCATATAAGACTCAACAATGTGCCCAGTGAGGCCCAGTGAACATTTGGTATGATGGTGGCTTGGTAACCTAACTGTCAGGGTTTAAATTCTCGGTATGAATGCGCACTGCTGATGAGTCCCAAATATAGGACAAAACGGCCGTCCAGTGCTTTCTGCATTCCGTTGAGGTTTTTATCCGACTCGATGAATTACTTAATATAATTATCAAATCCTCCTAATAATTTATATATATATATATATATATATATATATATATATATATATATATATATATATTATTTGAAATTTATATATATATGAAATTTATATATATATGAAATAAGTTACTATTGAACTTACTGTTATATGTATTACTTTTTGCAATACGATGAACAATCTTTGCATATAACCTCACACAACCAAATAAATTATTTTTTTTATACATATCCTAAGTATCTTTCAAACATCTATTGGTTTATAAATTTTTATTAATTGTGAAAATATCGACATGCCTAACAAAATCTGACATTATGTATTTGCATATATGTATGTTGGTAATATGTTAAATGTGATGTCAAACAAATAAGTTCATGTTCAGGTAGATGATGCTGTAATCACCTGACTACATACTTCGCTACGTGGTGCAGTCTACATATGTTTACATTGACCCCACAAGACGGTTCCTACGCCATTTGAACTGCTTTATTTACGACAATTTTACTAATTTCATTTTACGTCATATACAAGTCTTTCAAGCACTTTTGAGCTAAGAGATTAATATTAATGACAGAATTAAGTGCATTGACAAGGTATGTAATTATCTCCAAAAAGAAACATGCAAAATAAATCCCTTTACTTCATCAGGTTACTGAGTTATTGATGTACCTGCGTAAAATTTTACTCCTCCTTCTCGTCGCTTAACCCTCTCTCTCTCTCCCTCCCTCTCTCTCTCTCTCTCTCACACACACACACACACTCACTCTTTATTTCTCGTTTATACTCACGCGTACACACACCTTTTGGTATATCGTTGCCAGGGATAGGCTGCAGTATTGTACCAATAAATAATTTTAGTGATACAATATATGATAAGAGTAGACTTTAAGGTTATTTATATTGGCGCAAAGGTTCACATTTGCCGCTTTCTTTTCTCTTCGATGAGCAACCAATGGTTCGATGTTTGCGATCTATTGTTCAATCGGCTCATAAAGATTCACTAAAGGTGGAAGCCAAGTTATACAAAACCACATTTTATAACAACAACCGGGGTAGAGCAGAGCTTTTCATGTTACCTTTCTCTTAGTAGTATGAGAGATAATGACAAACATTTTAATGGGGAAATTCCAACCAAATCTGCCAGATTTTACTTCCTCACACCACTTCTTCTCATATATATATATATATATATATATATATATATATATATCGCATTATGTTTTGGGAGTTCATTTTAGCTGTTGTTATTTGAAGGATTTTTTCCTGAATGGTATATTGCTACTTTCCATATTGGCTATATATATATATAATTTTATGTTTGTGTGTGAGCGTGTAAGCCTATATATATATCTGAGCGCGTACGTATATATATATATATATATATATATATATATATATATATATATATATATATTTTCTGTTCATGCGTTATTTTTATCGAAACAATTCATTTGAGTAAATATTCTGTTTTAATTAAGCAGTATTAATTACATGAACGGTCTTGAATTTTCGAGAAATTCACTAAAAAATCTGTGTACTTCAACAAGAATTGAACCTGGTGGAGAGTGCATGTTTTCTGCGAAATTTCTCGAACATTCAGGGTCGGTAATTGTACTTAATACTGTTTAATTAAGAACAGAGCATTTGCTTAAATAAAATATATTCATAAAAGTAACGTATAAACAGAAAAAATAACTGTTGGACTTAATACATTTCATTATATATATATATATATATATATATATATATATATGGGGGGGGTTATGAGTGTGTATGTGAGTCTCTGTGTGTGTATGAATAAAATGAAGGAAAAATTTTCTTTACCAACGCGTTTTGTCCTCTGAGAGAGTTTATCAACGTCATTGTAAAGTTTTTATTTTGCAACATGTACTTTATGTAATATATTGTTTAAGGAATTGCATCACTGCTCTTTGTTCCTACTTGGTACGCACTGCTAGGGGGAGCGGTCATGTTCACACTGTTATAGCAGCAAAAAAACTGGCGCGAAAAAACTCAAACTTTGATCACGTGACCACAATAGTACAAAGTATAAGCACGCATGAGCAGAAGGCAGTGTAAAAAAAAAGATTTTCGACTTATCTTCGTACATTACAAATGAGCATGAACCCATTATTGTTCATCTTAAAATCAGGTCTTAATTATAAAATTAAATAAAAGCCCAGTATTAATTATATATTTAAAAATGTACAGTGTTCATTATATAAACAAAATCATCTATTAATTACAGGTTTAATAACAATTAAACATTAATTATAAATTTCGACCTATATCCTATTAATTCTGGCAGTCCCAAAACTGGAACTGTTGACATTAATTCGATAACACAAACTGGCCATAAGCAGCTTTCACTGAACTTGTTTGTGCTGATTTTTTTCTTTATGATGGTAACTGTTATGGCACATTGTAGTTCCAACAAAAAAAGCAAAAAATCTCATATATATATATCGAACCAGTATATATTTCAATACGCTATGCATTCTTACGGGTTGTATCCTTTAGGTACAGAAGCACGCCAGTCTGTAGTCAGTGCTAAGCTATATCAGTCAATAACACCATTATTACAATCTGTATTTGCTGGTAACGTGATTTTTATGGACACCGAATGTGAATTCGGCATGTTAGTTTCAAATCCCAGCCTAGTCTTGATTTCATACAAATACCCTTGGGAAAGACAGAATTCCCTTCCTCCCCACGAGTTAAATAGCAGGCTAGATCGGTCGTTTTGGCTTCTTTTTTTTTTAAATTTTTTAACTTATGTTCACTCCGTACAAGGCCAAGGGGTCACTCAAGCTAGAGGGTTTCTGTGTTGCGTTGCATGAGCGTAAGAAAGGGCACGAAGTGAAGTTCTTAGGGCTATGCAGGAAAGATAACGGCTAACTCTGAACTTGAAGAGAATTTTTATTAGTAAATTAAGTTTCAGAGTTCAGTTGGAGATGTTAGAATTGAAGTAGACTTTAGAAAAAACTGGAAACCCAATTCTAAACAAGAAACACGTGATAAACTTCTACCCCTCTTCAAAAGACAGGGGTGTGGAGTGCTTGCTAAATCTGTTGCCGTTTTTATGTAAATAAATAAGTGGCATTATTTTCCGAATGTACCCCGTATGCCGCGATATGAAAGATTCACGTTAAGGAATTTACTTTTAAACTAAAAAAAAAGCAAAAAAAACCCCAAAAAAACAGTATTTCATTCTATTGTATTTTCTAAATTTACTTGACTTTCTCAGGTAAAGTAAGACTATGTATACCAATAGTGTGAAGATGTTAGATTAAAACTGATATAAAATTGCACAAAAACAAAAAAATCTGGAAAATTATGAGAATGTGATTAGACATTTGCATGTATAAAAAAAAACAAAAAAATATGTTCAAACGTAGCGATAAAAAATAAATCAGTCACGTATTGCCAAGCACAAAGAATACTTGTATGCTTTTTTTTTCTCGAATGTCAAAATGCGTCTTCTACACGTTCAGGTAGCCTGAACCTCCTGACTCATTTTCTTCGCTTTATTTTTATTTTCTCTCTCCTCGATGCATTTGTCTTTCGTCTACAGCCGCAGGGAATCAAGTTCTCGAATTACGCGTCAGTCTCTATAAAAAGCCAAATCGTAACTAGCACATGCTATTTGACGTAGATTGTCAAATGAGATAAAGAAAGGCCATGACAATTACACATGAAGATATCTATATCTACATCTATCTACAGAATATATATATATATATATATATATATATATATATATATATAATTTTATCGGCATCAAAAGAAACCAGCTAAGAATGGATTCCCCACAAAATAATGTTTCATCATTTGATAAAATCTGGAGAAGTGGGTCGGGTCAAGAACTTTCAGCAACTTTACATATATAATTTTATGCTTATATTTATATATATATATATATATATATATATATATATATATATATATATAACCATAAAATTGTAAGATATAAATACCTTTGAAACGTAAGTTTAACCTTTTGTCAGGGATCGTTAGGTTATATTATTATAATAATTGTTTGTATCAGCCGCCTATAATTTTGTTGTTAACTAAAAAGAAGAGTGAAACTTAATTTTTAAGATATTTAGATTTATTTTTATTAACATTTGTCATCATTGTCTAACCGTAGTAATTTTTAAATCATATATATATATGTATATATGAGCTTTTAGCCTGCAGTGAGGCTAGGATACAGTTATTTGGTTTGTGAGACCGCAAGATGACGAGAAATTCGATCGTAGAATGAATGCTATATTTTACTTGCTATGTATGTATGTAAGTATCAGTTGTTTTAGTGTTTTTGCTAATTGGTAAACAAGGGGTGGGATGTATGATCGGCGGAAGCGGAGTGTCAGATTTGCGTGATTTTACGTCCCTGTAAGTAGACAGTGTAATATAACCCATAATTTTTTTGAGGGATCCGATCTCTGCGTTGTTAGCAAATATATATATATATATATATATATATATATATATATATATATATATATATATATATATATATATATGCAAGTATAGGATTGGTCTATTCGGAATAAATTCAAATAACCAAAAATACTATTCTCTCAAAAGAATGCTCAAAAATTAGAGTAGAGCAAACGTTATAATTTTCGAATAAATCATGCATATATATATATATATATATATATATATATATATATATATATATATATATATATATATATATATGATTTAAAATAAACCTATAATTAGACAACGATTACAATTTTTTCAAAGAAAGCAAATATGTAAATATTAACAGATTAAGATTCACTCGTCTTTTTAGTTAACCAAACAACAATTAAACGCGGAGTATGCGAACAATCATATATATATATATATATATATATATATGATAAAAATAATAAATTCCGAAGCATTGTCAGTGTGCTGAGAATCTGGATGCTTCTTCAATGTATTTGCTCTAATTCCTGTTATCACAGTGTGCAACGAATGCCGTTGACACACTCTGACGCACATATGAGAGCACAAATAATTGCATGCGTGCCTAGTTCATCCCACACAAAAGAACTTTACTTCCCCTTCCTTTCCTAGTTCCTCTTCTTCTTTATCATTCCTCCTCCTCTCTCTCTCTCTCTCTCTCTCTCTCTCTCTCTCTCTCTCTTTATCTCTCTTTCTCTCTGTAACTTTCACTTCCACTATTTTCATTCTCGCTCTATTTTTTGTTATCTTTCCATTTCTCTCTCTTTCGCTTCCTCGGTCTTGTTTTTCTCTCTTTATCTTGTTGATTCTATCTTTCTTTGACAGTAGTTAATTGCATTCGATTTAAGCCATATTTCGCACACAAACTATAAATAGATGCATTTTATGACTCGTACTTTACTACATTAATTGATAATAAGATAAAAATGGCGGACAGAAGGTTTAGCTTCGTTATAAATAAGTTTGAAGCTAAGTTTTATGGCGACATATTTACATAATGTTTTTAAAATGTTCGAAGTGTATTTGTTTTTATTCTGCTCTTTATTTCTGGCCTAATCGGTGCTCAACATATGTGGTTTACGAACATTAGAAAGAAATTCCTGAATTAAAGAAAATTGATATCATATAAACTTCGGAAAGGAAACATCTAGCAGCGTTTTCCTTTGTCGACGTGCAGAAAATTTCGTCAATTTCGGACCATATGCTCAACATAACAATATAAATACATTTTTTACGGTGATATAAAGCTGTGTAAGGCCCAAAAGTTTTTAAGGTAGAGGGGTACAGAAACGGAAGCACAGTTTCTATGGATATGTGACGAGGAGAACGGTTAATCTCAGATTTGAACACGTTAAGATTGTAATGAAAGGAGAAGCATCCTCATGGAAGTTAGTCCCACAAAAAAGCGTGGAAACGAAGAGCTCGAGGGGGAACTTCCGACTCACCGATTGAAAATGACCGGAATCAGGGTGGTTCACGACGGTATGCGTAGAATGGCGGGTGTTAGCCGTGAAAGTTAGAAGTGGGGAGACTACGAAATGTAGTTTGTCTGAGCACTTTTCATGGATATGGCGATGAAGCAGTGAGAGGCTTGCGACTTTTCGGTTGTGAGGAATGAGTTGTAGGATGGAAAATAATTTGTCACCCATGAGGACGCGGATACGCTTTTAGACTCTTTCGAGACTGGAAAGTGAAGACTGGTCAGGTCCTTTCCATATATCGCAGCAGTAATCCATTTTTAGGCTTGATCTGACTCTTGTAAAGGTAGATGATATCACAAGGTGACAAGTATTTACTGGATAGGTACAGAGATCCGACCATTTTTCCAGCATCTTTAACATTGGATCGTATATATGAGCTTCATTCTTGGTCTGGGTATTGCCTTCCAGTCCCAATAGGCGTTTAAACCAGGGGGGGGGGGGCTTCTTCAGGAAATATTCATTCATCGTGATTGGTGATAGTTCTGGGTCCTGTCGGCGATGATCATTTGGGTTTTTGAGGCATGGAATGTAACCAGCCAGTTTTACACACACTCGGATGTTATAGTTAATTCAGAGGAGAGATCTTCTGCCAATCGCTGACTGGTAAAAATAGCTGTTTCCATATAGGAAGCATTCGATATTCATCAACAGATTATTTAGTATTACTGTCGGTTGAAATTTATACAATCCTTCTATTAAAACAGATTTTCAAGTGAGTAGACTTCTCAAGTCCACTAAATGTTATCACTCTTTCTAGTAATGAGGTGAGGTCTTTTCCTTTTGTTTACGCTTGTGTAGAAAGTTAGCACTTTGATTATATCATTAGTTTCTCTTCTGGTTACATGTGCTACACATTGTTGTTGCTATTGGAAATATTCAAGTGTTTTTGTTGTTGTTGTTATTTGGTTACTTGTGATTGTGCAGCGCCAGTCTACACGGTTTGAATAAAGACTGTCTTCATTAATCCTTAAAGGGTTAAATCATTTGAAGCCACCTTTATTCATTAATCTAAGAAAACTTTTGTATATAGATGATAAAAAATTCTGAACGGATTGGATGCTGTTTATGACACCCATATGAAAGTCTAGAGCGGGGCTTCTTAACCTGGTGTTCACGGGTTTCAGTGGGGTTGGGAGGATTGACAGTTATATTCATTATACAGCCCTTGTCCCAATCAAATGTTTCCCATTGAAAGAAATAAAAGAAAATGTGTGCTGCCACTGGTTGAAATAAAACGCACCCAGCCATTACTTACAGTTCCGACCGCTAGGCCTCTCTTGACTTGGATCTATAGATAACATTTAAACGTATGTCATAATTCTCTGCACGACCGCCATTTTTTGCCAGTCCATAAGACCAAGAGATAATTTTTATCTTCTACGGCTTATAACGGCCTGATTATCTTTTCATATACTGGTGAGGATTAATTAACCACGATTTCTTTCAAGCGTGGCTGGCTGAAAAGTGATGTGCATGCAGTGTGCATGAGGATATAATATTGAGAAATGCACTTACAAGGGTTGTTTAAAACCAATCATACTGCGCGTATTTGCTTGTCTGTCTATCTGTCTATGAAGGGCTAGTTCTTATAGGGATCGCTGACTCAAGGTGCCCGTGAATAAAGTGGCCAGTGACTCAAAAAACTTTAAGAACCACTGATGTAGATCATAGGCTATTTATTACAGCGTACATTCGTTAAATTGAATAGATAGATAGATAGATAGATTTATTTTTAAATAGATAGATAGATAGATAGATAGATAGATAGATAGATAGATAGCACCTCAACCCCTTGTAATACGGTTACACACCTGGCCCAGTGTCGGATCCTTTGGTTACGGCGCCAACGGTGACGTCGCTCCTCCTGGTCGCTCCTCCTGGGTCCAATCGTGCCGCTCCAACCCTGTGGTCAGATGATCACCAGCCTCGCCTTTCCCGACTCGCTTCCAATACCTGGTCACTAAAGCAACTATACCGATCTCCGGTCTGTCTACCCACGCTGTGTTTAGATCTTAGACAGACGGGACCAGCAGGGATCGGGGCCGATACAAGTTGAGTCCGACGGGGGTGGCAAAACACAAATAAAATAAAAAAACTCACGACACCAAACAAAATTGCTGATAAAAAGGGTAACAACCTTTTATATCTTAAAGTCCGTTACATAAAAACAAAATTGTTCTCAATTCCCGACCCGCTCTGTGGACTATGGCACCAAGCTTCTATCACACAATAGAAAAATGTCGAATTACCTACTTTCTAGAATCATGTATGTATGTCGGAGTGTGGTTCAGTTCGACACTGGGGCTAATTTCTATCGATCATTCGCAGTTGATTCTTCTCTCCGACTTGAGTTGTATTTCTTCTTCTTCGTCTGCTTGGGCTGGTAGTTTTCCTGTTTTTCAACTTGGTGGAAGATTTCTTGTTTCAACCCAGTGCAACTCTCTTGTCGTCTTCAGGTGGTCTCTTTCTCAATGCCGTCCGGGGCTGAACTTTAACTTCATCGACTTTCGGTTTGTCTGCAGCTCCAATTCTTCTCAGGCTTTCAGGCAATCTTCTTCTTCGTCTACTTGGGCTGGAAGTTCTTCTTGTCTGAGGTTCTTTTCTCGGCCGTCCGGGGATGAACTCTAACTGCAACTCCCCCTCCAACTTCAGCTCCAACTGATTTCTTCTTTCGGCTTCTGAATTATTGTTCACTCATCTCCGCTGTCAGTGCGCGACTGCAATCTTCTCCATAGGGCCAAACGGATGGCCTTGCCCGTTCAGGAATGATCCCTGCCCGCAGCCCAACGCTCAACTCCAACTTCATCTCAACTTCAGCTCCAACTGATTTCTGCCGACTGGGGTCCTGCTTATATTGACGCCGCAACAAACCGGGGTGGGTCGGTCGGCGTCAGGGGTTTTCTCGATAATTTCAAAAGCCGTATTAATTTTGACTTTCCATTATCGTTATTGTTTTCACCCTACTTTCTCACAGTGCTCTTGGGGGGCGGCGCATATCTATTTCTCTTAGTCTCTCTCATGTCAGGTGATCGCTCTCAACCAATCGTTCCCGATCGAACCTTTCTTTCTCTTCTTTTCCGCAGCCCACGTGACCGCCTCGTCCAACAGTTATTGATCGAGGTTTTCTTTCCTTCTTCTTCCGCGGTCACGTGATTGTATTCGACCAATTGTTATTGACCGAACACCCTCTCCCTTTTGTTGGCGGGTGTGGTTACATCGTGCTGGTTTTAAAAAACAAAATCCGATTTCGCACCTTTTTGCACGTACGCAAAATGACAATCCTTGCCCTCTCTCACCTGGACTTTGTCAAACAGCCCGCTGCTAATTAGTCTTGACTTTTAGAAAGGATCTTTTCCGCCTTCCTGGCGCCCTCCGTGGTCCAAAAACAATTGCTCTTCTTTTTTACCTCTTTGTTTTTCCTGATAGCCGAGAATCTTAGTTATCTAGGTCGAAATATCTCTACTTTCTTAACGTGGGTGTCCAATTCTTAACAGGTCAATTCCGTATATCGTTTTCACCAGTCACTTCCCCAACCCAAAGACACTTTCTCTCTGACTAAAGTAAAATTCATTTCTATTATTCTAATTTAAAAGTTACCTTTCGTTATTTTGATAAGAATTCTTCTACGAAAATGTCGGTCAAGCGTCATGACCGATATCTCCAATTCTATTCTTTCAACAAAATTAAGGTCAGTCAGAGGCTCTGACTTTCATCTGGTCCACACCCAGCGGCCTGTTTTGATATCATGTCTTTTCCTTTCTTTTCCCCTTTTGTTATTATCTTTCCTTTCTTCCTTTTCCTTTCTTTTCTTTTCCTTGCTTTAGGATCGTTTAGTACATTCTTAGTGAATTATTTTCAACCCAGTTATTTTCCGTTTTAAAAAAAAAATTAACAACCTGTTTAATAAACTGAATAAGAAAAATTAACTCATATTTCTATGAATATTTCAATAAAATGCAAGGTGCCATATATATATCAATAAGTTTGTGGCTTTTAAAATTCTCCCTTCTAGGGACTTTTCCATCCCAATTCTCTCAGGCTCGAACTCAAATGATTGAGATTGTTTGTTAAGAAGACATATCTGTGTCTTCTTACGCGTTTTTCTATCTTTGCGTATTTACTGAATTCAGTTCATATCCACATCCGAGTAGTTTGCTTTCAGTATAAGTTCTCGTTTATTTTAATATATTTCTCGGATAAATTTTTTTTATCCCTAAAAACAACAAATATTCATTACTAATTTAATAATGATTTCATTAACAATGGTTTCGGTACAGAAACAAGAATGCATTTTTCTATAGTTGTGTTTTGATTAGATCACGAATATTACCTCCATTTTTCACGAAATGACTCCATATTTTTTTCATTTACAAATTAAATGTTTTCAAATTTCAAAAAATTTAGATTTATGAGTATCTGTATGCGTATTAAACATGTTCAAAATAAACATTTTATTTCATTTAAAATTTATTTCTTGCACAAGTTTATTTATTAACGACCGTTTTAATAATCTTTCAAAACTTCACCTCAAGCTCATCCTCACTCACAAAAAAAATAAAATTTTATATAGCCTGTCTGCAATCCATTTGGTTTAAAATAAAATCAAGATTTTCGTGAGTTTCATTTAAAACAATTAGCTAAAGGAATTGATGGCAGTGTATTTCCAATATTCAATCAGCATGATATTGGTTCAATAAAGAGAGGCCTCAATGAAAAGCCTTCACTGAATTGCCCACGCTGTAAATTTAATTCTTCAAAATGTCCAAGTCTATCATTACGGTAACATAAATTGTTGTCAAAAGAATTTTTTTTTTCTTGAAAAGTATCCGTGCGGCTGCGAATCGTCTTAATTCGAACATTTTGCGTTACTAAATTTCTCTCTTTCAGCCTCGAGGATAGCAGCTCAATCTGCTGTTTTTATTTTATTTTTGTTTTTTTTTTTTTTTTCACGTCTAAACCTTTTACAAGATCATTGAGATCATGCTGTGACAGGTTTTGGTCCATGTGATTCAAGTTCTGGAGAATAGGTATCATATTTTTGTTCAGGAAATTCCATTTCTGAATTGTTTGAATCAGACAGGACGATTTCCGTGAGTGGTTCAAATACGGGAGTTTCTTTTGAGCTTCTTATAGGCCGAATAGCAGATTTAAGTTTGTGATATACCACGGATGAAGCTTCGTTGCTATACCTGAAAAATATGAACAGGCATTAATAGTAATGTGTATTGAATTAAAAAAAAAACCTATGTGTCTCGATATTGAGGTCTAATAGAAAAAATATATATTTGGTTGGTACATGATTATCAGGCGTTTTTAAACAATATTTATTATAAAGAAAGAAACATATATAACATTTTAAATCGTATGATTATCGACAAAATGTTTATAACTTTGAAAATAAAATATTTTTTATTTAAATAAATAAACAAAACAGCAATTTTTATTAACAATTAGCATTAACTCGCCTACAAAAACGCCTGATAATTATGCACCAACCTAATAATTACATTGTACTAAAAAAAAAAGTAACAATTAGTGGCATGATTTGGGATTCACGCCAAGCCATTGACACTACAAATAGAAAGTTATTCAATTTTCTTTTTGACTATTTTGACAGAGCATTGAAGCATGTTGTGCTGCAGATATGTGCTGCTCATAATTTAACTCGGTCCCTAATTTTGATTCCAAAATATAAATTGTATAGTTTTTAACAAGGCGGGTAATATTTCTTTTATTTCTTTTAAATTTTAACTATATATATATTTTCTATTTTTAAACTTTTTTTGGTGTTTTAATTAATTTTTTATATAATCTGAAAATAAGAAACAAAAATGTTAACTTTTGCAATAAATGGTAGTTGTCAACTTAAAAAAAAGCTGAAATTATTTCGTAAAAAATGTCTGATATTTTCCTAATCTAGCCCCACAACGACCTTAGAAAAATACATTCTCATCTTTCTAGTCGACGAAAAATTAAATTTTGTTTAGACAGTGTAATTAACCTTCAACGATTTTTCACTTCTTTTTGAGAAGTATGCATGTAACATGGATCTGTCTTTGAATTGTTCTTCCAATTTTACTTGCCCGCAAATACTTCAGAAAATGCCATAATTTCATGAATAGTAAATAGTAATTTTATTGC
>CAHIKZ030002329.1:97500-102500 GCA_903632075.3 Acanthosepion pharaonis | reverse complement strand
AAAGGCTAGCGCAGAATAAGCATTTAACAGCTAGAAGTAGAAAATCAAGAACCTATTTAAAAGGCTGGTGGTGAATCCTTTTCTGGTTAACTTGTTTAAGATAAGCATAGTTTTGTTGTTTCTTGCAACTCAACACATACATAAGTACGAGTTTAGACAGATCTAGAAACTGATTTCAATATATATATATATATATATATATATATATATATATATATATTTATTTAGGCAACAATCCATCTTTTATGCATGTTTCATAAAGGCGTTTGAGAAGTTAATGCGATTAATCTTTTTATTTGATTTTGTTTGTGTTCGTTCAAAAATAACCTGCAAAATCAAAACTACGAAGGACCCTCATTATTACGAGTCTAAATGCCTTCTAAGAAACTGTGTTCCAGATCAAAACAAACACATAAAGAATTACATTTGTCACACATGTATATCTAGAGAACTTACGATACACCTACCCGACCATAGCTCCATTAGGACTCAAAAACCTACCAGACTTCATCCGAAACATACTACTAGAAAATACAAATAGCCTCATCCACATGTAAAAAAAAGGATTAAAAATAATGGAAGCCATAATAAAAAAGAAAAGTCAGCATTCAATAACATTAGCTATGAACATGGCCACAATGTTCTGACCGTGTTCGTAAAATAAAACATTCCTATGATTTTAGAGCAAAAAAAAACATAGTTTGTTAGAAAAAAAATCGGCCTTGATAATGGCTAAAAGTATAGCCGAAAACGCTCGGATATGCAGAAGGTTAAGACAGTTTTTTACACACTTTTATATATATATATATATATATATATATATATATATATATATATATATATATATAAATATACATAATTAAGAATATACATATAGTAACTCTACGGAGAATTTAACTCATTAAAAAGTTTTTTTTTTTCGAGCAGATCCTCCATTTTACATAAAATCTGCAGTGAATCATAAAATAAGAATGCTATAAAATTAAGACATTTAATTAAAAGACCTTTTAACTGATTGTATAAAGAAAATATACTATGGACACTTTTATCTTACGAAAAAATTTTCAGTGAATAATAAGTTTTTCCATTTTAATTAGAATAATGTATTAAGTTATAATGTAAATTCTGTATTAATCTGTTATACTGTTATCAAATAAATATCTTATTTACTAATTACAATTATTTGCGTACTTTTGTTCGCAAAAAATTAAAATTAACAAATAAGATTTTTTTAAAAATACGGACCTCTATACAGGCCATTATCAAAAAATAAATTCATTTTCGTAAGTAAGGCTACGAAGACAAATTAGCTAAAATTCAAAAAAATATTAGAAAGCCAAAAATAATTTAAATTTTCATATTTAATGGGTAGTTAAAACAATCATATAAAAATGTGTTTATTTTGTATTCGATATGTAATTTTATTATAATTATCTCCTCCTTATATAATTTACCAAATATCCGGCTGTCGATAAAACAGGCAACACCTCATAAAAACACCCACCTCCGCGTTAAAAATGCTTTGTTGCGATATTTTAAATGAAAATAACCAATATTTGTTTCAATTTAGATTAATTCAACTTTAAACAGCTAAGAAAAGTATAGGCTTACGGATATATCACGATTTCCTCCGATCACCGAAGTTAAGCAACGTCGAGTACCTAGATGGGTGACAGCTTGGAAATACCATGTGCTATAAGTCTGAATGGGCTGGTAATTGAAAAGACGGGAGCCTTATATTCACTTACGCGCAAATACTCTTAGAGAAGTTATGAATCCACCTCTTCTCCCCCAGCTATAGGTTAACTAGTAGGACTTTAATCAGTAAATCATTATTATCTTGAAAAAATTCTTAGAATGTAAATTTGTAAATGTAAATTTGTAAATGTAAATTCTTAGAATATATATATATATATATATATATATATATATATATATATATCCTTGGGAAAAGTGTTAATCCTCTTCTCGAAATCCATCTATTTAAAATAGCAGGAAAATGGGTTCTATAGCCTTGGATGAAAATTAGTCTAGGAGAAAGACCAATCTGAATTCAAAACCTGCGGAGGGTTGTGTGGTTAGTTCTGCACAAAGTCTTCAACACTATAATCAAATCATATGTGTTGGTGTCTGGCTGTCGACTCTTAGGAACATAGCTGCTTGACTCTCATAAATCGAACACGACAGGCAGTCCACCATATATATATATATATATATATATATATATATATATACACACACACCACACACACATATATATATATATATATATATATATATATATATATATATATATACACATGGGTGTTTATGTATGATTATTTATATTTATGTAATGATTGTATGCATTGATATAGTATACAGGAAAATATGAACACCTTTATCCTTAGCAAACTGTTTTTTTTACTCCATTCATATTCGTTTGCGAATCCCCCTTTGTTTGTCAACCATGAAGCATTTCGTATTTTCTATTGTCTGATTTTTTGTTGTTTTTTTTATGTGGGGTCCATGGTTTGGCTCTAATTTCTCTTTTTCTTTACATTTTTTTCCCTTTTTTCAGCCTATTCCTTTCTAGTTATTCATTCTATTTGGTCTTTTTCCTTTTGTTGCATATCCGACATTTTGTCTCGGATTTCTTCCTCGTCGTCGTCTATTATTTTCGCGTCGTTTGGGTCAATAATTCCTGTTTTCTCTCTGAATTGTTCTTCCTTGTAATCTTAACAAATATTTTCCTGACCATTTTATATTTCCGACAGGCATTTTCTGCTTCGCTTTTTGAGATACTTTTGTTTTCACACTTTTTCTAATTAACTTTCTGCATATTTTATTTTTCATGAAATTCTCTCACGATTACACTTTCTATCATTCTGTATTTGAATAGTCACAAGTCTCAGTATCTTCTTTTATGTGCCAGTTACCTTCAGTATGTAAGCAATCATCGTCCTCCACTTCTTCCTGTCCTTGAAGCTCTTAATAAGCTTTGTCTTTTTGTTATTTCTCCCAAACCCTATTCTACCATTCATTTACTCAAGCTGATCAAGTATTTTACGCGCCGCTTTCCTCTGTCCCTCTTCCCCACATTCTGTCCTGTGGGTATTAGGTTTTCCAAGCCCTCCTTCCACATTACATGCCCCAGAAATTTCCACAGCCTCTTCCTGATATTAAGTTTCATTTTTGCTTCAATTTTTCCAACACCTCGTTGTTACTCATGTCTTCCTGCCCCTTATAGATTTTAATAATTTTTTGCTTTTTTATTTTTGCTCCCAAACCATGTTCTATCATCCACTTGCTCATATAGTATGTTACGCGCTTCTTTTCTCTGTCACTCTTTTCCTCAATCTGTCCTGTAAGTATCAAATTTTCCGAGCCCGTCTTCCTCATTACTTTCATCAGAAATTTTCGCTGTCTCTTCCTGATGTTAAGTATAAGTTTCTTTGTTTACATACTCTCCAAAACCTTGTCGTTACTCACATGTTCGCCTCATGGTATCCTCCCGATCTTTCTGTCCAACCACATTTCTGTTGCTTCAAGTCTTTTCTTCATCTTTGAGCTTATTGTCCAACATTCGCTGTCATACAGGAGATATCACAGTCAGATATCACGTAACAGTTCAATAGTCTATTTGTTGTTTTCAACTAAATTTTTCTGTCTATTAATATCCTGCTTAACTTTTGGAATGCATCTTTGGCTTAACCCAATACGTCTCCGGATTTCAATGTTACACTTTTCGTCTTCTGTTAGAACATTTCCTTGATATTTAAATTTCTGGAATTGCTTGATTTTGGTATCCTCAACGTGTAATTTTGTATTTTGGGCTCTCCCTTTTGATAATAACCATGCATTCTGTTTTCTGTAGTTTATACTTAATCCATTCTTCTCGCTTTCCTTCGCTACCGTCTGTAGGAGGTGTTGTAGTTTCCTTTCCGTGTCTGCTATCAGCATTGTGTCATTTGCATATCATGTATTGTTAAGCTTGTGCCCGCCAATAATGAATCCTGGTAGAACTACTAATTCCCTCATATTTACCTCGCTGTATAGTTTGAATAAATCCGGTGAGGTGATATACCTTGTCTTACCTCTCTTTCTATTCTTGTATATTTGCCGTATTCAGGCGGTTTGCTGCCAGTATAGATTCTTGATTATTCTAATGTTTTTTCCCGAATATGTCAAGGTTGCTGAGCACATCTGACAGATCTTTATGGTGTACTTTGTCGAGCGCCTTTAAAACACGAGTACACCTCTTTTTGCCTTTTTGTTGCTCTTTCTGTGCATAAATATCGTTTCTTTTTCCAGCGTCTTTGACGAACCCACACTGTTCTTGTCCTATCTCTGATCTGATTCTTTGCGCGCTCGATCCATCAGAATTCGAATGATGAGTTTTGTTATGTGGCTCATTAGCCTGATTGTCCGGTCGAGTTCACATTCGTTTGCGTCTGATTTCTTAGGCAGTAATATGAAAATAGATCTGCTTATATCTCCCGTTATATCGCCACAGTTGTATATTTCATTTATTATTTCTGTGATCTTGTCTATACTGCAGTCGTCTAAGACTGTCAGAATCTCCGTTACAATTCCGTCTGGCCCTGCCACTTTGTTTCTGTTCAATTCGGCCAATGCAGCTTCCACTTCGGTTTTTAATATTTCGGGTACGTCTGTAATTCTCTGTATTGCCGGTTGAGCTCTTTCTTCGTGGAAGAGTTCTCCTTATGCGATGTCTTTTCAGAGAGCATCCAGCCATTTTGAATATCTCGAGAACTGGTTAATCGTAATGTTAGCCGTTTCTTTATAAGGAAACGTTCGACATTAATTAACCGAGCAGCCAGTGCCGCTCTCGCTTGAAATATATAAAAGCATTGTTTTAAAACAATTTTTCAGGAAAACATGTTTCTCAAGCCTACTTTTGTCACTTTTCCAATATGGATGCCGATTCTATTCCCTTGCTTTTTGATCTCTGTAATAGTGGATGTGCGTGTGATTAAATAGATGGCAGCTCGGAAAGA
>CAHIKZ030002329.1:72500-92500 GCA_903632075.3 Acanthosepion pharaonis | reverse complement strand
CAAAGAAAGAATGTTCCTTAAATGGCAAAACAATATAATATAGCATGTCACTGTAAAATCAAGAGATAACGAAGAAAAATATATATAGGAAGAACTGAAAGAACCTGGAAACAGAGAAATTACTACCAAAAAATCCTTTACAAATACTAAATATGCGAAGAGCACAAGACATTCTAAACATATGTGAGAAATTAAAACAAAACCAAAATCACAGCAAAATACCATAGAAAATAAAGAAAACAGCATCAGCCTACAACAATAAATCCAAAACCTGTAAACTCTGTCTGAAGGAGAAAATAGTTATATTCACCTTCTTCAACCAATCATCACCCACTTTACTTTCGTAATAATAGCGGGGGTCCGAATGCAGAATCCACACTGAATTTCCTCCACAACGGTCTATCAACGGCAGCCATCGACAATTCTGGTATAGTCATACATGTCTTTTGTTTGACATTGTCCTACCAGTTTTTGCGTTAGCGTCCTCTACTACGTCCACCTTCAACGGTGCCTTGAATGATGGTCTTGCACAGGACGGCCTGCCTTGTAACCTCTCCGGCCAATGCAAATTACTAAATAAACGATCAGAATGTATTTCAAGATGTAAATAAAGGAACAAAGTTACTTAAAAATTAAAACCTAAAAACGAATAGCTTGTAAAATTCCACTCCGAAAAATGCAAATATATACACTATATACAATGCAGATTATGTAACATACTTGAGAAAAAGCCAATACTTTAAACTAAAAAAAGGCAACAAACCCCAGGTAAAAAAAGGTAACAAAAACAGCTAAATAAATAAATAAACAAACAAATTAAGTAAATAATAAAGAAACAAAACCTAAGTTTAATAGGGCACATCGATGTATTGTAATGGTTAGCAAGCTTGTCTCGCTAGAACAATTGCGACTGAGCAGTGAGTTCGATCCTCACTAGGTGTCCTATACTTTTGATCTTGTTCCACATCTGAGCTACGCTTCAAAAATCACTATATATATATATATATATATATATATATATATATATATATATATATATATATATATATATATATTTAGCCATTTGGACACATTTTCGGAAGTTAGTTGGACCGAGAATTTGTTAGTATTTTCTCATAATACCCAGGTTTAATGAAGATTTTGTCTCTGATAAATTCTTCTGATGATATCACAGCTACAGAAACTGCTCCTGTACGAGTAATACCATTGTGTGCATACATAAACTTTATTTGCCAGAATGTTTTACAAAATTTCCTTTTTGTATTATTCATACCGCTGCCTAGAAATCTTTTGTTTCTTTATTTTGATTCACTTCCCACTTCCCATGATGCCATTTCTTTTCTTTTTACCATTTTTGCTTCATATTCTAACTCTCTTTGGGGGTCTTCTATTTTTTCCTTTCTTTCATTTGTTCAGATTCCATTCGTATTTTTTTTTCAAATATGCTCTCATCGGAATGAAAAATCTACTTATTCGTTGCATTTTTCTGTATTTGATAAAACTAAACGAAATATTAATTAATTTACTTTAAAATCACAGATGCAAGATGCAATAAAATCATAAACAACTAGGCTCCGAGTTAGTATGACTTCCTGTGCAGAGTTTACTTATTATTGGTTATATAATGACCTACAATTAATAGACTTTAATTTTGATTTCCAAATCATTGTTAGAAGAAGGGATAATTATATATTTTAGAAATAATCAATATCTAAAAACTGAATTTGTAGCAGGACAATATTTCTGCGAGAAAATATTTTCTCCAATTACGTTTTTTTCTTTACTGTTTGCATTATGTTTTAATTGATGTAGTTTTTGCGTTACTTTTATTTATTTTCTGTTACTTTTAGAGTTGATTAAAAAGAAAAGTTTTCCGACGTTTAAGATGTAGACTTATTCGCATGAACTGAATGTTTATGATCATATCACGTCTGAAATATATTCAGATAGTCTCTCAAGGCGTAAAACTGATATACAATTTTGATTTCTACGTCCACATGGTCTCTATTCGTAGCTTATAAAATCTTAACGGAAACGGCTGAAATGAGGCAAAGCCGAAAAGCTTTTTGGTGACAACGCGTTTCGTCTTCACGTCAGAATGAAAGACAAAACTTTTCATTGTATTTTTTTTCAATGTCTGTTTTTTAAGTTGCTATCTTCGCTGTTGAGCCCTAACAAAGTAAAAAAAAATCATTTTCCGCCCTGCAACCAGTATCGCAAAGGCGAAAATTTGCTAGACTCTCACTTTCTCTATCATTATGACTCTGTTCTAACAATTGGCATTCTTTAGTCCCAACGGCTCAGACCATTCACAGCTAGGACCCGCCATTAGCTCCATTCCTTTCGTGTCCCTTTGGTAAGAAGTAAGTCCCAGTTAGCTTGTTCCTATGAACTGTTACTTTGTAGAATGGGCTCCCAAATAGATCCATCCCTAACTGCCTAAGTTAAAATCTAAGATCAGACGTTATCTATCCTACATGTCCACATAATAATCACTTCATCTTTCCTTAAAACAACCGTACTCAATAAACCTCTAGCTTGAGTGGGACTTGGGCCTATTATTAGGTGAACAAAACTATAAAAAAATAAGCTTAGTGACCATAATTAGTGTCAAGCTTAGAGCTTACCTCTCTCATGAGATAGGACGGCAGCGAGTGATTTCGATCTTCGTGTCGAATACAGTTGTGGTTGCTTAGTAAATATCATTCCACCTTGTCACAGTTGTCAAGCAGCCATTACTGTTTTGTAGTGAGTTAGGTCCTTACCGAGTGCCAATATTTGGTCAAACTTAATAAATTACTATAATAATATGGTTAATGCGAATTCTTTGCGTACATCCAAGTCCATTGATTCATTGCAGATATGTGCTTCTAATTGTAAGTGCACAGATACGTTGGTGTAATTTCGGTAGATAAACTGATTAAATCTGATCACGCAGGGAATGGCAAATGATCCGATGCCATTGTTAATTCATAATCAACTTTAATTAATGATTCAGATAAACTGATTACTTCTTAATTTAAATTGGCATTCAAATGTTCTCAACGCAGCGGGTAAGCGAAGAAACTGTTTGCTGCCAAACGAACAATGACGTTCAGTCCTGACAAAATCATTTAACATATAATGATAATAGCTGGTTGTTCTTTTCCAAGTAAATCCCTCTACGACAGCGACTAAATAATCCCTGTTGCCAACGCTTACCCAGACAGATTTGTGTTCCTTCAACACCCACAGAGCCAACCAGTGGTTTATACTGTAACTATGCTGAGCTGATTAAGTCGCAGTTTCTAGAAGAAAGATCACCATCTGGTATGACGAAGCAGTTTGAACAAGGCCATGACACTTTAACCTGCGATCATGATAATCTCGGGCTAGCACAACCATCTCACGGGTTCGGAACAGTTCCGTCTACACTGTTTCTCTCAATAAAGCTTAGGGTAACCGATACTATGGTTGTCAGGCACGCTCGGGTCCCCTCATCAAAAAGTCATTTTTTATATACCATCAGAGCTGGACACGTTTGTATAGAGAAATTTATCAGCTAACTAGTTTTACTTACAGATAAGACTTCATCGTTGTTGAAATAGATAGGTGCTCGTGTTCAGTATTCTTGATGATGAGGATGCTGCTGCTTTTGATGATGATCATGCAGATTATTTGATAAATGTCCAGAAACAGTTGGCCATCTTGTATCATGTTGCACGATGTTAGCATCCACTGAATATAAACATTGACATGATAGAGTGGCCAATATCTACGCCGAAGTATATGCAACTTTTATAGGAAAGAAACTTCAAGAAACTGGTATGAACTTCATCCAGATCCAGTTACAGAGACAAGACCTGTAACAATTTTATGGGACTTTACAATACACATAAACAGAACAATCAAATCTAATCGTCCAGATATCGTGATCAAAGGCCACAAGAAGAGAATGTGCTTTCTTATTAACATTGTAGTCCCTGCAGATTGTAATGTAGATTTGAAATCTTTTAAAAATATCACAATACAAGGATCAGGAAGTGGAAATCTAAAAACAATTTTGACACATAAGGACATCAATAATTTCAATTGTAGTTGAATCCATCGGATTGATTGGAAAAGATTCCGATAGAGTCGTTAAATGAATTCCTGGTAGCCCATCCTTTAAAAAAATACAAAAAAAAAAAAAAAATACGCACAAGTACAACTCACACATTAAGAAGAGCTTTATCTACGTAAAATGGATGTGATCTTTTTATTGTTTTTTTTTTTTTTTTTTACAAAAATGATTAGTGGAAAATATTATGAAGCCATTTCTAACCTTAGGTCTCTAGTTGGGACCCGGAAAGAAGTATGCACACAACATAAATCAAAGGAAATATTGATAATAATAATAATTTTTCCAAAAAACGTACACCTGTAATATTTTTTTTTCGAAAATGTTTTGCTCGTAATAATGTATTGCTGGTAATATTTTTTTTTCCTTAAAGAATTTATTGCTGTTAATGATTTTTTACAAAGTATTTCTGGTATTAAAACCTATTTTTTTACACTTTCATAGTTTTTTGACACCAGTTTGGGGGTTAACTATTTGCCCATAGCTGTGACCCTAACAGGTGCTACCACACCGGGTCAGAGTGAAGTTGGGAATATCAGCAATTAAGAGGTGGTTCCATGCTCCTCAAAAACTCCTGGTCAGACGCCTTCCTGTCGGATGTAGTTTATAGTCTTACCCAGGACGCGGATGTAGTTTATCGTCATACCCAAGACACGGTCGTTGAGAGGGAAACCCTTGTTTGCAATCTTATAGTATTTGTCATAATAATCTCTAGATTATCGGATTCCCATCTATGACAACTCAATGAATTTAAAACGACAAGCTTTTCTATATAAACAACATTAATGAGATGGAAGATAAACTAGTTAAAATTAATAATGGAAAGGCTTCAAAGAAATTAAAATTGTTACTCCAGCAAACACTGAATAACAATCGAGCAATATGACGAAAAGGGCCATACAACTACGATTAATTTTAAATTCACCTATCTCCTCGCCAAAACAGATAAAAGCTTCGCCTGTGACCAAGATGGTTCCTAAGTTATTTCATTGGAAGTGTGTTCTTTATTTCATTCATACATATATATATATATATATATATATATATATATATATCACCCCAAGCAAAGCTATAGTTCCACTAAGATGCTTTCTCATTCTTTTTTACTGGGAGTGGAAGAGAATGAGAAGACTTTAGTGAGGAGAAAGGGCAATAAAAGAAAAGATTCAAGGAATACAGAAGATTGCACTTGACATTATATTTAAATATTTTATGATATCAGTAGCAAGGAAGGGAAGCAAAAAATTGGAAGAGAGTTCCTTAGGTGAGAAGGGTTGTAAAAGATAGCATTAGAATAACACTTGCGGTTTCGTGTAGCTATTTCAATAGTAAAACGAATGAGACCTAATAGTCGTACGCTTAAATTCACGCAGTCGATGTACCAAGGAAGAGAGATCATTAAGAAATACTGACATGAAAATATTTATAGACTAGAAAGCAGGAAGCCCCATCACGGCGGTGGGAAAATGACGAGATGCCAAGCCAGGACCGATAACATTACAGACCCTTGTTTGGATTTTGTCGAAAATCTCGAGATATATAGCCTTAGCACCAGACATGGTGTTTATTTAAAAGGTTTTAATAATGTAATAATAATAATAATAATAATAATAATAATAATAATATGACAAATAAATTCGACATTAAATCATAAGAGAAGATTGATTCTGGACCTACTCTCCGGTTTAAATAGATGTGTATTTTCCAATAACAGGTAAAGCAGATTTCGCTAATTGTGTAACAGATGGTGCTGGGTAATTTTGCATTAACCTGAATACTGTAAACAGCTTTTAGAGCTGTATCCTATTTTTTCACTGCACTTAAAATATTCTTTGAACCATATTGTAAATTAGAACACTGAAAATATATTGTCGCTCTATTTGATCGATAATTGATTTCTTGAAGAAAATCAATAGCTCTGGATAAAGAGTAGTCTTCAAGGCAAATATGGGACGCTTCAGGGGTTTTATTGCTAAATAACATCTAAAATTCTTTTCAACTACATGTGTTAGTATACTTGTAAAATACGAAATTGATAATGCAATATTTTCGATGCATTTTTTAGATATAACAACATTCTTAAAAATTTTTTTTTTTAATTTAAATAACATTATTTCATTTCGTAGCGCAAAAAAATGGGGTTGACGTGTCGATTTTAGATTCTTTCCAAAGATTGTTGCGTTGATTTCGCACAAATAACTTTGGAATAGTTTGCGTCCAGCTCTTCTCCACACTGCTAGCGGTTAAAAGACAAGTAGGCTATGTTTTAGGTAGAAACCAATCTAATAAAAGGGAAACTTTGAATTCATAACCGGTTGCATGTGGGGCTAGAAAAAAAACTTTTTTGGTACGGAAACCTAAACAGCGACTTAGAGAAAATTCTTTGCCTTTCATCAGTATGGCTGATGCTAACCTCCAGGAGAGGGATTCATTCGACCTTCTTGGGTAAACATTTTCTGCTGACATGAAATGGAAAGATTACAAGGAATCAATTGCTATCTCTACTGCTAGGTGTTGTGGATTCCGAGATGAAATTCGGTCTCCAATGAATGACAAACGCAAGAAATAAAGATAAGAAATTAAATGTATTTACGCAATAATACAAAGGATAATTCTGTTAGTAAATCCAGGAACGCGGTTAGTCGTAATAAATATATATATATACAGTCTCGAAGTAGGACTTCCTTAGAGTCTACGTGCTTGTAACTGACTTCTACAAGCGGTTACCTCACACTATTACTCTACCTCCAACTCAATCACAATCTCTATCTCCGTTCGTATATTCTGACTGACTGTAGGTATTTAACGGCAGCAGTCCAAGTAACACTTTGGTCGAGTCCACTTATATGAAAAAGGGGTGGACCCCATAACACTAGGACAGATTGTTAACTTTGACGTGTCAGATACATTTTTTCCGCTGCAAGATAAAGCTGGTCTACTGTGTCGTGCCAGGCAAGTTTTCTTTCGCTTACAACTTTATAAGTTTACCATTCGTTTATACAATGAATATTGCTACCACATTTGGTCTGGTGTTTTTGCTATGTATTTAGAAATTCTTGATAAAATACAAAGAAGAATCTGTAATATTATCGGTCCTGATCTGGCATCTCAGCTTCAGCCACTTTCCCAACACTGTAGTTTCCCAATGCCATTTCTATAAATATCGTCATCGTAATTGTTCTGATGAGCTTTCCATTTTGGAAACTCAACTTTACGATTTTAAACTAGTACTAGATTTGCGATGCGTTGTGGTTTAATGGATATCGGCTCGCAAAGAGAAATCGGAGAGCTGAGTTCGAATTCCAGTCGAGTTCGTTACAATAATTTACGCGCAAATATCCTTGGGAAAGGTACGAATCCATCTCTTTTGCATCCAGCCATGGGTTGAATAGCAGGGCAGACTGGGTTCTATAGCCTTGTTTGGCAACTTGTCTACCTCAGAGAGAAACGACAACCTACTGCGCAAATATAATCTGCCTAACCAGTCATGAAACGAAAGAGTTGTGATCGCGCAAAGATCTGTCACGTATGGTACTTAACTGACATTAGATTAGAGACAAGGTCTTATCATTTTGCAGTAGAAATTGTTAGATCCAAAAGTAAATTTGATTCTCTCATCGTTCTCGATTTTGGAACTCTCTTACGGTCAACTTTGATCTTCAAAAGTTTAAAGTCAATGTTAATCGTTATCATTTGTCGTCTTTATTCTTATTCATTTATTGTTCTCTCTCCTTAAGAGTGTTTTTTTTTTCTTTTTCTTCTATTCTTTCAGACTCAGTAACCCCTTCCGTCTTAATTTCCTTTGCATGATTTTCCAATGATTTTTAAAGAATCATTTTGAAATTATTTTAAAAAAAAAACAAATTCAATGGCGGTGTTGTAGCATTATATGCCAGAGGTGGGTTAAGTGTTAAGAACAATACGTACCTCTCTCTCTCTCTCTCTCTCTCTCTCTCTCTATATATATATATATATATATATATATATATAATTTAAGAATTTAAAATGATAACGTCCATCAACCTTGTTTGCATGCGTAGTCACATCAGCGTAAGTTATATTTTACACAGATGAAGTCCTAAATGACGAAACACGTCACACAAATAATTTTTCTCCATTTTGTCATTAACTTTTCTTTCATTTTTTCTGACGTATAAAAATGTATATATCATTTCTCCCATATATATATATATATATATATATATATATATATATAATAAATTAATTGATTTAAAATGTGTTTTTTTTTTTTTACACAGTTCTAACCATGTTTCAAAAATGGAAGCTGAAAGTCTGGAATTTAATTTTTGTAATTAAATTAAAGACATTAGTTCATTTAATCCTCAAGCGATTTTGGATATATATATATACATATATATATATATATATATATATATATATATATATATATATATATATATATATATATATGTATGTATATATATATATATATATATATATATATATATATATATATATATATATATATATATATATATATTTTGAGAGACATCTACAACATTCCTGTCCACATTCACAATACAAAAAATTACTGATTGACAACACAACTATCCTACAACAAGGAAATAATCAATTCAAACTAAAGATCTTCGAAACAATTTATATTTTAAAAAATATTAAAGCACTGAACAAAATTAATTATGAATACTACAGTAATGTTCTGAAATGCGTATAAAGGAACAGTTTTTCACGCTTTAATGCGCGCATGACCATGACATTATAGCATACAGGAAAAAAAATTCAATAATGGATATTTTTTCACGTTCTAATGAACGCTGGACACATTTGTCAACCGTTTAAATTTAATGAAAAATTACGATAATGGATAGCAACGCATAGCTTTGTATAAATACTTCTATCCCTGAACAACATATAGTTGCACCCCTAAAGATGATCTTGGGAGAATATGGAAAGTATTTGGGAAATAAAAAAAAAAAGAAATCTAAACAGTTACAGCACATTTGTCTCATCCTTTAATATCAATACACTAAACATTATTCGTGAGTTTGAACGGAGTTTGTTAAAAATTAGCAGACATAATGTCTGTAATTTATTCAATCAGACATGTCTAAAAGAGAATTTTCTGCCTAAATACACACATATATATATATATATATATATATATATATATATATATATATATATATATATATATATATATATTTATTTTTTACACATACATATATATATATATATATATATATATATATATATATATATATATATATATATATATTATTTTCAGTATTTTTGCTATTGACAGTTCACAACTGTGTATTTCGTCATTGTATATATAATCATGAGACTACATAAAAAAACTCGAGTTTTGCATCACACTTTAATTTTTGTTTTTGTTTACGTTTTTTAACAATGAAAAAATCTCGCAGTTCCTGTTTTGAACATTACTCGTCGAGTTTTTTCCTATTCATCTTAACCGAAGGGATATGTGAAATTGACAAGAAAGTAAGACTAGATAGGTTGATCTATCGCTCGATTCTTGTACCTTCCCGGTCTTTTGAACTGGTCTAGAGGTTATCCCTTATTTTCTGCTTAGGATTTGGTTTCCAGTTCCTTCTAAAGTCTTCTCATTATTTTTACTCGCAGTAGCGTTTTGCGTCTTAGTGGCATTATCGCTTTGCTTGGGGTGAATTGACAAAATATATAGAATTAATACAAATAAAATTTGTCGTTTAGCTGATATTATATTATAATCAACAGCTCAACACCAGATTTTCGTAAACGACCCCCATTTATAATTATACAGTTCACTTACCAAGAGGCTTCATTAACTTGCTGAAAACTCTCGCAATATCGACTGTATAATGAATTATATTTTTCACTAGGTACATAAACAGTGTGTTTTCTGTAAGATTATTCTAACTTGAAAAAGGATAGCCTATATCTTTACATAATAATAGAACAGGTTCTGTTTTGAGCAGCGAAGTTAAGCAACGTCAGGTCAGATGAAAATTTAACTGGAGTCAAATCACGAACCGCAATGCCATAAGGAAACAATTAACTTTTAATTTTCTTTGTCTGGTAAACAAAGTTAACGTCGTTCCATTATCACCGTTCCGCTCCTGTGACTTCTCTGGTAAACAATGAAGGTTCCACGCTCAATGAGCGTTCATGCTTCGAACGTCTACATTGTCTCAGAATCACTCAAGTTCTCGAGGGACTCTTAAATATGTTATATGGTTAAAGATACTGGAAAAAAATAATCAGCTCATTTAATCGCTTCAGAAAATCTCTGAAACCTTTTTCTGTATTTTATCTTTACAAGTGTCAGATTAGACCGGAAATTAAATATTGCCGTCATATCTGGGCTGGGCCTAAACAATTCCCATATTCCAGCTTCGATAGAATTCAAAACGGTTTACGCGTTCTTGCAGAGGGAATGCTTATTCTCCATTCTGCAGCCTTTTATTTCCACATACGCAACGTTACAAACCTTTTAATATTCTATCCCTATTTCCATGACAAATGTTCAGATGAGCTTCAATTCTTTTGTTCTGCCAATTCAAACCATTACAGCTAGAACATGCTTCAATTCTACTCCCTCGGAATTAAATCACAACTACTTTCCTCTTTGTTCCACATGTAAGAATAGTTTCACTCAGAGAGGTTTTTTTCCAAGAGATACTCCATTTTGGAACATACTCTATTATGAGTGCTCTCCCTTAAATTATTCAGTTTAAATCGTTATCTAGCCTACTTATACTAATAATGTTCATTTTCTGCCTCCTACTCTTCCCTTCAAATTACAAATATCATTCCCGATTACAACTACAAACATCTACATTGAATGAGTTTCAAGCCTTGTCTTAAGTGATATTAAGTTGAAAATATATTTAAGTTTTTTAACAACCTGCAAGAAGAGAGGATGTAAGGATATTAGTAAAAGGATTGGTTCAAAATTCAAATGGCGAATCGGAGATAAAATCAACCGACCACAAAAATTTAAATACGTGCGAAGTGCTCTAACAGAAGGCGGAAAATGCGAGACTGAAATCCGAAGATGCGTTAGGGTGCCAAAGATGCATTCCAAAATCTAAGCAAAGTATTAAGAGACAGAAAAAAGTACGTTAGAAAGTGTATTGAACTGTTACGTGATATCTGTCCTACTGTATGGCAGTGAATGCTTTACAATTTCCGCAAAGATGAAGAAAAGACTTGAAACGACAGAAATATCGTTCTATAGAAAGATGCTGAGGATACCATGTAAGCAACGACGGAGTTTTAGAGAAAATAGAAACAAAAAGAAAAAGAAGAGGCTGTGAAAATTTCCCGAGCACATTATCAAGAAAGAGAGCTTAGAACATATGTTACTCACAGGACAGATTGAGGGAAAGATGGACACAGAAAAACAGTTATAACATATTTGATGTGCTTAAGCAAATGGATGATTTAGAAAAGACAGAATTTACTTAGAGCTGCAAGAGAGAGAAAATTGTGTAGAGCCAGGATCGCCTATGTCCTAAGGGGTCAGGGTATACAAAGAAGAAGAATATCTAATGAAAATAAAGTAGTGCTGAAATTCTAGAGGAATTAAATGGGTGGAGGTCACTTTCAATCCCAAAGACACAAGAACTGCATTCACAATAATTTCTATCCAAATATACACAGAATAAATTCAGTTTTTTTTTTTTTTTTAAATTACAGATTTTAAATCTACTTCATGTGTTGTTGTACAGAAAAAGATATTTTTCTCTCTCAGTTTCTGAAAATAATATATTTCTCTTCATATTTTGAACAATTAATTCCATTGTGACGTACTCGTAAAATCAAAGACTGAAAAGATCTTCTTACATCACATTCCTCCCAACGAAAAATAAATCCACGGCAAACAAAATAAATTCCAATCCCGATAAAGTGAATTATTTCAAAATGTTATTCCATTAAGATTTTACTAAACTATTATCATACTGACTCATGATGTCATTTCTGTTTAAAAAAAATCTCCATAATGTTTAGGTCCCCAAACCAACCTGATATCGCCCCCTCCACCTAACTACATCTGTTTTAAGAAACTGTCTTGAAATTAGAACCCACAAAATTCAACTTGCCACTTTCTCCCTGCTTCTAAATGCATAAAAAACAAAGAGTTTTTAATAGTCGTTTTAACGAGTTTTCTATTATACATGGTACTTTTTTTAGAAATTAAAAATGTGATGTATTTTCTTTTCTTGTTTTTAGGGAATGCCGTGAAGTTCAAAAATGGAAAATGCAAAAGTTATCAGGGATTCTCTTATTAAAATTACACCTTTATAATTCCACGCTATGATTTGGGTATTTTTATTCTTCAACTGTATTGAATCGAAAAATGCTTCAATGCCTACGATTTTTTTATTCACTATTTATGGAATCAGTTTACAATCTAAGAGTTTCTTTGGTACATTGTACACCACGCCTACGTTTCTAATTTTAACGAAGCAAATGTAATTACAGACAAAAAGTGGACCTGTTTTAAATTTTTGGAGAATGAAGATTTATTAAAGAATTGATCGTACATTATGAAAATATATTCACGTGTTTATATGCTCCTACATTTATGCACACACTCTCTCTCTCTCTCTCTCTCTCTCTCTCTCTCTCTGTATATATATATATATATATATATATATATATATATATATATATATATATATATGTATATATATATATATATATATTATCCTTCAGGATATTCAGACGAATATTATCACCTTAATATATAGTTTGTAACCTTGTTATATTGCATCGAAACTATTTTATTAATACCAGCACTTAAAAGTGAGATATACACACACACACACACACACACACACACACACACACATATATATATATATATATATATATATATATATATATATATATATATATATATAAATGAAAAACAAGGTCGAAGCAGCGGACAACTTGCCAAACTCTAAAATTCTTATCCATATACAATTTCGAATACAAACGACAACAGAATGCATATTTACCTACTCAGTAAAGTGCTCAAGGCCTAGATTGCCTAGACCGAACAAAAATGTATGTATGTATTTGTATATATATATATATATATATATATATATATATATATATATATAAACTTTTTGTTTTCGGATGATGAAATATATAAAAACTGTTCAATTGTTCTTTTTATCCAAGTGCTTTCAGCTATACATTTAGCCATTTTCAAGGTTAACAAGAAATAGTTTTTTTCTATGTATGTATTTATATAACGTTTTCATTTTCAAAACACACTCAAGATATTGTGTTCATGTTCATAGTTGATATTATTGAGTGTTGGTATTTTTCTTTTTATTAATGAGGCTTACATTATTTTAAAACTTTTTTTGCATGTACATGATGCTACTATCTTTTTGTTGTCAACAAGTATGTTACGAATTGGCAAGTCTCGAAGAGTATTTAAATGAGACCTAATTGAGCTATGTATAGCCGAAAGCGCTCGGATAAAAAGAACAATTGGACCGTTTTTATATAATTTATCATCCGAAAAGAAAAAAAATTATTAGATCACTGGTTCTAAATGTATAAAAAAACTAAACTAAAAAAAAAAAAACTAAATCAAAGCACCTTGTCTGTCGTATTTAATGAAATGTGAATGAAAGAAAGATTGCTACCTAAATACACGCACATACACATACACAGGCAGACACAAAAACACACACACACACACACACACACACACACACTTATATATATATATATATATATATATATATATATATATATATAAATGTTACCCGGATATAAGAGACCCGGATATAAGAGAAAACCGGATATAAGAGATTTTTTCTCTGGTCCCAAATTAGAGCCTGTGTTAATGTATATATATAAAAAACCCGGATATAAGTGACTTCTTCTCGGTCCTGACAACTCTCTTATATCCGGGTTATACTATATATATATATATATATATATATATATATATATATATATATATTCAGAATGAAATTCATGGAGTTGAACCTGTTCTTGTAAGCATGCATTCGTTTGTCTAACATTAAGCATTCAACAGGGTCGATTCGCTGTTGTTCTGCATTATGACACAAAAGTTGCGATTACGGCGTTTCCTGCGGTTATTCCTGGTTATCTTGAAATATTTACGTTATCTGTTTAACACAATTTGCGAATTCTGAATGTTACAAGGATGTTATACTGTCCTGATGATGATAGTGCTCATAAAAAGACTGAATCTATAAAAGAAATGTGCCTCTTCGCAAAATAAAACGGACGTGGATTATATGTTTTCTTTTCCTTCTCTCTCAATTTTTTCCTTCCTTTTTTTTTTTTTCTTCAAAATCAGTTAAACATTTTTTTGTGCTGTCCTCGACGAAATACGCCATTTTTTTCCACTTTTTGCTTCTTCTGAAATATTCTCCTTTCGTTTTTATTATTATTTCTTCTCTACCACTCTCTGGCTTACGGTTATATCATGTTGAAACAAACCTCCCTGTATGATCACCGAATTTAAGCAGCTAGATGGTGACCACTTGTGAATAACAAGTGCTGTAAGCTTGGATGTCCGGGCGGTGTAGTGGATAACGGCTCGGATTTGGAAATCGAAGAGTCGAGTTCCAAAACCAGTCAGGTGCATTATATTCACTTACGCGCAAATACCACCTCTTCTTCACCTATTGATTAATTAGCAGGACTTGTATCAGTAAATTATAATCATTATTAACCACCCAAATTCTTAAAATCTAAAGATGTTTTCAGGCTTTAGATTTTAGCCGGAAAAAGAAACTGAATAGTCTTACCTTCTCTTCCTCTCTGCTTTTTTTTTTTTTTTTAAATATAGTACCATTTTAATTCGAAATCAGTATTGTACTAATTAGGTTACCATATATTCTTTTTTTAAGATATAGCAATGCCAAAAAAAAATCTCTCTCTCTCTCTCTCTCTCTCTCTCTCTCTCTCTCTCTCTCTCTCTCTCTCTATTTATCTAGCTAGCTAGCTATCCATCTATCTCAAAGAATATTTTCGGACGAAATTCAAACTCTCAAATGAATTATCTGGCCAATGGAGCGTGTTACGTAATTTTATGTTAAAGGATAAGGGAGATAATGAGAAGATACAGGCAAATAGTGACTGAATTCCAGAGCATTACTTGTCAAAATCCGTACAGTTTCCACAGATGAGTCGGATGACATGGTAATTTATTTGGTCTTTACGGACCACTTAGACTCATAATTACATTAGGTTTTTGCTGTTCGTGTCTGACATCTTTAATCATAGATTTGGGTCTCTGGGGATTCATGTGCAAACATCACTTCTCAGTTCCCTTAAAACGAATAGAAGCAACAGTATGTCCAAATGCTTACGGAAAAAGATGATAGAATTAAACATTTCGTGGACTACTTCTCACACAAAAACACGTGTTTACTTCACACTAATAGAAGACCCCCTACACGCAAGCTACCAATTTGCCACGTTATGCCATTAGCGTTTACCGCTAGTGGCCCGCTATCGGACCGCCGGCGTGCTCATCTCGGCAATGTTACCATTTGCGGATCGCTAGTGGCCTACCATTGGCCCGCCGGTGACCTGCCAGTGGCTGCCACCAAGAGGACCGCTGGAGTTAACATCGGCGGCCTTGTCATTGTGAGTTAGTCATTTAATATTTTACAAACTCGGATAATTGTACATTTCCTTTCGGCGCCAGCTTAGGTGTTCGTGTCCAAGTAAAGTGTAACCCGGATATAAGAGACGCGGATATAAAAGAAACCCGGATATAAGAGACGCGGATATAAAAGAAACCCGGATATAAGAGACTTCTTCTCCGGTCCCGATAACTCTCTTATATCCGGGTTACACTTTATAAGCCAAGAATTCTAAAGCTGATTTTAGTCGATCAGTCACTATTCATATGGAAGTTTGGCGCTAAACAGTTTTTTATATTTTATCCATCTCGACTAATTTACGTTTGTTAAATATGCACGCACTAAAATATCTTTATGGCTGGATTAGTTTTTATGCAATTCTCCTCAGATTCTCCGCGTTCTCGCCTAGATTAAAACCCGAAATACGTTTTGCTTTTTTGTTTTTTGTTTTTGGGGGTTTTTTTTGTTTGTTTTTTGTGGGTTTTTTTTTTTTTTTTTTTTTTTACAAAAATTCATCTAATAAAAATCCAAAGAACCAGTGACGACTGAATACGGTGTGTGATATTAACGTAATTAGGAGTAGTGAGAAGTGAAGATTATGATGGATATAACAGAAAAAATAACGATTGTCCGTAGACGTGGAAACATCTTCACGGGAGTCTGTTCCACAAAGTAGCAGTTTTTAGGAAGAAGTTTTCAGAGTGGAACGCACATCTTACCAAAGGAATGCGTAAGGATTTGACGGCGATTCAATCCGGTGTATATAGCAAGACTGGTCTTGGGTGCTAAGGTCTGAACTGATGGCACTAAAGAATGGATATCGTCTGAACATTTGTCTGGGAATAATGATAGATTTGCGCCGTTACTTCTGTGGGAAAGTGGCTTTAAGGTAGTTTCAGCGGAGATTAAACGGTTACCAAATTTCTTCAAATGGCGTAATAAAAAATTAATTCATGCGTTCATTTTCTTTTAATTAGTTCAACACATGCAAGGCGATAAAGCCACTAAGACGCGAAGGGGCAACTGGAAGGGAAGAGAAGAAAAAAAAACGAGGGAACCTGAAACCTAATCCTAAACTCCTGTTCAAAAGAACAGAAGGGAGTGTGAATTGGATGAGAGACAAACCTATCTACTCCTATTAAATTATTTATGATTTGTTATATATCATTGTGCTAGACTCAGGTAGAGATATTTTCAAGGTATTAAAGCCACTAAGATGCAAGGGCTTGACTGAATGTAAAACAATCTGAGAAAAGAAACATTAGTAAGGAGAGAAGAGGATAAAACAAGAGAAATTGAAGAGAAAGAAGATAACGATTGCAATTGAATTTAATTTTTTCAAGATCAAAGTTAACTGGAAAGCAAGAAGCCGGAAGAGAGCTCCACAAGTGAGAAGTGCGAGAAAAGAAACTGCATAGAATGTAGCAGCTTCGACTATAAAATGATGCGACATAACCGCCAATCTAGTACTGCGCTCAAATTAGTGAAGTCGAGGAACCAACGAGGAAAACTGAATTGCCATGAAAATATTTATAAAAATGGCGCAATGAAGCTAGATAATTTCCAGTTACTGCACTTACGCAGCGGTTCTAAATGTATTCCTTTATGCAAGCGTTGGTACTTTTTCGAGTATTCATGATCTCTGCAAGCAGAATGGAGAAAACCTCTTTAATGGGTCATGTAGCCAGGCTAATCTTAGACCTTCTCTTTCCATAATCTACAAGTAAGATTTTTTTATGTTCTTGTAAAATCTTCGCTTGAATTATATCGGTTTCAACTTTTTTCGTGTGGTCTCTACGCTCTACAATGACAAAGTTGTTACCTTTTCTTAGTCTAGAATATAAATGCTGCAACAGGAAACGATTTTTTTTCTTCTCGAGTTTTATTTTCTTGTGATTTGCATTTGCATTTTTAGTTCAGATATGCATAAGCACTTAAACTGCTATGCGCTACTGTTTGAAGACGGTGTTGAATTCCTTGCGGGAAAGAAAAAGAAATTCTTTAAATGCACAATAACATTATGTCTCTCCCTCCCTCTATCCCTCTCTCCCTCTCTCCCTCCCTCCTCTCTCTTTTTCCTTCTTTCTCTTTATGTTGAACCAACTCTTTCCTCGAGGATGACGAGAGAAATCTCTCCTTACTCCAATATCATTGGTGTAAGAAGAGCCAGTGATGCACATACTTTACTAGGCACAATTGTTGGTATGTAAGATTGATAAACACATAGAACTATATATATATATATATATATATATATATATATATATATATATATATATATATATATAAAGTATATAATTGGTATATACGGAATGAATTCCAATAACCAACAATTACTATTCTTAAAAGAGTGCTCAATACAAAAGTAGAGCAGATATAATTATTTTTAATTATTTTTTATTTTTTTTTTATTATTTTTTCTTATGTTATAATTTTTTTATAAAAATAATTATATATAAAATATATATATATATATATATATATATATATATATATATATATATATATATATATAGGATTCGTGTATACAGAGTAAATTCCAATAAACAAAAAATACTATTCTTAAAAAGACTGCTCAATACAGAGAGTAGAGCAAATAAAATTCTTGATAAGACACCAGTACTGTTTAAACAAAATGGCTATTTTTTGTAGTGATTTTATAATAATAAATTATATATATATATATATATATATATATATATATATATATATATATGAGAGAGAGAAAAAGAGAGAAAGGAGATTATTATAAATTCCAGCTTTCCAAAATGAATATCAGGATGTAGACAAAGGAATTTTAATCTATATATATTCTAACTACCACACACACACGATACTGGTTCTTGAAGAGGACTGGGACTGGGACGTTCGAAAGTACTTGAACAAAACAATAACAAAATATGAATTTCGGACTGTTTATACAGAAATTCAAGCACAATATTCAACACCTTATTCGAAAATTTGAAATATATATATATATATATATATATATATATATATATATATATATATATATATATGATAGAGAGAGATATTAGTTCAATTAAATAAATTTGTGGGATAAAAAACAATAATGATAATGATATCTCTTTATATTTATCAGATGAGGTATTGTAATTATTTACACTATTTTCATTGTTGGGACTGTTGTCTTCATCTTTGGTGTCATATTCATGACGTTTTGACCGCTGTACGCCTCGGCCTTCTTCAGATTATTTGAATTACGAAACGAGCCCTTTATTTCTTTTATGTCCTCAAGGACACATGGCTCAGTGGATAAAATCGTTTTTTTTTTGTTTTTTTGGTGGGGGGGATCCATTGACTTGACTTCAATACCAGAACGAAAACTTGGAGAGTTGAGTGAAAGGGAGATAACTGAGTGATCCGAAAGAGGTATGGCACGTGAAACTAGAACAATCTACTTCGGTGGACGAAAAAGTGTTCGCTTCGAAATTCCAATCACCTGAAGAAGGCCGGTGTGTACAATGTTCGAAACGTAGTGAATATGGCAACAAAGCTGAGGACAACAGTTCGAACAATGTAAATAGTGTAAATAATAATGACAATGAGAAAAAAAATTGTTTACTGTTTATCATTATGACTTTAGACCAAAGACCAAATAGAAGTATGATGAGAAAATATATTAGAAATAAAAATTTTAAGATATGCCAGTGTCTATTCTCAACAAGAAATGAAAGGAAGTTAGATTTTTTTGGCTGATTTTTTGTGAATGTTATAATACTGATGAAGTCAAGTAATTTGGGGCTAATTCTTTGCCACGATTAGTGTTCTGAAGGTTTGTAGATGTTTTATTATTTGACACTGTATTTATTTAGTACGCATAAATTCCTACTTAAACATAGAATACGTGAATTTATTTTAAAAATGTATTTTAACTTGGGTCTTTCAGATGGCATTTAAATGAACATTCTAAAAGGATACATTTGACACAAAGACTACTATAGTCCGTTTAATTGATATGTGCGGCTACACACACACACACACACACACACACACATATATATATATATATATATATATATATATATATATATATATATATATATATATATATAAATATATAATTATTTATTTAAAAATATGATTACATCGCCACATAAAAGTTCTTTAGTGATGGAATCATATTTTAAATAAATAATTATATTTATGCTCTACTTTTGTATCGAGCACTATTTTTTTAAAATGATAACAAAAATACTAAAGGACTTTGGATTATTTACCTAACGAGTTCTTTCCTATTTTCTATATATTTTTACACTTAT
>CAHIKZ030002329.1:62500-67500 GCA_903632075.3 Acanthosepion pharaonis | reverse complement strand
ATGTATACAATAGAAATCAAAGGAAATAATAATAACAATAATAATAATAATAATAATAATAATAATGGATCCCTGGTAGCCGATGCCTTGAAGAAATACATAAATTATTCTCAGAATTAAAGCTCACATCTTATGAATGGCTTTATCTATACAAATGTGTGTTATCTTTGTTTGTTATTTTTTTTTAATGAAAAATGTTCAGTGGTAAATGGCATGAAGCCATTTCTGACCTTAGGTCTCTGATTGGGACCCAGAAATTAATGAGTATACGACAGAAATCGAAGTAATTAATAATAATAATAATAATAATAAATCTCGAAAATGTGGCATATGGGAACATCTACAATCTCTGTTGTAGTTGGAGCCCTAGGACTGGTTGGAAAAGATTGCAGTAGACTAATTGAAGGGATTCCTGGAAGTCCATGCCTCAAGGAGATACAAAAAATTGTTCTGACAAGTACAGCCCACACTTTACGAAGGGCTTTATCTATGTCATTTTTTTTTTTTGTCAGTGGAAAGTGTCATGATGCCATTTCTAACCTTAGGTCCGTGGGCGGGACCCGGAAAGAAATGTGTAAACACCAGAAATCAAATAATAATAATAATAATAAATGTAGCACTTAAAAACTTATATGGTTTCTGTTGTAACTGGAGCCTTGGTTCTGACAAAGAAAGGAACAAATTAACAAAATCCTTGGTCCCTCATCTCTCTACGAAATCAAAAAATATAATATACCTCTATTGTTCAGACTGTAAGCATTATAGCACAAAACAAATAATAATAATAATAATAATAAGAAGAAGAAGAAGAAGAAATGTAGCACTTAAAACTAATATGGTTTCTATTGTGATTGGAGCTTTGGGTCAGACAAAGGAAGGAACTCAAGAACAAATCAAGAAAATCCTTGGTACCTCATCTCTCCATGAAAAAAAAAAAATAATATATCTCTATTGTTCAGACTGTAAGCATTATAGCACAAAATCAAAGACAATGAATAGTATTCCCCACCAGTAACAGAAAATGATAAAGCTACTATTCTTTGGACGATGCTGATCCATGCTGATAAAGCATTTAAGGCTAAAAGACCTGATAGTGTAGGAAACAAGAAGGAGGAGGAAAGAACGTGTCTGTTTATCGATATGCCTGTCTCCACAGAAATAAGCTCTCTGGAAACTAGAGACAATAATCTCTTTAAATATGAAAATAAGTAAATAATAGGATCTTGAAACTGAAACTGAAAAATGTGCTAATCTAAAAGAATTGTTATACCTATAATAATTGGAGGCTCTGTTATGCTCAATAAAGAGATTTAAAATTTTAGTTGCGGAAGGAAGGTTCTATTTTACATTTTAAGATTGTTTTTTAAATGCTTCTTATCTGTTCATTTTCGTATACAAAACGTAAGCAAAGTAATTTTTAAAGAATCAATGGATTTATTTTTAATCCGACATTTATATTACTTCAAAGCTTAATAGAGATGATACTTTATATTCTAATGTAACAGTTTATAATAAATATTTATTGCTCTACTCTTGTACTGAGCCCTGTATTAAATTAATGTTATAAACATTTGAATTTTATTCTTTTCGTTCTTTTACACACACACACACACACGTACACGCACATATATATATATATATATATATATATATATATATATATATAGATAGATAGATAGATAGATAGATAGATAGATAGATAGATAGACAGACAGAGAGAGACAGAGAGAGCGACAGAGAGAGATGAATGAAGACAAAAGGAAAACTTATCTTAGCCGATGCGTTTCGTCCTCTGAAGGACTTTATCTAGGCAAATGTAAGGATTTTATTTTCTGATAAGTATTTGTAGACAAGACCAAAAAGCATAGTTTTTCAAAACCTTTCAAAACCTTTCGGTATAAGAGTGCTCATGAATATTCATTAGGTCAGGCAAGTTCATGGCCGTGACTTGATTAAAAAAAAACGAAAAGAAACAAGCTTGAGAGTAACATCCAGATATTTAGTTATGTGCTGCATTTATGAAAACTTGTTACCCTATCGCACAAAATTAGCTGTGACCAATATGGACGGTTTAGCCTCATCAGACCAGGTATATTGCGATTTTTATATTCCTACACCAGAGTCATTTTCTCTCTCATTCATTAACAACAGCAACAACAACAACAATAATAATAATAATAATAATTATAATAATAATAATAATAATATGGGACTACACAATACACACTGACAAAACAATCAAAGCCAACCTCCCAGATATTGTTATTAAAGACTACAAACAAAAAAAAGTGCCTCCTTATTGATATGGCAGTCCCTGCTGACTGCAATGTATCTTTGAAGATATTCAAAAAGCTGTCAAAATACAAGGACCTTGAAATAGAAATCTCAAAAATGTAGCACATTGGAACATCAACAATCCCTGTTGTAGTTGGAGCCCTAGGACTGGTTGGAAAAGATTGCAGTAGACTAATTGAAGGGATTCCTGGAAATCCATGCCTCAAAGAGATACAAAAAATTGTTCTGACAAGTACAGCCCACACTTTACGAAGGGCTTTATCTATGTAATTTTTTTATTTATTTATTTTTTTTTTTTGTCAGTGGAAAGTGTCATGATGCCATTTCTAACCTTAGGTCAATGGGTGGAACCCAGAAAGAAATGTGTAAACGCCAGAAATCAAAGAAAATAAAAATAATAATAATAATTAATAAAAGATTGTACTCATAAGAACAGCTCATTCATACGAAGAGTTTTATCTATGTAAAATGTTTGACCATGTTTGTTTTCATTTGCTGAGTTCAGGAAGGAACTATTTATACAACAGAAATCATTGGTCTGCGGAAAATATGATGAAACTGTCAACTATATTATATCAGAATGTCCGGAACCAGCAAAAAATGAATATACCAACAGACATAACAAGTGACATATGTGCATTGGAAGATATGCAAGAAGCACAAAATTGAAACCACTGAGAGATGGTATGAGTATCAACCAGACACAGTTACCCAAAATAACGATGTAACTATCCTCTGGGACATGCCAATTCAAACTGACAGGGAAATAAAGCCAACAGACCTGATATTATCATAAAAGACAAGAAATTCATTAAGTTTATGCTTATTGACATAGCAGTACCATATGAGAGAAACACCTCCATGAAGATTGTCCAAATATAGGACCAGGAGAATGAGATTAACAGGATGTGGAGAATGAAAACTGAAGCTGTACCAATAGTAATCGGAGCTCTGGGCCGCAAGAGAAAAGGACTGGACAATTTTAATAACAGTGACCCAGGTAACATCAACATACAAGTTGCCCAGAAGAACGCTCTATTCGGAAATTCCAATTTACTAAGAAAAGTGCTATCAATTAAATGACAATTCTCCTATAGAGCCTAAAGATCATAGTTTTGACCTAGCTCTACAGAAGAAAAAGCAAGAAAGATAACACACACACAAATAATAATAATAATAATAATAATAATAATAATAATAATAATAATAATTGAATATGACATTATAAATCAGAAAGACCAAAAAATACGCCTGGCTAGTTTGGTGCAGTGGTGATTTACTGCTGACTGTGGAAACTAATATTTTGGGCTTCTGTCTAGATTTCTATGAGGATGAGGAGTTTATATATATTAAGATTAATTTCCTCATCTATGCTGTTATTACTGCAACTGTTCGTCCGTTATGTCTTCCAGACTTCTTCAGGTGCTTGAACTGAACCAGGGACTAGGTTGTTCTCGTTCTGCTGTCCATATCTCGAGGCGTTCTTATCCTGCTCTGTTGAGTCTTGAAAAAAAATGGCATTGTCCCAGGAAACAAACCAAATCCCCAAATCAACGTTTTAATCCATTAACCTAGCACCACAAAGTCTCTAAACAGTCCTTTTGAATTTAGAATATTCTTTCTCCTACACTGGCTCTCACCTCAGTTATAAAAACTCAGTATGTTCGGCTATTTAATCCAAAGCTAATAGAAGGTGGATTCATACCTTTTCTAACAGGCCTTAAGCGGGCCTTCTCCCCAGGCAGTACCTATCCTTCGGGAGGGAAGTGGTATATTCCTTGGCGTCTGAGGTATCCCCAAAAGGCCAAGTGAGCAATTTTTCCCCGGTAGTACCGTTAAAACCACTTTAAACTGACCTTGTGTCACATTCGGTAGAGATGTGGGCGTACTGAAAAATGCTTATAACTGAACAAAACAGAATCGACTGGAATTTCAATTCAGCTCAGCTGTTCCACATTCCGCGCCGATAACTGTCACACTATCCCAACATCTATTTACGTGTATATGTGAGTATGTGTAATAAGCTTAGATAATTCTGTCACATGGAAAAATTAATAAAGCAAGCAATGAAGATCGGACAAGACTGCGAGACGAATAAGATTAGTATAGTTTTATCTGAATGTTTATTCGGATGTATATATGTGTTATTTAGGGTTTTAGGCACAAGAACACAATAATATGGGCACTTAGTACAGATCGGACACACAGCATTACTAAATATGTTTGGAACACGATGTATTTTGCAAATATGCAAACACCATTTACAATTTAGATACGTATATAAATATAGATTTATTCGTGTATATTTGGATGTCTATTTATTTTAAATATGTTGTATTAGCTAGAACGTACAAGGTTTTTTAAAGAAAAGAGATGTTTTGCTCCTAACGTGCAATAAGTTGTTTGATACTGAGTAGACATTTCTAAAAAAAAAAAAATTGCCAAAATTGTGCGTCATCTTCTGAGTACTTTCGATCATCGTTTCTCAAAAATGTCGACAGACAACCGCTGGATGTTTTATGTTGCTGACGGGGCGGTTTTTTTTTTAATGAACCTAAGTTCGTATGCGACAGTGATAGAAAAGATTAAATCATCACTAGACTTAAATGACCGTATTTTTCAAAAATATTTAAACGCGTACGCGTCGAGATAAAAACAAGTATTGATGGTGGGTTGATGTGGTTTAAAGAACCTTCAAAATGTTT
>CAHIKZ030002329.1:50000-60000 GCA_903632075.3 Acanthosepion pharaonis | reverse complement strand
TTAAACGTAAAGAACAAGGAAAACAAAAAGTAATAAAGTAGTCGAGTACGTTTCACACACACACACACGTATATATATATATATATATATATATATATATATATATATATATATATATATATATATATATAATTTCTGTGTCATCGTAACAGAATATCATCGCATGACCACTCGAAATTTACGTAGTTTTGGACGAATCATGTTCAACCATAATAGGCATTTATTGTCTTATATTTTTAATAATATATATATATATATATATATATATATATATATATATATATATATATATATATATATATATATGTTGAGACAGAAAAGAAACACAGAGAGAGTAATGTTCCGACACAATTTTTGTGTATGTGTGTTTATTTGTGTTTCTGCACGCACATGTGTATGTGTTCTGTAGGATGAAATCCTGAAAAAACTCTAATTCCTTGCTTGCGTCCATGGTTTTGTTTTTTTGTTTTTTTAAATTTGAAGAAATTAGTCTGATAAAACAATGTATATTGCTAGCAAAATCTTGAGGCAGAAATTGCAAAACACACTTTATGTTGTATTTTAATATATCAGACCGGATCCATCGCCAGAAGATAATATCATATTATTTTCATTTTATTGCTTTTATGTTCTTCTCAAAACATAATCGTCATTAAAACTATAATTCCACTCAGGAGAAGTCAAACGATGATTTATAACGACTTTTTATCTAACTCCTTTTATTTATGAGGTCAAACGCTAAAAATGTTATTGTATATTTCAATATATATATATATATATATATATATATATATGTATATATTATATTTATATATATATATATATATATATATATATATATATATATATATATATATATATATATATATATATATGTGTGTGTATATTTGTGTGTCTGCCTGTGTCTGTGTGTTTTTTGAGCAATAAAAAATATTTAAAAACATAAAATTTTCAAACACACTGTGAATATTAATATTTTTTGGTTTTATTATTTCAATTAGGTTCCTCCACTAGTTTCGTCCAGCATAGCCATTACCAGAAGAAAAAAAAATCCCTGCTTGTTAGTTGAAGTGAACTACAGGAGTGTATAACTGTCTTTCAAGAAAATGAACTTTAACTGTAGTTTTCATGTGTTTTTTTTATCGTTAATCGTCAGTCCTTGTATTGGTTAAACGGTTTCTTTCAAGTTGTTTTTAAGATAAAGAATGGGAGATTCCTGACTCCCAGAAGTCCCTTCTTGTTCATTTTGACAGTTCTATTGGTTGTTGGTAATGGTATGTGTGTGTTAAGTGTATGTTATTTTTTAGATTTTAGGGAGTGTGTGTGATGTGTGTATATGTATATATTTGTGTGAGCGTATGCATAAGTGTGAGACCTCAACACGTCTGCTAGCATTTGTGGGTGGGAAATGTGGTTAGGGCTTGATTTATGGGGTCATATATTAATTCTATCTCTGTTGTTAAATCTGTATCGACGATTCGTTTCATATTGTATCTGTCATAGTGCGCATTCTAATAGGTAAATTATGTTATAACTTGTACAGTTAGAGTAGTGGTAGATTTTAAAATTAGATTTAGTGAATCAGCTAGTGAACGAATTGGTATGCCTAATGTGATTACATCATAAGTTCCCTTTGTTGTTACTTGGTTGGGAAAATCCTGTTGGTTTTATTCTTAGTCTATAATGGTTTGCCTCATCATCTGAAATTTGGTTACTACCTACAATTTCCTCAAAGTTTTTAGGTCTGTTTTGAGATTAAGTATCTCCCAACGATAGTGCTGAAAGTGGTTACTAGAGGGCTAAATATGCGTATTTTCAACCCCCCCCATATATATATATATATATATATATATATATATATATATATATATATATATATATATATATATGTATGGCATTACATTGGCAGTCGTTAGACAAGAAATTGAAAATGCATGTGCAGTAATTCCACTGGACACAATGGACAACGTTGCCCATTTGAATAGTTCGTTTTACTAATAAATGTCTAGAGGCTAAAGGCCACCATTTTGAGCATCTCCTGTGATTGTAGAGTCAAAAGGTAATTCGTATTAATCTCGTGATGTCTGAATAAAATTAGTATTGCATTATCTCTAAAACTTATCTTTTTATATGTATACATTTTTGAGTTCAAATTACACTATACACACACACACACACACACACACACACACACACACATATATATATATATATATATATATATATATATATATATATATATATATATATATATATATCAGATTCAGAAGTATGAACATGAAGTAGGAGGGATAGAGATTAGGATAAACCTTTTTTCAACAAAGGAGAGGAATTTGTTAAGCTGGAATCAAACCGATAGTCTACGAAAAAGTGACATGCGAATTATCCAGAAAAGAAAAATTTCAATACGCCGCCATCAGCGTGCAAAATGATATGCACTCATTTTGGGGTAGGAAGAAGCTGGTTTTCTTGATTTCTTGGAACCTGGACAAAGCAGTAAATTTGATGGTAACTGCAACGCTGACAAGGCTGAAGGCCAGAATTTCCAAATTCAGGTCAGAGAAGGCAAAACTTTGCTTGTAATACGATAGAAAATGGTCCTAAATGCAGTTTTGAGACTATGTATCACATTGCATATTTTGGCTAAACTCTCCTCCTATACACATCCTTCCACTGTCATATATATATATATATATATATATACATATATATATATATATGTGTGTGTGTGTGTGTGTGGGTGTGTGCGTGTGTGTGTGCGTGTGTGTGAGCAATTTAATTTAAGATAATTCGCTTAACTTATACGAACTCTGAGTTTATCGATGAGTGTTTAGAATTTTATCATTCTAACCATGAATCGCGGACACAAATCTTGCCAAATTTCAAACTTGATAGGTGAATTTGATAATACCAAATATCAGAAACGATCCCAGCGTGTTGGAGCCTAGATAAGCCCCTGAAAAAACATAATACAGGTTGACGCATACCTTGTGAGTGAAAATGGGCATACGACAATGACAATGTGTCGGAAGCCGTCGATAGTGATGCTAGTGGTGTACTGAATGTCACCAACACAGTACTTGTATGGGATGTGATGCAATGTTCCTCTTCATTCGATGGTTACTTTGGTCACTATTTACATTATTCGGACTATTGTTCTCATCCTTGTCGCCATATTTATTACAACGTTTCGGCCGTTGTACGCTCCGGCCTTCTTCGGGTGGTTGGAATGCCTACCTTTATTTCGCTCGATGGGGTAGACTGTTCTAGTTCCACGTACGATGTTTGATAGATGTCAGTTATCAGTTATCACCTGTTAATTTCCCTCTCCAAGTTCAATACTGCCTTAACCGGGTATTGAACTCACACTGTTTGGATCCTGTCACTAACGCTTTTATCCATTGTACAATGGCACGTGGAACTAGAAGAGTCTACCCCAGCGAGCGAAATAAAGGGTACGGTTCGACATTCCAACCACCTGAAGAAGGCCGGAGCATACAACAGCCGAAACGTTGTAATAAATATGGCGACAAAGATGAGGACAATAGTCCGAATAATGTAAATATTGTACATAATATCTCATCTCAGAAATATAGACTGTTACTATAGTTGTCATCACCCAGCAATCATGCACTTGATTATTTGTAAACACGTGCATTTTCTTTGATATACTCCTGATATTTCCAAGACATCCTAGAGCAAACTGTGTCTTAATTTACTGTCTTTCTGCTCCTAGCAGTCGTTTTTTTGGTCAAGCTGTTAAGTTGGCTTTTTAGCCTTCCACAGCTACATTCGTTCATTACCTATTACGTCATCTGACTTAAATTATATTTACAAGTTGGGTCTGGTGAAAGCAACCATTGGTCGGCAATGTACAAAGTTTTGGAACTTGAATAGATAGGCATAAAATTGTTCAAAGTCGATATAGATATAAAATCTGTTTCCGAAAAATTAAGGCAATTTCACGACGAAAACATTTTAACATCTTGCTTTCAGTCTTCTTCGTAATACTTATTTTGGGAGCCAATACATTGTGTCAAAAAGAGGATGCTCAAAATTGGTAGATGCTAACAGATTCCGCAATAATTTAGAGTTTTTGTTCTAAGTTCTGCGTCCCATTTTAACATCCATCCATCTATCTATCTATCTATCTATATATATATATATATATATATATATATATATATATATATATATATTAAATAGGTCAAGGTCTGGTCAATCCCCCAGTACTAAAGTATGATTGAGAGAGATATTAAATTAAACCCTCCTAAACTCTAATTATATCTCTCTAACCACTGCTTATTAAAATAAGGAAAATTTAAATTACAAAAACTTATTTGTACCCATCAATTTTCATTTCATTTTCGTTTCATTTTTAGATAAGGGCTATCTGATGATACGGCGTCCTTTAAAAATTTTTTCTGGTGAAATAAATTATTATAATGGAACCTTAAAGTGGTCTGTTTTTAATTTAATATATATATGTCACACGTTATGAAATGGACAAAACATGACAATTATTTTATAAAAAGAATGTATATATAATATATATATATATATATATATATATATATATATATATATATATATATATATATATGTTATAAACAATTTATAGTATATATATTTTCAATTATTGATTACACTGCATATGCCTATCATTTCACATTTCCTTACCATACGAATCGTTTTGTTTTGTATAACCTTCTCATTCTTATATATATTTATGTGCAAGTGAACATTTATAGATACAAGTATTTAAGCAAATGCTCTGTTTATGATAAACAGTATTAAATAACATTTACCGGCCTGAATGTCCGAGAAATTTTCATAGAAAATATTCGTTCATAGACAGGATTCGAACCTGCATCCTATACGGAACCGTCATATACGCTGACGTGCCTTAACCACTCAAACCATGAACCTTATGGTAGACAAGGTCGAATTTACTGTTATAAACTACAATCTTCCATGAATCTCGTACATTCATAACTGCTCTGGCGTATCGAATGTAAACAAATGACGTCATATGTTAAGAAATGGACAAGGTCCGATACAATTTATTTATTAAACATATTTTTTTTTTTTTATTTATGAATAACAACGTTAAAAATAAATTCAAAAATGTATTTAATAAATTTAAATGTTCATGGTATAGTGGTTAAGTTCAGCGTATATGACGGTTCCGTATAGGATGCAGGTTCGAATCCTGTCTATGAACGAATATTTTCTATGAAAATTTCTCGGACATTCAGGCCGGTAAATGTTATTTAATACTGTTTATCATAAACAGAGCATTTGCTTAAATACTTGTATCTATAAAATAACAACGTTAAACATAAATAAAATGTCTTTAATAAATAAATTGTCGGACCTCGTCCATTTCTTAACATATGACGTCATTTGTTTACATTCGATACGCCAGAGCAGTTATGAATGTACGAGATTCATGGAAGATTGTAGTTTATAACAGTAAATTCGACCTTGTCTACCATAAGGTTCATGGTGGCCGAGTGGTTAAGGCACGTCAGCGTATATGACGGTTCCGTATAGGATGCAGGTTCGAATCCTGTCTATGAACGAATATTTTCTATGAAAATTTCTCGGACATTCAGGCCGGTAAATGTTATTTAATACTGTTTATCATAAACAGAGCATTTGCTTAAATACTTGTATCTATAAAATAACAACGTTAAACATAAATAAAAATGTCTTTAATAAATATATATATATATATATATATATATATATATATATCATTTATGTTTATATTGATATGCCATATTTTTTATGGTTGATTTTATATATATATATATATATATACATATAATTATATATATAGAGATATAAATATATAAAAATTTTTATGTTAATGTTTTTTATTTAAATACGCCAGAATATTCGTTTCATGGTAATCTTTTTTTATAACGAAAAGATTGAAATTTTCATATTTTTTATTTTTGAATTTTTTTATTTTTTTAATTTTTTCATAAATATAGTTTTTGTTTTTTTTTTGTTTTTTATTCAAATTGATGTTAAAAAAATATTTCAAAAATCTTTTTTTTAACATATCATTTATTTAAAAACAAAGTATTTATTTTTTTTTGTATATATTTATATCGCAAACAATATATTATAATGTATTTTAAAATTTTTAAGTTTTTTATTGCAAATGTTCCATAAAATATTTTTTTTATTTATATAATATTTCAAATATTATTTTATATATATTTTATATGTGTTTAAAATATGTTTTATGTATTAAAAAAAGTTTTTTGTTAAACAAATTGAAATTTCAAAAATTGAAATTCAACAGATCCTGAATATAAATATATATATATATATATATAAATATATATATATATATAATATATATATTATATATACATAAATATGTTTATATATATATATATATAAAGATATATATAAAAATATTTTATATTTTAAATCATTTAATAAAATTCATTAATTTGTCTACAACCTATATTCTCAATGTTTTTTGTTGAATTTTAACACCAGACATCAGATTTTATTTAAATAAATTATACTTCTGAGAAAATTTTGTACACACACACACACACATCCACACACACACAAACATATATATATATATATATATATATATATATATATATATATATATATATATATAAAAAAGATGAAATCCATGAAAAGATTCTATAATCTAAAATTTCAAAATTTATAAATTTTCATTTTTTTGAAACGATTTTTGGTCGAATCATAGAACTCAAAACACCCCTTTATATTTATATACACAAAAGATAAATCATAAATATTCAAAATAAATAAATATAAATATATATATATATATATATATATATATATATATATATATATATATATATATATATAATCAAACTTTTGATATATATATAAATATATATATATATATATATATATATATATTAATTTTTTCTTTTTGTTCATTTTATCCTTTTCTGTTTTAATAAAATGAACCGTATAAAAAAATTTTAAATTTCCTTTTTGTTTTCATGAACTTTTTTTAGACGCCCCTGAATAATTTTTCATTTTTTTTTATTTTTATTTTCTTGTATTTTTTGTTCCTTCAATTTCATCAATTTTTGTTTTTTGAGCAATTTCCTATCATTTTTCAATCAAAAATTATAAATCGCCCTTTTTTTAAATAATGTATAAATTTATTTATCTATAAAGGATATATAAAATCTATCACACACAATCAATCTGCCTCCATCCTTTAAAATCATTATATCTTTTTGAAGAACTCCTTTCTTCTCCTTAAGTTTACATTTTCATAGTAATTACTATATTTTTTCATTAAGAATTATATATAACTTTTATTTTATAGGGAAATTAGTTTCTTTCTCTTTTTTTAACGATTTTTCTTTTTATTTAAAGGGATGTTTTTAAAAAAATTTTTTTCAAAAATTTTTCTTTTTAAATATTTTTTATCCTTTTCAATAATTCTTTTGGTTTGTTTATATATTTATATATTTATAATTTAATTATTTATTAATTTTCCTTAAATTTTGAATTTGAAATTTTTATCTAATTTTTGCATTTTCATGATTTTTTTTCTCTTCGATGTCACATTTATCTAATTACACGCTTTATTATACCGTGTCTGCATAGTATTGGTGTTATATAGATTTTAAAAATATTCCATATTAAAAACATTTATATTTTTATATCACGTTTTTTTTAGGTACAAATAATTTTGAATTTTTTTAAATTCCTATGATATATTTCTATGAAAAAGAACAAACGCATAAAATTAAATTTAAATAAAGGTTATTTTGTCATTTTTTAATAGAAACAGTAAATTCAGGAACACTATTAATCGTTTCAGATATTTTGCTAATTATAAAAAAAACTTTAATATTTATATTTAATTTATATAAAATTATATATATTTATATATATATATATATATATATATATATATATATATATATATTATTTTAAAAATTAATTAACGTATGTATTTTAAAAGATGTCTAAATACGACTATTTAAGTATTTTATAGTAAAATTATTTATATTTATATATATTTATAAGCTAATAATTAAAAATATCCATTTAAACATAGTATAATTCTCTATTTAAAAAAATATATATATATATATATATTTATTTTTATATATATATATATATAAATTTTTAAAAATTAAAAACAATGAATATGTTTTAATAAAAAAAAAAAGGAAATAAAATGAATTTAGTATATAAATAAATTTATTTATTTATTTTTAGGATAAAAAGAAATTGATTAAAAATATTTTTAAAGTTTTATTTCTTTTAAACATGTAGAATATTTTTTACTATCATCAAAAAATTTTTATTTCTCTTCTATTAATTTTTTTTTTTATTTTCTATAATTTTCTTTTTAATAATTCTAAGAAATCCATTGTTTTAAATGTTCTTGTTTTCTTAACTGTGTATTTATATATTTATGAAAACTCAATATGATTAAGTATTTTGAAAATACACAAATTTCAGATTTCGAAGTCTTTTCCTGAAATATTTAATATTTTGTTTTCTGATAGATTTTTCTCTTTTCTTATACTGTTCATTTCCAGGTTTATATTTTAGTCATCTATGGAAAATTTATGAAATTCACATTTTATTTTCTTAATTTGATATTTCCGATTTCAAACTATCAAAGCCATAGTTGCCGGAGATGGGTACATAAATATTTCATTTGAATATATTTTCGTTCGATTTAAGGATATAAAATAGAATATTATTTTCCGGCTTCAGATTTGTCCAACTTAGTATTTAAAACCAAAAGCACTTTAGAGAATATTAAAGAAAAAGATAAGAAATTTTATCAATTTTAATACAACGTGGAAATTAAGTAAAACGCAACAAATTTATTTCATTATCTAAAAACTTTGTTACTCCATGATTTTATGAAAACATCTGAATCCAAATACTATCAAAATTAAATGAATAGTGAAAGAAAAATATTTAAATTCCATTGTATTTTGTTTGCTATTTTTACAGGTTTAACAACTGAAGATGCAATATACTTTGTTTTATGTTTTTCTACAGAAAATTTTATAAAAACAACAAATGCGATTTGATATGGATATATATATTTTTATTAATGATTCTTAGATTTTTTTAGTGGATGGGATTAAATTATTTCTGAATTGATGTAGGCACAATATTCCAATCAAGGTCCTGTTTGGAAAAATCAACATTTGAAACTGAATAATTCACTGACCATTATTTACATTTATATATAAATTTATATATATATATATATATATATATATTTATAAAATCAAATTGATATATATATATGATTTTTAATCATATCGAATATTTAAAATTTACACGAGAAAGTTTATCGCGAAATAGGAACGGATATAATTTATATAGTTTAATAAATATTTATGAATATATAATTACAGATGTAGACATTATATACAAACAGATAGAAATAAATATTTTGATATATATTCCATATAAATATGTAGATAAATAGATAGATATATATTGATACTATTCAATCAAACCATGTACAATCTATATATATATATATATATATATATATATGTATATATGTATAAATATATGTGTTTTTACGTTTATAAAAATAAATATATATATATATATATATATATATATATATATATATATATATATATATATATATATATATATATATATAAACGATAATATATATATAAAATATATAACTAATACTATCCATTTTATAAATATACTACAATATATATGTATATATTAATTGCATATATACGTGTGTATGTGCATACATGTGGTTAACATGCATGCAAGTGTATGTGTATAAGTCTATAATATATTTATATATAGATAATGCATGTATAAAATATATACAAATATATGTATGTATATGCATGTAATTCTGTAAATATATAGTGAAATTATTTCTTTCTAATATAGCTACATAGATAGAAAGTGTATCTCTGTCTGCATATGTGTTTAAGTATATAATATATATGTATAT
>CAHIKZ030002329.1:32500-45000 GCA_903632075.3 Acanthosepion pharaonis | reverse complement strand
GGCATCACTGTCGCGAGAATGAAAGGACAACTTATATCGAGTTATACATATTATAAAACCCAGGTTGTGTGTGTGTGTGTGTGTTTGTGTGTGTGTGTGTGTTCGTTTATATATGGGATCGGATTTCCTACATTTTTCAACCGATTTCAACAAAACTTCACTTTCTTTTTGGCAGGTAGTGTTTCTTATTGTCTTGCACACTTTTTTTTTTTATTTTTACATTCAGAATGCTTTAAAAATTCAATTTACAAGACAATTGTTTATAATAAAATTCTATTCAATCGATAGACTCATAACGATTGAAAACAATGTTTTGTTTGAGTTTGGGTTTGACCAATTCGTAAAAAAAAAAAAAAAAAAAAAAAATTAAGACATGCGTGTCCGTCAACCTTAAACAATAATCTTTGTCAATTTTATTTTCAGTCTTTATGATGGTCGATACTTGATCTATCTCTTACTGTTACATCCCCGGGCAACGCCGGGCTTTACTGCTAGTTTCAAATAAGTGAATACATAAAAAACGTATGAACATAATATATATATATATATATATATATATATATATATATATATATATATATATATATATATATATATATATATATGAGTTGGAATCAAATACAGATAAAATAGAGATCAGAATCCGATAGAATGATAAGATAAGGGAAGAACAGGAAACGTTTATCAATGTAATGTTTCACTTTGATTAAACCTTGTATGTAATCTAATGTATGTTTATCTGAAACAAACGGTAATACATAGATACATTTACGAAGATACAATATCATCTAAATCCTACACAAACTAAAATTACTATACACTTACATACATAAAACTACATTTACGCTTTTTTTTCGGTTGGGCATGGAATCCGTTGGTTTCTTGGAGCTTCGGGTTTAAAGAAGATAGGCGAACAATATATTTAATATATATATATATATATATATATATATATATATATATATATATATTCCAATGTTATTAATCTCAAATTAAGAAAAAGTCTGTTTTAGAAGGTTTTTTTTGAATCACCTAATTAACCTTTTTCATTTTCCCTAAATAATTAACTTCTTCATGCCTCTATTGTTAAGCCTACTGAATTTAACTAGTTTCGTGATTAGCCAGAATTATAAAAGTATGCAATAAAATTCATAAAGAATTGAACTTAAATCTAATAGTCATAGCTATACGCGCCCTTAATATCGCTTTTAAAATATATATCGATACAAAATGGACAACGCCATATATAAACATTCTATATATATATATATATATATATATATATATATATATATATATATATATATAGATATATATATATATATATATATATATATATATATATTTTTACGATTATTGTGTAAAACCAAGTTTGCTTGTGGCAAAACCATGTATATGAATGTATACATTCACACACACACATACATACGCACACATACACACACATACATACACACACATAGACACACACACACACACACATATATATATATATATATATATATATATATATATATATGATTGTGTGTGTATGAATTAAACATATCTTTTGAAAATGAATGCAATTCTCTGAATGCAGATGCATTCCCTGAGGATTTTAATATATTATGTCTAAAACACACACACACACACACACACACACACACACACACACACATATATATATATATATATATATATATATATATATATATATATATATATATATAAATCCAAATGAGAAAAGAACAGATAGAGTAAAAAATGCAGAGTTCGTAGCATTTATTTAATATATATATATATATATATATATATATATATATATATATATATGTGTGTGTGTGTGTGTGTGTCTGTCTGAGTGTGTGTGTGTGTCATTTTTAAATTTAATGAAAGCGTTCACTACATACTTAATAAAGATTGCATTTCAAATTTCGAAAAGAATCACAAAAAGCTGCTCACAGATGCACAATTAGTGTGTAGACGAGCTGCGAGGCGAACAATGCTTAAACAACGAGTGTTGTAGCGATTCTGAAGAGTTTAAAAGGACGTGGTAAACAGGAGCCTATAGTGACACAAAATGGTTTACAAGAACTCCTACACAAGGCAGTGAAATAAAGCAAATTTCAAGCTGTGAGTAAAAGAAAATCTAGTATGAAAATTATATATTGGCGATACCAAAATGAAGCATATACCACAAGTTAATTATGTAGGAATTGTTTTCACAGAAGACATAATCAGTGCAATAACGAATTGCTAAGGCGCATTGGAACAGCGTAAGATGCCTTTCAATAGCTGATCAATGTAATAAGAAACTGGAAAATTTCTTTAGAAACCAGGAAAAGAGTGTTGAACTGTTGTGTAATATCAGTCTTCTTATATAGTAGTGAATGCTGGAAAATCTCCTCACAGATGAAGAATAGAAATGAAACAACAGTGGTTCTACATAAGGACGCTGAGAATAACATGGACTGAACATAGGAACAACGACAAAGTTCTGGAGAAAATGGAAACAAAAAGGACACTTATAATTAAATTCAGGAAGAGAAAATTGAAATTTCTAGCGCCCATAATGAAGAAAGGGTGCTTGGAAAATCTGACACTAGTGTGACATTGGAGGCAAGGGAGACAAAATAAAGCAGCGTCTAACTAACCTTCGAGCTTGTACAAATGGATGACAGAACAGGGTTTGGGACAGATAGCAAAAGAGACACGAAGGAGAGGAAATTGTGGAAAGCCGTGATGGCTAACGTCTTGAAAGGACACAAAACATAAAAGATACCGTAATTCCCCATGTATATTTTTCTAAAAAATAATAAGCCAAATAAGGGGTGCGTATTATGCACCGCTACAAAAATTTTAATTTTATTTTTAAAAAATTGCCGTAAAATAAAATAAGAATTAAAATAAAACTAAATTAGAATAATATTATTCTATGCCTAAAACCACTTTTTAAATAAGATTAGGAAACGCTGGCCGTAATGAAATTGGGGTGGTACAATTTATAGGGTTTGATTACCAAACAAGGGATGCGTATTATGCATGAGTAGAAGCATTTTCCCACATTTTAATCACAATTTTAAGTGTACGTATTATGGATGAAGGCGTATTATATATGGGAAATTATGCTAGTCTTTTTCATCATATCAGACTTATACACACGTTTTAGTAACTAGTGTTTCAAGAAACAAAAGAAAAGACATTGTTTTATTGTTTATTCTGAACATCGATGACAATATTGATATACAGATGATGCTGCTTAGTGAAATATCATTGTCATAGACTTAGGATAAGGGGACAAATTTTAATATTCTATTTAATTCTCAGTAAAAAAAAAATGTGGGGCTAAAGCTATCACTCCTATAGCGCTATGGATGAGCTAGTGTTGCAGATTTACATGTTGTACAGCAGACTGCATACATAATGGAACTCACAAAACCAACAATGTTTTATGCGATTATTTGGTAAACTTTCCTCAACGTCATACATTCTAGCTGTCTATATTTGTTTTTCAATCACTTATTTATCTATTAATCACCTTTTGATCTCTTAAGATAATCGATATTCTGCAAAATCTTTGCTATCATCGATCAGTCGGTTTATCAGTTTAGTCAATTATAATCTAAAGAGACTGAATACTTATACATACATACATACATATATATATATATATATATATATATATATATATATATATATATATATATATATATATATAATATATATATTACTAAAAGGATATATAAAATGTAGCCAAGTAGATACACGTTCATTACAAGCGAAGAAATACTGAGCATCTTATCATCAGTTCAATAACATCTTAGGTATTCCAATTTCCTGCAGGTATTTTTTTCATTGAAGAGACGAATGGCGATGAAATACCTGCTTTAGTTGATTGAAAAAAAAAAAAACGCCTCGTTTCTTCTTTACTCTTTGCGTCATTTCTGAAAACATATTTTTTTTTTGATGCGTTTTCAAACGAATCGAAATATTTAAAGTGGCTAGTTCATATTGGAATTGTTAGAGGCATAACAGGGAGACGGTTATACTTAAAAGAATTCTCATTACCGAACATATCTAAAGAAAAAAAGAACTGAGGCGATCACAAACTTCTAGATCACAGTTATAATCTTACTGTATATATCTTGTCATAATCGTTATAAAATAACGAAAACGGGGGTACTACTGGAAGGATCCTCCATTCTACTAAGAAATTTTTACCTCCGAAACTCCGAATATATATATATATATATATATATATATATATATATATAAATTGACTCAAAATCACGATGAATGTTGAAATGTTTTCCAACTAAACCTATTCTAAAAATCAGACTTAATGACAAAACCTCAGCGTTTCGGAGGTAATTATATATATATATATATATATATATATATATATATATATATATATATATATATATATTTCCTTAAAAAGTTGATGAATGTATTTTCAATCCGACATTTTATTGAAAGTGTATATTTAGTGGATAGCCTTAATTAAAATTGACGCCTTATTTTAAGTTTAAACGGTGTCTACTAAAACTATGGCCTTGTTCACTCAAGAAAACTTAATAAAGAAAATGTGCTCTTCGGTTGAGTTCGAATCTACGTCACCTTTTGTAGAAGAAGCCGTATTTGGATCCATAGTGAGCAAACAAGCCAGCAAGGTTCTATTTCTATTTAAAGAGAAAGTATTCATTACTTAAATTAGGTGTACCCCAGTAATATTAAAAGGTTGAAATCACACACAATATATATATATATATATATATATATATATATAATATATATAAATATATAAAATATATAATTTCAAGATATGATATATTCATGGGTTACTCACTATTAGGGATAGAGCTCATGGGTGCTTACTATTAGGGATAGAGCGTATAAAATATATTTTTATATTTACACACACACACACACACACACATATATATATATATATATATATATATATATATATATATATAGATATAATTTTTTATCATATTTTCACACATATATATATAAGTAGATATAAAAACATTTTTATATTTACGCACACACATACGCACACATATATATGTAAATATATAAATTTATTTTATATTTACTTCCAGTCTGTCCTGATATTGAGCACTTTTGCCAATAAATATAGCATACTTTAAAAATTTTTTTAATCATATATATATATATATATATATATATACACACATACATACACACACACACACACACACACACATATATATATATATATATATATATATATATATATATATATATATAAATCTTAATTTCTGATTACTTTAACCATGCCTCCAAGGTAAACGACTCTATAGCCTTGGGTAGCAATCAATCTAATAGAAAACATATTCAAAAGCAGTGAAGAAGACAACGGGTACCCCTTCACAAGAAGGTATGCAAATGCACAGAAAATAGATTCAGGGACATTATGAGTACTCATGATAACCTATGTACCGAAGCGATATGGTATTACAAATATCAATTTGTGACAATTCAAAATCCATTTCTTTCGTGTTTTTTTTTATATATATATAAAATGTTACACGTTTCCTTCAGTAAGACCCTTAGAAAATTATAGAGTTGCAATAGTAATATTCTCATAGTCAAGCCCGTTTTATTTCCTAACATCTTGCAGGATGGACTTATGGTGTAATCCCCAACACAATTTCTTAATGCAACATTAACACGAAAAAGAAAAATTTTTGCAAGCCAAAAATATACTTCGATTTTAAATAACCTACAAAAATATCATAATCCATAAAAATAACCAAGTGACTGCAACAGATTTCTTCTTAATTTTCACCCCCAACACAAGTTGAATATCGAAATTTGCTAAAGTAAATTTTAGGTACTTTTTTATCACTGGAGGTAGTTTGTTTGTGAAAGAAAAAGAAATGACTCAAATCAAATCAGGAATCAAATTTGTAGTAGCGGTGTTAACAATGGTGTTTATAAGGAAGGACAAAAGCTTGGTTAGTTATACCATCTCGAAATGTAGGCATCGCGAAAAGAAATCTATGATTATTATTTCCTGTTCGCGTTGCCGCTGTAAATTGCTGTGTTGTTCTATAGGCAAGAATTATGGCGAATGGAAGCTTTGTCGTAATTGGCTAATAAATCTTAAACGTGCCCGAATGAGTTATCCAATCAGCTTGATCTTTTATAAAAGTTTCCTCTAAACAATCTAAAATCCTTCCTAATCATGAAATATTAACAGATATGTTCGCCTAAATTCTCATAATTTTATTTTACTTTCTTCTCCGTCTTTATGTCTGTGAAGTGGTAACATAATTTCAAGTATTTACACCGAATGTCCACGGGTTCGAATCCCCATGCGTATTCGCTAATTCATTTATCTTTTTGATTCTATAAATAATAAATGTCTGAAGCATCGAGATCGCAAATCAACTAATATGCCCCCCACTTCTGATATTATTGTCATTAGCGTTCACTATCAATCGTGTTAGCGTAGACAGTCTGCGATCGATTTCTCTTTGACGTTCGATATTTACTTTGAAGCTATACGCTTTGGCAGGTGGTGAGGAAAATGGGTCGTGATAATGTTATAAAGGTAAGTAAAGAGATAAGCAGATCTACTGGATTCAATGAACATTGAGCATTTTGGGCACATTTCGGCATTCTCTTGGCTTTCCCCACTACGTTACACTCCTATTTGCTATTGAATATACGTAAGAAGAGACATAGACGTCCGTATATTTTGTCTTAATTTCTGGGACGTGGGGTTATTACAACGTTTCAGTCATTGTTCGGATTATTTAATCAATGGAACAATACACAAGTTGTTTAAAGCGTTGATTCATGATCTTCAAGGCCTAGTAACGTGTCATGCGAGACGGATTTTTACTCTCCAGAATCTAACTTACATATCTATAAGTCTACTATACGTCCATGTTTATAATATTACAGCCATATATGGTCCGTTGGCCCTCCTATTTTCCTTGAGCTTTTGATGTCCTTCTGCAAGACCGGTGGTCAACCAAGGCTAAAGGATCGTCTGTTCTGCTATTTATCCCAAAGCTAGGGAAAATTTCATGCCTTTCCATATAAATAAATAGTTTGTAATTGGTTTGTTGATTTTATTTTCCGAGTACAAACACGGTATTAAACCGTATAGTGATGAAACTTCACACTGCTACACAAAACGCAGAGGCCCTAACTTCATCACCACCGACAAAACGATACAATCTTCTATGTTCTTAAATGCTTAGAATATTGCTGCCACATATGATCCGGTGCCTGTGCTTGAGTTCCTTGATTAAATCAAAAGAATCAGCAATATTATTGGTCCTGTTCTTGCGTCCGACTTCAGTCACTTTCCCACGGCTGTAAGGTTGCCTCTCTTTGTCTTCTCTATAAAAATTTTCAAGGTAATTGTTCGGATGAGCTATTCCATATGGTATCTTGCCTTTTTGTATTTAAACGCTGTACTAGACTGGCGTCGAGATTACATCAGTTGAGCTGGCTAGAAGTAACTGTAAATTCTATGCTAATAATTTCTTTTCTCGCACTTCTCGCTCGTGAAATTCACTTCCGGGATCATGCTTTCCAACCAACTTTAATCTGCAAAAATTTAAATGCAATGTGTATCTCTATCTACCGTTCTCCTGATTACGCTTTTCTCTTCCCGTTCATCTTGTTACTAATTCTTCCAAACCTTGTAAACCCCTGTGTCTTAGTGACTTTATTACCTTACTTAGGGTGAAACGATTAACAAAAAGTTATTGAGAAATATATTCTAAACAGGGGAAGCAGGACGAACAATAGCTGAGCACTAATAAAAAGAAACAAAACAAATAATCCCAAGACATGATCAGTGGAACGAGAATAATGTAAAAAAGTGGTTCATCTGTCTCTATTTCTGGGATAATGTATAGTAACTCCTGACACTATTTATATTGTTCGGACTATTGTCTTCATCTTTATTTTCATATTCATAACGTTTCGGCCGTTGCATGCTCCGGCCTTCTTCAGGTGATATACTTTGGAATTTCGAACCGAACACTTTATTTAATCCACGGGGGTAAACTGTTCTAGTCCCATCCCTTTTCTGGACATCTCAGATTCAGTAAATTCCTTTTAGTAACTCAACTCTCCCAGTTCGTTTTTTTTTTTTTTTTTTTTTTTTTCACTTCTGCTGTGGCCAGGTATTAAACCCACAATTCTTTGGGCCAAGTCACTGGTTTGATTCAACCGCCGCTTTCAGCCACTGGACAATGTGTCTCCAATGACACAGCAGAAACGTCGTGAATATGACAATTAAGAATAGGACAACAGTTCGAATAATGTAGATTTCGAAATCCCCTGACGTCTATCCGGATTGACAGACACCTGAAGAAAGCCGAAGAGCACAACGGCTGAAATGCTGCGGCACTAACTACAAAGATGAGGATATGTGTCCGACTGTAAATAAAGTAAATAAGTGCTCATCCCAGAAATTTAAACAAAAATAAGGATATCATTACGTAAAGTGGATTGATTGATAGGTATGTTTTTTTACAGCTTATCAATCTTTTACAGTTTATTCAACGTCAGAAAATATATCTACATTATAAGAACGTTTTTGAGATAATAATGATTTACTGATACATCATATATTATTTAACGCGTAGCTGGGGGGTGCAGTAGATTCATACTTTTTCCCAAGGGTATTTGCGCGTAAGTTAATATAACGAACCCGACTGGAATTGGAACTCGGCTCTTACAGTTCCGAACCGTATTTCATTAGACCACCCGCTCATCCAATCTTACAGCTCTCAAGTAGTCACCAATCTAACTACTGACCAGGTTTAACTTCAGTGATCAGATGAGAGCGGAAAGTGGAATCGACCGGCAGATTTCAAATTCCGGCCTAATTTGCATTCACTTTCGCACTGTTGCGCTTGTAAAAGAAATGGATCCGTCTTTTCTCCCGTTGCCAAAACTATCGGTTAAATAGCAGGGTAGACTGGACCCATCCCAATGCACCATTCTAAGAGAAAGAAATTCAAAAAGCTGGAGAGAGAGAGAGAGAGAGAGAGAGCGCAACGAGTAACCATTTTTCTACTCTTTTCGAAGTAGGCATGACAGTTCACAAATAATGAAAAAGTGATCTGTGGAGTCATAATCGCCTACGTCCTGAATATACATGGAACTTTGAAAAGCATTATGAACATGGCAAGAACAAAATAAAAACAAGAATGATTTTTTTCTTCAGCTTATAGCGAAGAGCAGAAACGTATGCAAATACGTAAAATATAATTCTTCGTAAAGAGGAAAACAGGAAGTAACCTACCTAACGAACTGGATGGTAGAACCGGGACGGGGAAAGATGGTGAGACGACAAACTTTACTAAGAACAAAGTGTAGAAAACTGTGAAGAGCCATGATTGTCCACATTCTGAAAGAGCGCGGTAGGTAGATTAAATGTGACACAAAGGCGAACAGTTTTAATTGATCTAGAATGACAGGCTTACTGACCATTACACCAGGCTCAAGAGATTTTGAAAGCGAAGCCGAAAGCGTGGTCACCCAGTGAGGATCGAATTCACTACTCAGTCGTAATTGATGTAACGATACAAGCTTGCTAACCATTACACCACGTCGAATTAGCCTATCTATACCTATATGTATCTGTCAATAAATGCTTAACTCGCTCAAAAACACCAAGTAAAACCATAAATTTTACTCTGATCAGAGACTAAATAATAAAAATTTCTCGGCTCTGAACCAACCAATGTTATTTCACTGCTGACAATGACTTTTTTTATAGAAAGTTCGCATTTATATATGGGATTACATATTTGTCAAAATTTCTAGGGATTGATCCCTTTTCAAAGCAATTTACCTAAACAATCAACTTATTTCCGATATATTGATAATGCTTTATTAATATGCTACCTCACACCAAAAACAAACAATATTGCCTGGTCTTGTCAATAAATTTAATAATATTGAACGTACAATTGAATTTACTTATGAAGCAGAAAGAAATAATGCATTAACTTCCCTCGATATAATGTTACACTGTAGTGATAATGACGGAAAACTTAATGTTTATCGAAAAGCCAATAATAAAAAATGATCTCATTATGTTCGTACCATAACAACAAAATAAAACCCGGAATAATGATTTAAGTCTCTTTAATCGACCTTAAAATGTGTAGCCCTTAGTATATGTATATTTGCATATGAATGTGCGCAATGCATAGCGGAAATTGGAGATGGCGTGTCGTTTTCAAATGCAAGAGGAGGAATCTTTTCTACACTCAGCCAGAGGTTAATAGCAAGGTAGACAGTGCTGTATAGTTTTGGTTAGTAACCAGTCTAAAAGAAAGATAACACAGAAAAGATTACAGGCCAACACACACTCACACACATACACACACATTATCTATCTATCTATCTATCTATCTATCTATCTATATATATATATATATATATATATATATATATATAATAATAAATAGACAAAACATGTCAATATTATTTAATGAAACACGTATTAATATATATATATATATATATATATATATATATATATATATAAAAACAAAATTTGTTTATCTTTGACAATGTCTCATTATCGCCGAATTTTTTAATATTAGTTATAATCAAAGTTTTTATTACAATATTTTAATTCTTTACATGTTCTTATTTAGTAATTGCAAAGTAACGTAATTTTAATTTTATCGAACACGTGTTGTTTTGTTTCGTTTTTACTACCAGTCAATTTGTTTTATTTATTTATGTATATATATATTTTTAAACAATAATAATAATAAAATTTTCTCTTATACTTTATAATAATTTATACTGTGTAGCAATATATTGCACATTGATGATGTTTACTCCGATATTCAGTGTACGTTCTATGCGTGTAGGTGGCAATGGGTAGAAGTAGTGCCTTTGTTACTCGGCTGTTGCACTTATTATTAAGATGGACGGGCAACACTAGTCTTCACCCATCCTCTAAATCTCCCCGCGTCAAACCCTGTAAACCGCTTCAGCAGGCGCCGGGCTAAATCACGTGAAATTACCATCGAAAGGCGCTGCAATCTTCTGTGCACTGCTAGTACTGGAGAGGTATAACTCCGTGATATTAAAACCTGTGAGGTGTTGTTCATTGTGTTTGTGGCAATCATTTGCACCAGCTCCTTGTTATCAGCATTTTCAATATGTGTGGCTTTTTCTACACAAGGCTTCACCACTCTAAACTAATCTTTTGTATGGATTGTCTGCAGTTCAGTTCTGTGTTTCCTTCTTTGCTATTCCACCTGAGCAACAAGTCCACTGGTGAGAGAGTCGAGGCGACGAGGACAGATACAGGATTAAAAACAACTAAAAGACACATACGTCCATCACACATATATATATATACATATATACAGAGAGAAAGAGAGAGAGGGAGCGAGAGAAATGGAGAGTCTAAGAAGTAACATACACGAGAGAATGGGGGAGAATAAAAAACGATGATATTTGGTCATAGGTCGTGCCAAGATATTATATAGAACGGATTCTACTGGTTACGTAGAATACTATATATATATATACATCGTCATCCACAGACAGACTGTTTCGCAGCTCATCAATGTGGCTAGACATCCGCTTGCCTCTAGCTAGGAGCTAACCCCGAATGAAATGGTGTTAGTCGGAGAGTCTACCACTAAGCCGTCGGCGCACGGCAGGGATGAATGTGGATTTTAGCGTATTTATTTTTAGAAATACGCCCAGTGACCGACAATGACTCAATTCGCTTTTCGCAAAGAGTCTCGCTATATTAGCTATAATAGTCACTGTTTACAAACCCACACCTCCTCCCCAGATGTGTGTGTGTGTGTGTGTGTGTGTGTGTGTATGTATGTATGTGTATGCTTTTTTTTGTTTGGACTTTGTCGACTGCACAGTACAGTTGGGCACCGTCTGTGAGAAAAAGAGCTCCATGATGCACTTCTCTCTGTCAGAAATTTGGAAACGGCATGTTGTACTGATTAGCATTCGCATCGGTACGCCCAATAGGAACATTTTCAGGGTGTTTAGGTGTCAATGTGAAGAAGATTTGGAAAGAGTTGGATGCATCTAATGGTGATTACGTTGGTTTATGGAGTGATCACTAGTGATGGTGATGTTATACCTCTATTCATCTTCACACAGTTCCACCAGACTCAACACGGAGGCTTACATCAAATGCCTTGAGGAGTTAATGCTTCCCTGAGTCAAGAGGGTAGCTACTGGAAGACCCTATGTTTAGCAACAAGACTCTGCAACATGCCACACAAGCAGAAGAACCCAATCATGGATGTCAAACAATTACCGCAACCATATCAACCCTTACATCTGACAACCTAACTATCCCTGACTGCAACCTCCTTTATTATTATGTGTGGGGCGCAGTTAATCAAAAGAGACCAACAAAATTCCTTTGTAGCACAAATAAATGAACTGAAGCAAGGATTATAGCTGCATTCCCCAACTTAAACAAGGAGACCAGAAGAGTTGCAGGAGATTCT
>CAHIKZ030002329.1:0-30000 GCA_903632075.3 Acanthosepion pharaonis | reverse complement strand
AAAAGAAAAGAATACTAAACTGTTACGTGACATCTGTCCTTCTTTATGGCAGCGAATGTTTGACGATTTCCTCAAAGATGAAGAAGAGACGCGAGGCGACGGAGATGTGGTTCTACAGATGGATGCTAAGGATATCATGCATCGAGCGTGTGAGCCAACTTCTTGTCACTTTGCTTATTTCCAATTGGCCCAATTAAACGGGCGAGTGTACCAAATAAGACGAGAAAGTTAGTTAAAATTTGAATTGTTCGTATCTTTCTTTTTTTTTAAACATTTGGCTCAAATAACCGGATAACTGCCATATATTATTAGGAATCATAGCTATCTAAATATGCAAACATGTAATTGATATATGTTTAAATATATAATCGAAATACATGACTTATCGATGTTAATTTTATATTTCTTTGAATGAAATCACTCCTTTATGTTATCAGTAACGAGGATATATAAATATTATTATTTTTTTGCCATAAGTTGAGATTGATTACCAATATCTGTTTCTGCCTGTCTCAGCTCAATATTGTCTCAATAACAGCAGTAATAGCCTCAACACCTGCCAAGAAGAAGAAGAAGAAGAAGAAGAAGAAAAGAAGAAAATAACAAACTTGTTATAGATTCTGTTTAATCATATTTACGCAAATAAGCGCTCAGCAAACCCACTTCAAACTTAATTAAATAAATCATTACGTTTTGTTTTGTCATTTACTGCCAAAATTCTCAGCGTGTTTTCTTTAGATTTTGTAGATATTTTTTAATGTTTTTATTATTATTATTATTATTATTATTATTATTATTATTATTATTATTATTCAACATCCCATTTTTTGTCTGTGTTTTATCGTAGTGATTCGTGCGAAATGCTTCAAAAACGAAGGCTTCGGAAACGTAATACCTTGCAAGTCACATGCAAGCGCGGAAAACAACAAATCACAAAATAAAGAAATAAATCTTGAAGACATTAGGAATATTCTTTACAATTCACTTCAAAAAAGCTAGTGAAGCTTTTTACAGATAAAATTTAATTTGAAAAAAAAAATACTATATTTTGTGGAAATATTTAAATATGAATATTTATATACCTTGATAATGCCTGCTTTTAATGCGATAACACAAACAAAATTGCTGTCGTCGTGTGTGATGAACATTAATGCGTTAAATAATTTTTAATCTCATTTTGACTGGGATCCATCATATCACGCCGGAAGCCTCATACACGGCACAAAATGTGCGGTTTACCTCTGGGTATCCATTTCTCACTAACATATTTTCCGTGTAAATATTTGAATACACCTGCCGAGATGCATTCGCATCGAAACAAAAATGCATCTTTGTCGTGAATACTTGTTTGTCCATATGTAACATTTTTATAATAAATAACTATTGTTCTACTCTTGGTATTGAGCTCTCTTTTAAATTAATGCTATGAACGTCTGAATTCGAAGTGAAGCTCAGTGGTAGAAGCTCTGACTACGCCAAATCGGTTAGGTTTCGATCCTGGCTTGAAGCATTCGGATGTCTACTCGGGCTGAGGAGCTGTGAAACAGTACTGTTCACAAATGACTAATATATCTATATATATACATATATTAGATGAACATTGAATGCAACATTTATAGACGACTGTCTGTTTCATGCTAAACGCAACTATCAGGCCATGTGAATTGTGTTTTTTTATCGGCTATTTTTGTATACGGATCAATGGTGCTTTGTGGATAGTCTATTGCATTGTGGTAGTCGATTCTAACGGTTATTTTGGCGGGGGTGGTTTGTTAATCTTTTTTTATTTACTTTATTTATATTTTATGGATTAATATATTTTACTTGTTTTGGCTTATTTATCTTATTTATTTTTAGTTATTAATTTCAGGTTTCGTTTTTTTACGTAACGTATTAAAAATTTGTTTTCGTGTTTGCATTTTGAGATGATTTCTGATCGTTTATTTAGTATTTATTTTCGTCTGTTAAGATAATTATAGGTATTTTTTTCCTACAAATGGAATTTTCAGTTTTGGATTCATTGTTGTAGGCTGATGTTATTTTCCTTATATTTACATACGATCTATCTCTGATATTGAGTACTTTTTTCCTATAAATATATCATACCTTAAAAATATTTATTCATATATATATATATATATATATATATATATATATATATATATATATATATATATATATCTGTGTGCGTGCATATATATATATATATATATATGTATATTTGTGTGTATATATATATGTGTGTGTGTTTAAAATATATATATATATAAATATATATAAATACATAAATATATGAAGAAATATAAAGTCTTAAGATGTGCTATATTTATGGGATAAAGTGCTCAATGTCAGAGATAGAGCGTGTGTAAATATAAAAGTGAATATAGAAGTCAACACTTAGAGGCAAAAGTCTGTTTCATGCTAGATTCAATCGACAGGCGGCCTGACGATTGCATCTAGCATGAAACAGACTGTCGCCTCTCAGTGTTTTCTTCTATATACATTTTATATATATATAAATATATATAGAAATATATATATATATAGAAATATATATATAAAAAAAATAAATAAATATATATAAATTCATATATATATATATATATATATATATATATATATATATATATATATATATATATCAATGATGAATGAAACCCCAAAATTAACTCATTCAGAGAGTTATTTCCTCCTGGGAAAAACTTCCTTCTTCCTACCTTGTCAATAAATACATTTATTTATATATATATATATATATATAAATAATCATTAGAGACCATTACCTGCCTTCCATCTGCGTGGATGATGCAAACCTCCAGGCAAGCATCTCTTTGCGTCTTCTTGAACTCATTTTTCACTGACATATAATGGGGAGATTATATTAAATCAATTGGCAGTTGTAGTTCTACTGCTCAGAGGAAGTTTCACTATGCTATTTTATTAAATCTTCTCCTCAAATTCAGCTTGCAAATTTATAACGCTACAATTCTTCCGAATTTGAATACTGCTGCCATATCTGGTCTGATATTCTACATCTGTTGAGACTACGACTATCCAAACAAGGGTCTGTAATGCAACCGGTCTTGATATGGCATCTCCATATGTAAATTTCATCCACTGTGACAGGGCTTTTCTCTGTGTTTTCAATAAATATTTTTCATGTCAATTTTTCTGATGAGCTTTTCTCCTTGGTATGAATTTAAACGTGCTACTAGACTGCTAATTAGGGCTAATCGTTTTACTGTTAAAACTAACTAGATGTTACCTCCATTTCTCACCTCCTCACTTGTGGAACTCTCTTCTGATTTCTAGCTTTCCTACTATCTACAATGCTCCAACATTTAAATTCAACGCCAATCGCCATCTTCTGTCTTTCTGAAACCTGTGCTTTGATTGTCTTTTCTCTTCACTATTGTTTTCGTTCACTCACAATAATCCCTTACGTCTTTCAGTCAATATCGTGCAAGCTTACATTTAGATTAATATATATATATATATATATATATATATATATATATATATATATATATATCATGTTTAGATTCAAACTGATAAAGATGTTACCTTAACTGTCTTTTACAATATTAAAAGAGTAATATTGGTCAGGTAAACAAACTGTTATATTTTAATTTTTTTTTTACTGTGTTCTCTATGCATTTGTTAATAAATACAGTATTTAACTTATATTAAATCCTAAATTATTTGTAAAAAAGTTAAATATTTAAATTCCTGGCAAGAATCAAACTAATTTCTTCGTGGATTTTTTTGTTTTCATCTAAATTACTATCAAACATTAAAATCTATTTTTTTACATAAATTGTTAAAACTTACAACCCCCCTTTCTTCCCTATTTAAAACCCATTTGCAGCCTCTATTTATTAAGTTAACCGTTTAAATAGGTCACGGTCTGGTCTCTCCTCCTCCCCCAATACTAAGTATGATTGAGAGAAATATTAAATTAAACCCTCTCTAAACTCTACCATGTCTCTCTGAGACCCTAACCTTTTTTACTCACTGTTAAATTACAAAAACTTACACAACTCATCAATTTTCATTTTACTTTTGACGTTTCATCTTTTTTCAGTGGTATCTGACGATCCGGCGTCTTTTAAAAGGGCTCTAGTGAAATAAATTATTATAATGGAACCTTAAAGTGGTCTGTTTTTTTTTTACATTATTATATCTGTATTTACATTGAGATATATATTTCATCCTCCTTGGGATTACCCATATGGATTAACAAGTAATATATATAAATAGTAAAATAATTTACAGAATAAATAATCTTAAATGAATAATATATGGATAAATATTTTAGGAACATATACAGTAAGATTATTAACATTTCAGAATATTTTATTTGGTTGTATCCATTTCCGAAACAAAAAATATGAAGTTAATGAAAGTGGAACTTTTTATTAAATGGGCGTTTCGCAGGTGAAGTGATGCTCTGATTTGGCTTTTTGTTTTTTAAATTGAAATGAAAATCCAAAACTGTGTACGGATGAAAAAAATGTCTGGGGATCTCTGAGGATAAGTGGGTATCATAAAAATTCTTGATTACGCTAAACATCACCTCTTTGTTTCTATAACTTCTTGCTAGCGCTGTCTGTCCGCCTGTGTTTGTTTTTTTATTTTTTTTGTGTATTAGAGCCGTTCGGTATTGTATTGGTATCGATATTTTAAATCAGATATTTTTTTTACAAAAGTAAATATATATAAATATTTACATAATACATTTTTGATGCATCAAGGGTGTTCTTCATGATACATTGACTTTATATCGCAATTTCGGGTTTTGCATCATATCGGCTCATTTTTTTCTTTTTTTATTCATTCCAAAATTAGTCAGGCCGCCTCCTTGATAGTGTTGCTTATATATTTCTCAAATTGAAATTTTTTTGAAATAAAAAAAAAAAAAAAAAAATAAATTCTAGCGTCTCCCAATGAAAAAAAAGGGCTTTTCACCCACTTTTATTTTCAATCATTTTAATTTATTCAAAATCGATTCGATAATATTTCCCTTGGATTCTTAACTCGGTAACCTAGTAATTTTCTTGCATAGTTTAATACAAAGGTTTCAATATTTTTATATATATATATATATATATATATATATATATATATATATATATATATATATATATATATACTAAAACTTCTTCAATCAAAATCGCAAGAAAAAATACCAAGATATATTCACTACTTGAAATAAAAAAAAAGGGAATAAACATTTCATAAATTGGCTTTAAAAAATTTAAGGAAAGTTTTATAAATAGATACCAACTTGTTGAAGGCCCATAAAATGCAAATTTAGAGCATTTTCTATGCAATCTATAAGATGATATTCCCAAACAGAAAAAAAAAAAAAAATGAAAAAAAAATCCTCGAATAAAAGAACAGTAATGAAAATCACAGTTAATTAAAATGATTTTTAAAATCGCTATAGCAAATTAGTTAAAACATTATTGAATATTGCCTAAATAGATAATATATAATACTTTTTATAACTAATATTTTTAATCTCAGAAAACTCGTTTTCCCTTTAATTTCACTTAAATAATTATTTTTTATTTATTAGCTATTATGTTTCTCTAAATTCAAATTTTGAATGTATAACTAATTCTATTTTCCCATCTTTACACTATATTAATTTTATCTGATAAATTTTCCCTTTTTCACCCATGAAATAAAAATAAAAATTTGTACGGAAAATAAGGATAAACATAAAATCGTCTTAAATTTAACCTACCTCAGTAGAAAAAATTATCGTTGAACTTTTTAAGTTAACAAAAATATTATTGCAATCCTTAAATTCAGTGATTAATTTTGAATTCTGGTTTATACATGTCTATCGCATCCATTCCATAGCTACTGTGATGATGGCAAAAATAAAATGGTCCACAGGAGTTAAAACAATTCGTTTTGCCATTCTTTCTGCAACTTGATAATTTTACGTGCTCCTCAATTTTTTTGGACAAAAGGAAAATAAACATTTTCCCTTGAACCATGAAAAAACAATAGTGGCTAATATAATATATTAATGTAGCTAAATCTGAAAGAAGCTGAAAAATGAAATAAAAAGAATTGCAACACGTTTAGATGAACCAACAAAACATGAAAAGGATCAATCGGGAAAAAAAAAATAACATCATTGCTTGGCCTCAGGTCATAATGAAAAAAAACAAATACACAGAAATCACTATATATATATATAAATTTATATATATATATAAATATATATATATATATCTTTTAAGACACACAAAACACACAAAATTCATCGAACATATTATTTCACACTTTACAAGATTATATACAAGAACATCCAAGGATGAAATATACATATTAACCAGATACAGAATTGATACTTGGACGTACATGTAACATATACAACTCCCAAAAATATATAAAACAAAAGCATAACATCAAAACTACACAGCTCTATATATGCAGCACTCAAATTTTATGGATAAGAAGACACACATATTCATACAATCCAGTAATTATATATCATGTATGCAGTTATATTTGTATATGAACATCAAAGTAAAAAAAAGTCATCTAATATATAACATAAACCCATTTTTTACCTTGGAAAAATAAAATAGAAAAAATTTATACACCTTAGAGGATGAATTATTTGTTTTCGATTGAATTATATAAGAGGAAAAATTTAAAAACTAGAAATACATATACAGTACATAAATATAAATACAATATCAGGATATTAAAATGAAGTCCTATCAACTTTAAATCTGCCGAACTAAAGTAAATCCTCTCTTTCTCTGAAGGCTAAAACAATAACATTATGCTATTATTAAAAAATCAAGATTCAAAGAACAAGAACTTTCAAATCTTTGGTTTAAAATTTTTTATGAATCAGGAGCACAAAATGCATTTCCTTCTCAGTGAATTCAGTCGTCTCCTGGATCAGATTTGCATTTTTTAAATAAATATTGTAAATATGTATAACACAACGAAGAGGCAGATTGGTTGTTATAAATATCTTTTGAATGAAAAATAAACTTTTTTGAGACATTTTGAATGTTTCACAGAAGACATCAAAAAATTTTGTGCAAAAAATTTTGTATATCCCTGTCTCTCTTCTGTTGATAAATTCTAACTTCTCGTTTATATTTAAATATATATATATAAATATATATATATATATATATATATAAATATATTACCGATCCATATAAAATTTTATTCTTTGTGACCTTGGGATTACCTTTCTTTTTTAAAGCTTCAAAAATATTCCGAAAAACTATTTTAAGTATTTGATATTTACATTTAATATATATATATATATATATATTACATCTATTTTAACAAAATATATTTCTTCTTTTATATATAAATAATAATCAATAATAAAAGAATCAAACAATAATTAATACGATTAATAAAGACCAATTACTTATTAATAGGATGATCCTGGAAAACTGCATTTGGAAAAAAAAAAATTAATTAGTATTGCCTGGATAGATTATTTATAAAACATTCGATAGTTTCTACCACATTCCTTTTAAAGTTTTTAAGTATGTACAAGGTATCACCCGTTATCATCAATTTCATCAAACAATGTATTTTTCATATAAAGTTAAAACTTAAGACAATCATTGTTTGGAACCTATAAGTCTGCAAAATAAAATTAAACAATAGAGGAATATTTCAAGGTGACTCTTTGTCTCCTTTATTATTTTGCAAATATCAATGAATAACATTAATAAAATAAAAATAACAAGACAAAATGCGGTTTACAAAATATCTCAAAAGAAAATAAACCATCTATTTTACATGGATGACTTAAATTGATGCAAGGGAATGACAATGAACTGGAAGGTCTTTGAAAACTTATAAATTATTCAATTATTCACATTTAGTTGAAATTTTTGTTTGGATAAATGTGCAATAAAGCTTCATGTTTTAAAAGGATCGCTAATAACAAACTTCCTCTATTAGTTTAGACCCCTGCTGTAACAATAAAAGATTTAGAACAAGGAGAAGCTTATAAGTACCTAGGTGTAAATGAGAGTGAAGGAATTCACCATAAGAAAATGAAAGAAATAGTGCGTAAAGAGTACTATAGAAAGGGTACGACTGGTATTAAAAACTGAATTGAATTCTCAGAACAGAATTATGGCCATTAATAACCTAGCCATCCCAGTGGTCCAATATAGTTTCAACATCTTGAACTGGACTCTAAATGACATCAGACAAATGGATTCTAAAACAAGAAAGCTTCTTTTCTAAGTATAAGATGCATCATCCAAAGGCTGATGTAGACCGTCTATACATACATCCCGTAAAGAAGGTGGAAGAGGTCTTATTCAGCTAGAATTGTCATACAAGACAACAACTATTGGCTTACTAACTTACATGGAAACAACAAATGACTGGATGATAAAATTAGTGAAACAACATGAAAACAGAAAGAAAAAATATTCAATAATAAAAGAAGGCAGTAAATACAAACAACATTTACATTTAGTAGATTCTGTAGTAAATCAAAACAGAAGCCAAGAACCAACTATTGCAGCAAAAGATATGAAAAAAGAAAGCCAAGGATAAAGCCCTTGAACAGATGAAACAACGCTGGCAAGACAAACCTCTGCATGGCCAATATCCAGAACGTGCAAATAAACCCAATGTTGATAAAGTTAATACTCATCGATGGTTACGAGCATCTGGATTAAAGTCTGAAACTGAAGGCTTTATTCTTGCAGCGCAAGACCAGAGTCTTTTTCACTAGGAATTTTCAGGCAAATATCATACATAATAATGTGGATCCAAAATGCAGGTTCTGTGACAAATACCAAGAAACAATAGACCATCTAATCTCAGGATGTTCTATACTTGCCCCAAATGAATATAAAAATCGTCACGATAGAGTGGGGCAATACTTACACTGGACAATGTGCAAACACTTTGGAAAATGTGTAAGCAAACACTGGTATGAACATCGGCCAGCGCCGGTTACAGAAATAGAAGATGTCACCATTCTATGGGATTATACCATCCACACAGACAGAAAAAAATTGAAGCAAATAGGCCGGACATTATTGTCAAAAACCAGAAAAAAAAAAACTTTGCCTACTAATTGATATGGCTTGTCCAGCGGATTGTAACATAGCAACCAAAGGAATTTGAAAAACTATCAAAATACAAAGACCTGGAAATTGAAATAGAAAAAAAATGTGGAAATTGAAAACAAGAATAATACCAGTGGTAATAGGTGCACTTGGAATTATAAAAAATGGAACAAAACAACACATTGAAAGAATCCTGGAAACCCCAGCTTAAGAGACATACAGAAAATTGTCTTATTAAGTACAGCACACACACTAAGGAGAACTTTGTCTATGTAACGCTAGCAACTTCATCGGAAAAAAAAAAAAAAAAAAAAAAAAAATTAACATGAAATGTGGCCATAACAACACACCACGACCTGCCTTAGGTCTTTCCGCAGACTTGGTAGGTAGTGTGTCCATAACAGAAATCGAATGATGATGATGATAAACACTCTCCCATCAGAGACCGTCTGATTGGATTGGGTTACTAGATCTGAAAAAAAAACTAAAAAAAAAAAAAAAAATTAATATCGTTATATTCTATTTTTTATCCAATCGTGTCACCATATCTCGCACATTTGGTTGCATTTATCAAAATGTTTTTTTTTTCATTCAACAACAAGAACAAAAATAACAATAATAATAAGTTTTTTCGGGAAATAATGTCTGATTTTAGAATCAACTTTATTCCTAAATTAACAGTATACCTCAGTAAAATAAGTCTATAGATTTCTGACACCAAGTCACATGGTTCTTTATGGCTCAATTACGCTAAGAACTCTTTGAATAAATTCTGAATCTTTTTGCAAAGGAATGTCTTTTGGCTAAAAAAAATTGTCAAGATTTTTGAAAAATTGGTATTCAGTGGGTAAGAGATAATAATAATAATAATAATAATAATAATAATAATAATAATAATAACCTATAAGATCGTCCTACTAGAACATTACATATACTAAGAGAAGAACAATTCCCCTATAGGGCCTAAGGACCATAGTTTGGACCCGTCTCTACAGGATACAAAGTAAGAATCATAGCATACACAAATAATAATATTAATAATAATAATAATAATAAATTTTGGGTAGCAAAAATTAGATACAGTAGATATTCAACTCGGTTACTTGTATCAATAGAATGGACAGGATGATGTATGTATTTCGCAATAAAGTTGGCTCTGTAGTGTAGCTGTTGCAGTGATAGGACAGCGGCAGGATTTAACACGTTGAATGATTGCTTAGGCGAGATAAATGAAGCACGCTATTTCCATCGTGGCACATGCTCTAGTTTTTTTTTTTTTTTTTTTTTTCTGGAGTAACAATGTCAATGGTACACACGGAATATATGAATTTCATATAAATATCAACGTTAGATGAAAACTTTTTTGTCAACAAATGGCGCAAAGAAACAATTGTCGAAGATTAAAAGTATGGTAACCACTAAAGAAAGGGAAATATTGCACCAGTTCACATCATAATACAATTTTAATGCTACCGAACCTAACAGTCAACGCATTGTACACCATCCACGACATCTCATGTAGTTCTAAGGCTCTGAACACTATACACGGCATTTTTAGTTTCAATTCCCTGTAAAGACATTTGCGCAGTTTCATTTCACTGTACAATATAGACGATATTTTTTGGAAATTCAGGTCCCTTTGCAGTATGGACGATATTTCGGGAAAGCCAGTTCACTATAGACAGTATAGACGGAAATTCATGGAGTTTAAATTCCCTTTGAAGTATAGGCGACATTTTCAAAGATTCAATTCGCCGTGCAGTATAAATGACCATCTGTGGAGTTTCAGTTCGCTCATCCGCAGTATAGATGATAAAATCATGGGTTTCAACTCCCTGCACATTACAGACTAGATTTTTTTCAGTTTCCGTTCACTGTAGAATATAGACATTTCATGGAGTTTCAATTCTTTTTACAGTATAGACGACATTTTGGGAGATTAAATTATTTGCACAGTATAGACGACAATTCGTGCAGTTTAAATGTCCTGTGTCTGTATAGACGGGATTCCATGGAATTTCAGTATGGATAACCGGCATTTGATGAAGTTTCATTTCCCTGCACATTTATAAAATTATTTCACGGAAGATCATTTCACTTTCCACCATACAAACATTTTCAGTCGTCAACTAACAACAGTAACATTATTGTTACCACAGCATCAGTTAGCGCTCTCATTGGACTGTGTAAGACCAGCATTATTTGCCTGGCCAGACGAATAAGGTTTCCAGTTCTTTCATATAGACAGTCGAATTTGTTTATATAGGAAATTGCATGGGGTTATTGACCCTGCCTATCAGTAATGTTTGTGCCAGCTGGTAGGGTCTCTATAAAGCATTCGGTGTGTGCTGTAGTTCACAGATCAATAGTGAAAAATTCTATCTGTCTTAAGAGTTGTGACATAAACGGACGTTGTTGCAGACCATTTTCAGCCCTTTTATGTTTACTATACTTCACGGTGAAGCTTTTCTCATCACCCTGCAGATATGTAACATGAAATTAATTCCAGTAACACAGGGCTAATTTTCAGCTATCCCAATGACTCCAGCACTCTCAGATTTAAACCCTATTGAGAATTTATGAGACTTTCTATAGTCCTCAATAAATTCATTACAGCCACCTCCTCTCAGTTAACACAGGCAACATGAAAGCGTGCCTTGGTAAATAGTTACAACTCTAAAACGATACATGTAAAGTAATCAGCCGCTGTTATTCATAAGAACAGGAAGGTAGGGAATGTTAGTTAGCTGTTACTAGTTTGCTGACACTTTAATTAATTAATAAGATTATAAAAATAATAATATTAACTAGGATTAACCGTGAAAATGTCACTGTTTCCTTTAGTTTGAAAATTTCTGGTTAGTCATAAGACTTCATTTAATGAGTGAATACTTTTCTACGACTACAATATAATCCTGAAAATCCTAAAATTGCATCACTGAAAATTTTAGCTTAAGAGCTTTAGCAAAAATATTGCATACTTACATATATACATATATGTGTTTGTGTTAATGCAAAATGGGTATTCCTATATATATATATATATATATATATATATATATATATATATATATATATATATATATATAATTTTATATATACATTATTTATATATTTTATATATCGGTACTTATTGGAAAGCGCTCAATATCAGTGATGGAGCTAACAAATTGAGTTGTATTGATGTGAGTTTGTGACCCTGGGTTTCACTCTATTTGCGATCGTCAGACGATCGCAAATAGCGTGAAACCCTGGGTCTTCACAAAATCAATCCAACTATATATATATATATATATATATATATATATATATATATATATTAATAAAAAATAGTATTGCAATAATAATAATTATTATGAAGGCAGGTTTTTATTTAATGATTTAAGGACGGGAGACGTACAAATGAAGTTACAAAATTGACAATGTTTTACTGTAAATATATAAACACATTATTATATCCCTAAAAAACCACGAAGTGTTTGCCAAATACATTCATTCTGATGCCAGATAATCTGTAAGTCCTTCTTTCTTTGTTTTTTCTTTCTTATCATGCATACTTTCTTTTTCTCAGTAAAACCAAAACGCGTCTCTGATAGATCTTTTCCCTCTGTCTTTCCCCGCAATTAAAACGTAATGGCTCATTAGTTCTCTGAAGTGATATCAGGGTGTAATAGACCTGTGCCAGTAGTAATATGTAGAATCATGTAATAGTAATAATGGTAATGTTAAGAATAATCGTTTCCTATACAGAAACATTCAATATTAATTGACTGAATACTTGGCGTTACTATTATTTTGGTCAAGAGAAGGAGAGTGTGATTAAGGAATAACGGTAAATAATATAATTAAATATACATGATTTACTTAGGAGGAGTCAAAAGCAAATATGACTGGGTTAGAACGGTAATTCAATAGGAACTGTACAAAAAAGTTTATCGATACTGCAGCATAATAGTATAAACACGAAAAAAATAAGAAATATATAATTATTTTATATTTTGAAATTCACACGGTTTTCCAAATCCAAACTAGGATTCAATATCTCATCAAAGTCAAAAAACTCAAACAGTGGGTGATTTCGTACTAACGCATCATTGAAGGATGTTAGAAACTTGATAAAGATTTGAGAATTTTTATTCGCTAATATTGATTCTCGTTTATAAAAATCGCCGTTTTTTATCCGCTAAGATATATTTTTTGGTTCATAAAAATCACAGTTCTGAATAAATAACCTTGGCTTTATAGAAAAAATAAAACATAATTTCGATTGTAATCAAGCACCGTTTTAACGCTTGCAATGGTCACGTTTAGCGAAAACATTGAACATACAAGAAGAGATTTGAAACTATACAAAATACAGACCAACAAGACTGCAGAAATGAATGCAAGATTAATGCTTTTCCAAGACTACCTTAGATGTGGCACAAGGCATAAAGTAGAGAGCACGCAGTGAGGATCGAACTCACTACTCAGTCGTAAATGTTCTAGAGACAAGCTTGCTAACCATTACACCGCATCGAGGTCCCCCTGACGCGAGTGTATAAGTGGTTTTAACAACTGATATCTCGAGTTACATATATTACGTCTCTTGCACATTGCTTATTTTTCAAATAATTGATTGATGAATACCAGCCACAACAGGTCTACTCTTTTGTGAAGCATTGTTTAATTGGAAATCTCCAGCAGGAAGATTTGCTAACCACCTGTGACACATTCGATTATTCAGAGAAAAAACGTTTTCATCACCTGCAAAAAGTATTATTTTTGTTTTTGCTTGAATCAAATACTTTCTTTCTTAAAATAAAACAGTATAATATTCTAAAAAGTTACTATTAAACAAAAATACGCTAATTTAAAAAGAAATAATTCCAACTGATATGCTAATAAAATTAAGAACATTCACGAATATCTAGTCGTGTCTCCCATGTCACCTGTGCTGCCTCAGCTTTCAAATATTAAAAAAAAAAAACCAACCCCCTCGACACCCGGCTTGATGCTTCCCTATTACTCCCGCTTATGAAGTGAGATTTACAGTGAGTTAACCACTAGGGGGTATGTCCAACTGGTTATGGTGAGGCAGCTAACAAGCAAATCTACGGTAGCGAACGCTCTATTAGCTGTTGTCGTTATCGGCACCTGCTGGCATCCGAGCATCGGTGTCGTCATCCTCTCTTCCTATATCCTTTCTCTCCTCTGGTGGTGGCGGTAGTGACGAGGTCTTTCGCGTGAATGTGATTTTGTTGGACAACACTGCGCGATGGAGAAGCCCACACACTTGGCCAGAAGAATCTCCCGCGCGGCTCAAGAGGGATTGAGACAGGCGGAATCTGACAAGCATTTGTTGCATCGGGCTGTTGGATTCTTGGTCTGTCAAGGTCAGCCTTGGTCACGCCAGCCCGACTGGCGCTGGTCTTTTCCATTGGTTTGGCAGTTGGGATCGTGTAGATATTTGCCTATTCTGTCATTGGGTGGTCTTCGGATGTTGATCACGTTCAGTCTAGTTCTTCCTCTTCGACCTTACCTCCATCGGTAGCCCTTCAGTTACTGGAACTCCAGACGTCTTCGCTCTTGGGACAACCGGAACAATATTAGCTGTAGACTATTTTAATTCAACAAGTTTAAACATTCATTTCATTAAGATCAGAGGAATATGAGATAATTATTATTATTATTATTATTATTATTGGTAGTAGTAGTAATAGTAGCTGTAGTAATTGTTTCCAACCAGTAATATCAGATGGCATTTACTGGAGATAAAATAAGAGCTAGTCCTTCAAAACTGCCCCACTGTCTTCAGGATTTTTTTATTATCTTTACTCATTGAATGTTATCATTGAACAAGTGTCATTGTCATTTTAAAAGTCTCACTGGGGGCATATCAAGAGTCCTTAATACCCATTCTAGCTGATTTCAGTAAATTTTACATTGTATGGTTTCGATATTCATATTTACGAATATTCCACCATCTTTACAAAGCTATTCTAGATTGCTGTAAGAACTCCAATAATGATGATAATTTTCTAAGCATAGCTAAGTTGTGGCACAAGGCTCGAAGTATAGGGCACCCAGTATGATTCAAACTTGCGATTTTCTAAGTGTAACTTAGATGTAGCACAAAGCTGAAAGTATAGGGCACACAGTGAGGATCGAAATCACTGTTCAGCCGTTACTGTGCTGCAAGACAAGCTTGTTAACTATTATACCACTTTGAAATGCCCAACTCCAATAATGATGACCACAACTCTAAAGTTTACTTTCCATAATTTCTTCAGTCCTCTTGACAAGTCCATATTCTGGTCTGGCGATAATCGATCAGAAAATATTTCGTTTTCCATGTTAAGGACAATTGAATCTGGACTGATCGATCCGTTAAGATCCAAGAGAATTTGATTTATTTTTTTATTAGCTAAGAAACATTCTAGTTTATGAAAACAGTTTTTTATTCGCCAGTTATAATAAAAAAAAAAAAGCACTTACCCAATCATGCCTTCAGTTCCATTCCTGAGACAACTTTCTGCATTTTCATCGCTATCTTCGAATAATGAACATTTGCTATTTTATTAAGAGAAACAACTGGCATAAACACGTATTACGAATGTTTATTGCATCTCATAACACATAGATTATAAGGAATATTTTCTTCGTTATAAAATATACTGGCAGATATATTCTTCACCCTCATTCCTGTGTATCAGGTCTTTAGAATTCGTTTTGTACTTTGTTTTCATCTTTCCAGTTGATAACATTTCCGCCCAACACAATCATCTGAATGGCTGTTAACTTTTCGTTTTACGAGTGAGGTTGAGAGAACAGATTAAATTGGGATCACTTCTATCAATAACTTTCTTTGGGGAAAAGAAGGAATTGTTGAAGGATTCCAGTATATTGAAGCATGTGACTGAAGTTAGCGTTTATAGCCTAGATTACCAAAAATCAATAGAAGGACATTTATACATCATCAGTTGTCATAATTTGAACTCCTAGCAATCGCTTTCCCAAAACCGTAACGGATTTTTCCTGTGAGTTTCTATAAAAGATTTTATGGTGATTTTTTCTGATAAGCTTTTCTCTTTGGTACCAAGACTCAATGGATTTAAGAACAATTCTAGATTAGCAGCTAAGTCTTATCATGTTACAGTTGAAATGGCTAGATGTAGCCGTAAGTTCTATGCTAACAGTTTTTTTTCCCTCATTTCTCGCTTGTAGAACTGTCTTCCGGTTTCTTGCTTTCCAGTAAACTTTGATCTCCAAAAAATTAAATGCAATGTGAATTATCTGCTGTATTTTAATTCCCCCTCGCATTGCTTAATAATGTTTTTTCTTCTATTCTCCGGCACTCAGTAACACCATTGCGTCTTAGTTGCTTTATTGCCTTGCTTGAAGTGAAATGATTAAAAGGAAAAGAAAAAGTCCACTACTCAAACCTTCACACACCTTGATAACAGACACTAAACTCGATGTCCTGCTGTTCTTTTCTGATACAAAAATTCCTATCTTTTCCGAACTCCAGCGGTTTTTGCATTATCCGTGTTGAAAAGTGGGGAGAGGGTTAATTAATTTTAAGAGATTTTTTTTTATTTTTAAGTGTCTTAGTCTTCTTCCAAGATTACAGTTCATATTTATATGCTGAGAATTTTGTTCTCTTTCCATCAATGACAGATTACGAAGTTAGCTCACTTATTTCATTTTAATAATTTCAGTCATTGTGCATTTTTTGGCTGATAAATCTCCACATGTGGCCAGGCATTTGAGGATGAGTATCGTCACCGAGACATCAGTTCTAAATAGGTTGCCATCGATGGCAAAATAATTATTTAGTTGAGGATTTGGGATTTCAGGCGATACAACCATCAACGACTTTCGTCTATCTAACTTCGTACAAACAGTTTGTGACAACCCTTTGAATAGTTTCTTAAGACCTCCTTCAACAGTGCATAACGCTGGGATTGTCTACCCAGGGTGACGTTATCAAAAATCACCACCTTGATTAAGCTATATTAAACTGACGAACATTTCTCAATATTCTCACAGACGCGATATTTATACAAAATAAGATTATTCAAAATAGTGATCAATTTGTTCTCTAAATTATAGTATCGTTTTGCCGAATTAATCTTACAATACATAATATTTAAACTCATTATCATCATAAAAGTTTTCATCTATTATGGTGCTATATTGCGGTCATTGTCATTTTTTATACGAATTACCAAGCCGAAATAGAACGCTCGTCGAAAAAAGGTCATGTAAAGGATAGCGGCTCGCAATGAGAAATTGTAGAGCCGAGTTCGAATTTCAGTCAAGCTCATTATATTCGCTTATGAATTGATTCATATCATTGCCCCTTGGCAATGATATGAATCAATTTCCTTCTCCCCTAGCTATCGGTTAATTACTCTGGCAGACTACTCTTTATCCATGGTTAATAACTAGTCTACAAAAATTACATCTCTAACTTAAAAACTAGTGGTGCATGAGGCTAGCAACTCCTATTTATAAAACCCTACTGCTTACCATGGAACCACATCCTAGCGTGCTGAGAGCTGTGGCTCCATACTTCTCAGGGTGTCTACGAGACGTGAGTAAGTGACAGTAAATGTTTTAAAATAAAATCCATTTAAAAATTAAAAACTATTTCGTTTTTATGCACTTTATAATGTATCAATATTTAAAATTTGTTTGGTTCATATTGCATTATTATATTTATTTTTTTGTTTCTAGATTCAAAAGTATCACTTTCTCGTCCGTCGTTAAAAATTCCAATCAGATTGGATGAAATTAAACGATCATTGTATCGTCCCAGAAAATCTTTCTCGTCAAACACCATATTGCACATTCAAAAATCTACTATTCGTCAGTGCATTGAAAACTATATCTGATCTTGTGCTCTGCTGTAGGATTCAGTCACTTTCTCGACGACGTGATGTGGCTCCCCTTTGTCTTTTCTACAAATAGTTTTATGGCAACTGATGAGCATTTTTCCCTGGTGCGCTGAATACATGAATTTAAGCGTGCTACTAGATTGGCTTCTAAATCCCACCCTTTTAATGTTGATATAGCTAAATGCAACCAACACTTCTACTTCAGCAGCTTCTTTTATCACACTTCCCAACTGTGAAACTCCCTTCCGTTTACTTGTTTCCCTGATAATTAAAATCTTCAAACAATTAAATGCAATGTCAGTAGCCATCTTGTGTCTTTATCTTCTGTCCTTTCCTCAACCTTATTTCCTATTTTCAGTTTTCTTTTTCATTTTCACTCACCGTAACCTCCTGCATACTAGTGGCACTACCGTCTTGCCTGGGCAGGGAATAACCAAAAAAAAAGTAAGTGGAAAACAATGTCGTAAAACGTTGGAAAACAGAACTCTACTCCTTTCATAATGTATTGTGATATTCTCTCTAGTAGCTGATTTTAAATGATCGTATTCAGATTCTGATTCACGGAGAATTGGTTGTCAAAAATATCCTGTTCATCTATTTTGCTAAATTTCTCTGTGCCTTTATTAATATGAATGTATTTAGGTTTGCAACTATGAATAACACGGCCACGAATTTAACTCGTTCGCAAAATCTCTTTGGCTTATTTGTTGTATCCATATAGGAAGTGAACAAATATGGCTCTCCACAACTCCCTATCCTTTGTCGATCTAAACATTGTCTGTCTCCTTACTACTGCTCCCAGTCACTGTTATGTCAGTTCATTAGGTATATTAGTCGACGTTTCCTACTTCCCCTCTTGCCTTCAGTATATCCTGTGTGTGTCAAATTCTCCAAACCCTTTTTTCTCATTTTTTGGCAAAACTATTCAACTGTCTCTTTCTAATTCTAAGTATAAGTGTATTTTTTGTTTACATTTTCTTTAGAATCCTCGTCGATTCCTTAATAGGAGTAGATATTTTCGCCTATTGTCCGGTTCAAACTCCTCCACACTCTTTTGAACAGAAGTAGAGCTTTATCTCTTGTTTCTTGCTTAGGATTGGGTTTTCTGTTACTTCTATAGTCTACTTCAACTCTGTACTTCTAACGTCTTTGCCTAAACTCTGCAAATTCTGTTTACTATTTATTTATTTAAATATGAGTAGTTAAGTTCACGTATCGCCCGGTTCACGCTCCTCCTCCTCCGGCGTTTTGAACAAGAATAGCAGCTTATCTCTTGTTTCCAGTTTCATTCTTTTCCCTCCCAATGATTCTTGTGTCTTAGTGCAATTATCACCTTGCTTGGGGTGAATTGATTTTTAAAAATCTCATACATGGCATTTTCAGTATCCTCTTTGTTTATCTCGAGTCTCCTCCTTATTTATGAGAAAATTGTCTAGCCTTCACCGCCATAGACTGAGATTGGTGTTACATATGGATTCAGCACTATTTCCTTTGTTTCAAACTAAAATTTCCTGTTTTATATTACTTTGTTTAGCTTTTGGTAAGTATTTTTCGCTATTCCTATCAGTTTATGAATAATATTCACTCTGATTAAATATTATTCACTCTGATCACACACACACACACACATATATATATATATATATATATATATATAAATTCGAATATCGTATGTTTAATTTAAAAAAAAAACAAACATTGGAAACATTTGTGTTCTTATTTAACGAGGGCTTCTCGAGGTGATATAATGGTTAGAAAGCTTGTCTTGCTAGATCGCTTACGACTGAGTAGTGAGTTCGATCCTCACTGGGTGCCCTCTACTTTCGGCATTGTGCCACATCTAAGCTACGCTTGGAAAATCACTATAAACCTAACGATTCAAGCAATCAAACACCGACTGTTTCAGATCTTTCCATAAAATTTGTTTGAGCATGCTTCAGGAAACTAGGAAAAATACTAGGAAAAATACTAGGAAGTGAAGGAGAGCCATGATCACCCATATCCTGCAAGTATAAAGCATACGAAAGAAGATGATGCATGAGAGGAACGAGGAATTTTAAAGGAAGAGTGTAAAAATAGAACAGCCAGAAAAAGAAGAGTTAAACTATATGGGACACAAAAAAAAAAAAGAGGGCTTGGAGAAGTTGACACTCACAAGACATACTGGGGTAAGAAGGATAGATAGAAACAGTGAGTAAGCTACCTTGCAAGAATGTTTAAGTGGATAGCAGAACAGGGATTAGGATGTATAGTAAGAGGAGACAAACTGTTAGAACTATAAAGGATAGGAAGTGGTGAAGACCCATGATCGCTAATATTCTGAAGCGAGATGACAAATAAACGAAAATGATTATTTGAATGAGTTAAATTTATGCTTGCGTTATGAATATTTGCAAAGATATGTTCTTATTAATAGAGGCACACAGAGATTTAGCAAAATAAATCAGTGTGGATATTTTTCGCAAACCAATCCTATGTGAATCAGGATCAGAAAGTGGTCATTTAAAAGCAAGTACCAAAGAGATTAGCACAATACATTTAGAAACGACTAGAGTTCTGTTTAGAATGTTTTATAAGATTAGTTTCCTCTCCTATTTCTGGTAATTTTCCCACCTGTTGCTTGAGTGGCATTCTTTTAAATAACCGAATCCCAAGGAGCATTTCCAAATCGAGCGATAGCTTCATCAATTAGCACTGATCTAATCAGAATAACCACAAATAGGAAGGAGACACTTTCTAAACAAACAGACAAAATCCAATGTTAATTGATCCTACAATTTTTTTTAAATCGATGCTTTAAAAAGAAGATAAACTGAAAAACTTTTTTAAAAATTGCAAACAATCGTTTCTTAATGCAAAAAACTTTTTACAAACAGTCTTGTCGTATGTGTTGCAGTAGTTATACACAAGGTTGCAAGGATCTCATGCCCCCGAATCTTTGACATGTTCAAGCCGAGTTTCTCGACTTGACGGTCGAACTTTCTGCCTCTGAGCAGAAAGGAACCCGGACGAGGTTCCGCCGAAGGGCAGAATCTCGTTCGGGGAGAAATGACCAACCCGATCTCGTTTATACGGGTTATACGGGCATTTTTTGGCTGAGCCTACGGGCTCGGGAAACCCACGATAAACTCGGCCTTGTGCCACATGCAACCCTCGTGGGGGGGTGGCTAGATACCGAATCTTTGACATGTTCCACTTGAATCTGTAATACGCCCCACTCTTCTACATCTTAATTTTCATAAAGTAGTATTCATATATAATACAAATCTTCTGTATTTTATTCGGTCGAAATAGCCCGGACATTCATAAGTTTGTCACGTCAAACATCACGGTCCTGTATCAAGGTCGGCATGTCATTAGAGTGACATATTGTGTCATAACATAACTGTTCAATGCATGTTTTTATTTCTGGGATTAGATGCTGAAACTATTTACACTATTCACATTGTTCGGACTATTGCTCTCATATTTATTATCATATTACTAAAAAAAGATAACTGAAAATTGAGATATCTAGAAAAAGCATGGTGCATGAAAAGAGGACAATCTAATCCCGGTGGACGAAATAAAGGTTTCGATTCGAAATTCCAACGTATATCACCTGAAGAAAGCCGGAGCGTAAAACAACCGAAACGTCGTGAATATGACAATAAAGATGAGGACAATAATCCGAACCATATATAAATTGGTCAATGTAGCCGATCAACTCATGCTATACGATGGTTAGGTGTCCAAAGCAGTCGGTCGTACGATAGTTCTTGTTTTACTCGCCAGCAGTGGCCTGCAAAGCGCATTCTGAGTTGGGGTAAGATTGTAGAAATATCAGGGATGGGTCCATACAGCTCTTATTTAGTTGAATGTTATCTTCAAGAGATGGTAAATATAGGTAACGATTCAAGCAATCAAACACCGACTATTTCAGATCTTTCCATAAAATTTGTTTGAGCATACTTCAGGAAACTCGGAAAAATACTAGGAAAAATAATAGGAAGTGAAGGAGAGCCATGATCACCCATATTCTTCAAGTATAAAGCATACGAAAGAAGATGATGCATGCAGCGCCCACATGTGGTTTATAATGCATCTGAGTGTAGGTTCCATCAAGCTTAAACTGTAGGGTTTTAGTTAATGTCCAATCAGTGGCACCATACATTAAAACCGCATCATTGGCGCGAAAGTATCTCCGTTTGAGATTATCAGGTAGATCAGATTTATAGCTTACATCCATTTTATCCAATGCGAACCAGGCTTTAACCATACGAATTTTCACATGCTTTTCAGTTGAATTTATTTCCCTTTATACTTATATTGTAACCAAATTATGAATAATAATCGATCATATTCAATACGCATGATACATTAAACTACACAAATAAATACAATGAATCAAAATAGAAACTAAATACACGTCATAACAGATTGTTGCTCATGAATATATGCCACTGGTTTCATTTACAAAGCGAATAGCTATACAACAAAAAACATATAAAATAGTTCAAATAAACCACAAAATTCTTCATACAGACATTTGAATATATATATATATATATATATATATATATATATATATGTGTGTGTGTGTGTGTGTGTGTGTGTGTGTGTGTGTGTGTAATATATATATATATATATATATATATATATATGTATATATGTGTGTGTGTGATATATATATATATATATATATATATTTTAAAGCATTACGCCCCTGAGCAAGGCGTGAAGCCACTAGGATGCAGGGGGTTACAGAAGATTTGGAGCGAGAGCAGTTAGGAGTGATAGAAGAAAGGATGAGGAGAAGGATAGTGGATAGATCAAGGCAACTGGAGATTTCGATCGACATTATATTTGAATAGTTGGAGATTAAAGCTCTCAGGGAAACAGTAATAGGGAAGGTGTTCCACAGGCGAGAGGTGCGAGGTATGAATCTATTGGAATAGAAGAGACGGCTACATTTAAAAAGTTTCTGCAGTGAAAGGGTGAGAGCGGGATGCCAGCCTCGTAGGGCGCTTTGTATGTGAATACATATGTATATATATATATATATATATATGTGTGTGTGTGTGTGTGTGTTTGTGTTTGTGTGTGTGTGTGTTCCTTACAAGGTGTGCATGCATTTCTTTTGCAAAGGACTAAATATCTGAAATAGAATACAATGTTTGGTACTTATCTTATGTTGATTGTCACGCGCCTGGGTATGAACATCTTACTAGTTTGATTGTCAGGAACTAAAGAGAATCTTTTGAATTTCGCGCCTAAACGATCTCTCGTGCAATTCTCGTGATAGTTAGCTTTTTGAAAGGTGAGTCAAAGGAGATAACTTTTGTCTCTCATATGATGATTCCTTCTGAAATAAATCAACAATGTTATGCGGCAATTGTTAACATTAGCTTGAAAAAAAAGTTGAAGAATTTTAACACATTCAATATTATGAATGAAAACTAGTGAATTTTATGTAGTGTTTTTTCTTTTAGACTTAGCGTCAGCAAAACAAATTCACAATTTTTTCATCCTTTAATAGTCGGTTGCGTTTAGTTTAATTTGTAACGCAGGTGAAAAAAAAGCAAATGTTAATAAGATAGCTAGGGCCATAAAAAACACTACACGGGGGCTCCAATCAGTCTTAAGCCCCATTTGGTCGGTGGATTTCGAAGCTAGAACGCACCGATCTTGTCTGTATATATGTGCGTGGCTCCACAATATACCATCCTAGAGTGATATTTATCCTCCAAGGAAAATAAATAAATACTTTTTGCATTGATAAGCTTTTACCAGTCTTCGGAAGTCTTTTCGAAGAGAAGTGGGGATACCTTTTCACAGCTTGACAAACACGCTGATTTTTTTTCTATGACTTCATTTTAAATGCATTTCCCCCGCTATGGTAAATTTATCTCCGCTGAATACTAAGCAGACCGATCGACATAAGGAGAATTAAGTTCCCTATGGCGCCACTCGAAATAAGATTCGAAACATTTATTTAATAATACAGAGGCAAGAGTAATTTTCGATTCAGGCCTGCATTTGACTATTTTCTAATAAAGTCAGCTGTTAACCACGGTGTACATAACAGATTTAATACTGTGAATGTTCATATAGTAGTTTCTACAAACAGTCATATGTAGCATATATATGAATGTATATAGGTATTACATATATACACAAATACGCTGCGTTTCAAATTAAAATTTCTATAGGACAAAAATCTGATGGAGCATGTGGTATGGCATCAATGCAATCCCACCTACACACACACACACACACATATATATATATATATATATATATATATATATATATATATATATATATATATATATATATATATTTATCTATCTATCTATCTATCTATCTGGCCGCTAGTATCCGAATATGTCTGTCTACTAGGAAGGCTATCTAATCGCGATGCTGCAGATGCTTTCTCAGACATATTTATGTTTGTTCAATACCCACAGCGCCCACATGTGGTTTATAATGCAACTATACCGAGCGGACCTTAGTTACAGTTTCTGGGAGGAGCATATTATCTGGCTATCTGGCGTGATCAACACTCTGAACAAGAGCATCATGCTCAAACCCCGGTCACAATGATTTGCGACTTCGTGCTAACTCGACCATCAAAAGTCTCCCAAATAGTTTCGTCTTCCCAATTCCATCCAGAAGGCTTGGGTCAGCCCGTTGAATGAATTTCGGGCACTTTCAAAGTTACTACACGCATTGATCGCCTCCCGAAGCTGATATTAGCCGACAAATGCTGAGACTGGAACTCCGGTCTCATGGTCGGAAAGCGAAGCTTCTAACCATTCAGCCACATGCTCCACCCACACACGCCATTTACGTGTATGTGTTTGTGAATGAGCATGATCGTGTAAAAATTTTCTTTGAAAATATTGGGTATTAATTTCCCATAGTAAATGAAAACTGTTAAATTATAATTTTTCGAGCAGGAATTATATTCGAAGAGAATAAACAGTAATTTCATTAATTCACTCCACAGGCCTCATTTTCATTTCATCTATTCAGTTATATATATATATATATATATATATATATATATATATATATATATATATATATATATTAGGAAAATCAATTAAAAATTGGGAAAAATAACCTAAAATTGTTCTTGATAGATATTAGAAGTATATAATTTCTATGAAAACAAAATCATAATTTAATTTTAAATTTAAATTTAAATTTCATAGTCTCCTCTCCTTCATGTGCATATGTAATCACACCAACGTAAACATTACTTTATTATTATGAAGTTCTAAAGGACGAAATGCGTTACACAAAAACTTTTTTCGTACTCTGTCATAAATTTTCGTAAAATTATTCTTGATTGATGATATATATATATATATATATATATATATATATATATATATATGTATGTATATATATTCACCCCAAATATATATATGTGAATGACACTAGTACGCAGTGTGGGTGGAAGAGGGTTACACGCAGAGTGAAAACGAAGAACGAAAAGACTGAGAATGGCGAGGATTGAGAAAGATCCAAAGATGAATGGGATTCAAGAAGACATGATAATGATTGACGTTACATTTAAAGTTTTGAAGATCAGTTATCAGGGAAGCATGTAAACGAAAGGAAGTTCCACAGGTTGGAAGTGCGAGAACTGTTGGAGTAGAAGTGGCGGTTGCATTCAGTTATTTCAACAGTAACCTTGTGGTTTCCAATCTAGTAGCACGCTTGAATTCATGTAGTCGGGACATCATGTATCGTTTTCACGATATATATATATATATATATATATATATATATATATATATATATAGGTGAGTATCAAAAAATACTTTTACAAAATTTGCGGTGGGTTCCTCATATAAAAACAAAGACAAGAGTCTATATAAACATGTCCACGAATCCTTTGTTTTTGAGCTATTAAGTTTAAAGAAAGTTTAGGATTGATGGCGCTATGTTGCCATATAAACTAAGTCACATTTGTCACTCGTGTACATTTGTGACTATTCTGTCTTCAACGTTTAACGTAGTTAACTGAGAAGTGTTCCATTTAATAATGTCAGGATATTCATATCGTAAGCAGGCAGGTATTTTTTTTTATACGGCCGCGCAAATGTTAAATGATGAAAGTGTATATCAGATTGCCTTTCCATGCCGAAAGCAGCCGAGTCAACCAAACTTTGCTGCTGTTTATCGTCATGTTGTTCAGGCAGGATTCGTAGTGCCTCAAAATATGGATCAAGGAAGCCCGAGATCCGATCATACGCCTGACCACGAAGAAAACATTCTACAGGCTGTCGGAAACTATCCGGGTATCAGCACTCAAGAGGCCCTAGAATGTTCGTTCATCCCTTAGTATCGCATGGAAGATACTTCAAGAGGAGGTTCTGTATCCGTATGGTTTGCAACGTCTGCAGGGTCTTTCGCCTTCTGATCACGCACCACGAGAGAACATTTGCCGTTGGTTTATTTCCCGATCCGTTGTTTGTCTCTTCGACCTTGTTTAAGGATGAGGCAATATTTGGAAGAGATAGAATAACAAATTTACACAGCCAACATTTGTGGGCGGACAGGAATCCCCATGGTACAATATAGGCTAGACACCAGCATCAGCTTACCATTAATGTGTGTGTGAGAATTGTAGGTGACTGTCTGTTCGGTCCATATGTTCCCCCAACACGAAGCTGTCTACAAGGACTTTATTTCGAAAAACCTCAAAACCATGCTAATATGAAGACACGTGTGGTTCATGTATGATACGACTCCATCACATTTTAGTCACATTTTCTCTACCATGAAAACATAAACGACAGATATGTAGGGAAGGACTGAATCCATGGACTGCATGTTCACCGGACCTCAATTCTTTAGATATTTATCTGTGGGACCACCGAAAACAGTTGCTTTATTCAACAGTCATTAATAATTGAGAGATGTTTCATCACCATGACATGGGGTCTGCGAAACTATTCAACACTTTGTGGCAATGTTTGAAATGGTGCGCCAGTCAATGATCCGACGAGTGCATGCTTGTGTTTTTCTCAATCTTCTCAAGCGGAAAACTTTTTGAACATTTATGAGTTGCTCTGTTGAGATCCAACAATGGTATTTTTGAACATATGGTTATAAGGACATTTTACCTTGTTTTGCTCCGAGAAACCGGCCTCCAAAGTTTGTAAAAATATATTTGATACACCTATATATATATATATATATATATATATATATATATATATATATGGTTGTAGGAATCCTTCTACTCAGTTTTTCGTTGAATGTTAAAATTTGGAGTGTCGGGATTCAATACATTAATAAAATATCGTTACAGGGTCGCTCGTAATTTGGCCGTCTAGAATAATCAAACGCTTTTCATTGAAGGAATAAAATTCAGTAGAAAAAGACGACGTAGTTTCAACAAATAAACATTGATTTAATATAACGATAGGAATACAAACACTTGATAATAGATTGGAAAGCAATGTCTTTTTGTTTGGGTTGATAAAGTTCTGAAATAAAATATAAACTGTCTTTGTGTACGTGTGTGAGAAACAATAAAATGTTGTGATATGTGTGTTTGTATGAAACGTCAACATGTGTGTGCGTGATGCATAGTAAAAACGGATACGAGAGATACAAATTGTTTCTTACTGTTGACGGTGATGCCGTGGTCTGGAGTTTGTCAACCCTGTCGTTTTTTTAACATGAGGTCATGAAGGTCATCAGCGAGAGGTGTGTGTGGAGTTTGCTGGCAGCCGCGTGTATATTGTTTTGGGAACGCATTTCGTATGTTTTTATACACTTTTTTCCGAACAATATCGGCTCCAGAATTAAATTATTTATTTATTTTTAATTGGCCCTAAGAAGTCACGTGGTATGTCTTCTACTACGTCCGTACGATATTTGGTCGGTATTTACCTAAAAATGATGATGACTAATACAACAAACATTCTGATTTGTAATCTATGATTTTATTGGTGTGTTTTAAGATGTAAGTGTTTTTTTGAGTGTGATTGGTTTATAAATATTGTAGTTGATATTTTAGTGGACACGACATGATAATCTTTTGAAATTATCTGTTTCTATTTTGGAAACATTCGTACTTCATTAGCCGACTAGGGTTAGTTTTACTGTCGTGAGAAATTGATGAAGTTTTTTTTTTGAAATGCATGTCGTATTGTGCAAGAAAAACCCAATAAAGTTGTTGGTAAGGGTTATGATAGTAATTTCCCTGAAAATTTTGCTAAAAATTTTATCTAACGTCTAATAATTGTGGTCGTTTCTAAGACGCCACCCACAGAGGAAGTTATTAACTACACATTATGAGGCCTTCAGGTAACAACAATTTTAAAAAAAAAAAACTCTTACCACATACAACTTGTCTGAGAATGGATTAAGCAATGTCAGTTCTCGAAATCATTTATTTATATATATATATATATATATATATATATATATATATATATATATATATATATATATGTGTGTGCGTGTGTGTGTGTGTTATTTTAGGATATTAAAATATGTTAAAAATCACTACATAAATACAGTTACGTTTCAACACCATAAATTTATCTACTCAAGCGACAATAAACTACTGCGCGTCTCGGCCGTTTCGGTGTGCAAAAGAATATTTTTAAGCCCCAGGGATCCTTCGCCCCTGGGCAGTACCGCTGGCCTTATTGCCTGACACAAAGAGGTGCCCCTAAAAGAGGAAGAAAGTGAGAAAACAGCAGCATGACGCAATACACTACCTCCGAAATTTGGAAAACGACATGCTGATCTACTTGACATCCGCGCCAGAAGCTCCAATACGAAGATTTCAGAGACTTTGGGTGTCAATCTGAAGATAGTACAGAGGATTCGGAAAATAACGAGTTGGATGAGTTTAGGGGTGATTACGAAGGTACGTCGGCTCGGAAAATCTCTCTTTGATCGTTCTGATAAGAAAAGAATTGCCGAATTTGTTGGTGAGGACCTCAGACTCAATACAGAGGCCTATATCAAATGCCTTGAGGAGGTATTGCTGTCCTGGTTCAAGAGTGTAGTTGCTGGAAGAGCCTATACCTGGAAACAGGACTCTGCACCATGCCACACAAGCAGGAGAATCCAATCAAGGCTGTCAATTCCTGCGACCACATCACCCTTCATATGCGGCCACGTAATTCCCCAGACTGCAACATCCTTTGATTATTATCTGTGCCGCGCAGTTGAATGAGAAACCAACAAAACTCAAAGATGACCTAAAGGCAAGGATTATGGCAGCATTCACCAACTTTAACAAGGAAACATTCTAGAAGAATTGCAGGAGATTCCGAAGTTTTCTGGAGGGCATGGCGATTTTATTGAATACATTTATTCTTTAGTATTTCAAGATATTTGTGTATAATTTTGATAAATATATCTGTTAAAATGAGATGTCAGTGCTATTTCCATTTTTGGTTAACTTAGACGACGACAATTTATCCATCACACACACACACACACACACACACACACATATATATATATATATATATATATATATAGATAGATAGATAGATAGATAGATAGATAGATAGATAGATATAGATATATAGATAAATATATAGATAGATACACCTAGTGAGCCAGACAAACCTACCTAGGTTTCACCTAAACGGAGGTGAAACCTAGGTAGGTTTGTCTGGCTCACTAGGCGTATCTAGGTCTGCTCTACGCTTTTGTTAGTTAGTTGTTTACTCGTATCGGGGTTTTTTCTTTGGGCTTCAGACCTGCATCTGTGCGATTTTTTTTTCGGCAGAAGTTCATGTTTGTAGCTCTTTCTTTTTTAAAACCTTTTTTCCCTCGAGATTGATTTGACTATTAGCAAATCAAAAATTCGAGGGTTTTTCAAAACGAGTCTAGTTATCTATCTATCTATCTATCTATCTATCTATCTATATATATATATATATATATATATATATATATATATGAATAATATTTTATAGATTTCTAAACATGTCCCATATGCGCAAGATGGCAACCACTGAATTCCTCCTGAATGTTATCTAAATTAT
>CAHIKZ030002328.1:0-289501 GCA_903632075.3 Acanthosepion pharaonis | reverse complement strand
CTTAGATTGTCTATAGATTTCTGACCTACCTTTTAACTTTAACATAATTAAAGAGAGCTTTGGCATGTATTAAACAGTCAGAAAGAGAATTCATTTTTTGTTGTGGTCATCATTTCACATTTATTTAATACATTTTGTTAGATATATCCTATATCTTTTACAAGAGCCAGATCAGAATGTTTCCCTGATAACTACAATCTTAATGTGTTCAAGTCTAGACTTAACCATTATCTTATCCTCTTATCCATATAAACTGCCTCTTCATGTAACCCTATATCTCAAGTAGCCCCCACTTCATGTACACGGTGAACTTCACTGTAAAAAAGAAAACCAACTTTTTCCTGAATTGGTGATTTTAATATCTTCAAGTCAATAGAAAATTATTATATAATGTGTAAGATTAAAAAGTTTTTTTTTTTTAAATTATCATTTGAATATTAATAGTTATTAATTTTCATAATAATCTTACCTGAATGTTTGTACCAAACATAATCCATCAGGGTTTTGTAATAACAATAGTACCATGTGACTGCAAAGATACAAAATGAAAGACAAGAATAATAAGAGACCATTTCTGTTATTTAATCAAAACATATAAGAATTTGTCCTTTCATGTTCTTTCACTTGTGAAAATAAGAAGAATGATTCAACTAGGCACACATCCAGACTATTTGGCTGTGTGCACTTAAAATAAAGAAATTACTAAATGTTCTATTCATGTAAATTGAAAATGTCTAACATTTATTTATTAGATGAAGCATTGTTAATTATTATTCATTTTTATCTAGTATTTTCTTCATTTTATTTCTAACCTTTTTATCACAATTCTGAGATTGTCATTCTATGGTTGTTAATAAGCAGTGTGGATTGAAAATAATGAATACAACTTCATTGATAGAAATTACAATATTATTAAATGTGTTTGTTGATATCAGAAAAAAAGACTGGTGTGACAAATTGTATTTTCAACAAGTTTAAATGTAAAATAGTAACTCTGATTCATATACTTTTATAGCCATATGCAAGTGTGACTAGATTTTCTAAGCATAAATCAAATGGTAGACTTTCAATAAATGACAACATTATCTGGAAAAAGGGCAGAGACCCTACTATTATAATCAACAACCAATTAAGTAGGAAAGTAAAATGGAGGAAAAAAAATTTATTAAAAAGAAAAAAAACCATTTTGCACTTAATAAAAACTTCTGCCTTCTATTTTTCATTTTTATGTGGGATTTTTTTACCTAAATGTTCATATTTCAAATAATTAAACATTTTACACTTTTTAAGAAATTGTGACAGATTTTGAAACATAAAATATAAATACCAATAACATATTAACCTCTTAAAATTCTTATAAATTAAAACATTGCCTCTAAAAGCAAAACTTGTACAGAATAATTAAAATGCTAACATCTGAAGTGATTCTGTTTGATCTTTTTTCTAAAATTGCTGTATTAGATTTGACAAAATCTGAAATGCCTAATTCTTTTGTTTTATGTATCTTCAAAAATTTAAATGCAACATCAAACCATTTCTATCTTCTTAATCCCGTTCATCATTTGTCCTTTCCTCAATCTTCTCTATTCTCTTTTCTCTCACTTTTACTCCCCGTAACCCCCCCTGCATTTTATTTACCCACCTTGCTTGGAAAAATGATTATAAAAAAAAATCAAATTCCTTCATTAGATACTTTATACTGGAACACACCTATTCTATTGTTAATAGAACCTATAATAAGTAGGACAGAGTTTTCAGTGAGTTGGTCAGTCAATACGTCAGACACTAAGATATGAGTGACCACCATTAGATTTCTCTGCGTCATTACCTATTTATATCAAGTTCTAACGTTTTGTACATCAAACCTTTTTAACCAACTTTGTGAAATATAAGCCTCTGCCTACTCTACAATAGATACCATTACTTAATATGTTTTAAAGTCTAATTGCAATAAAATATCACCAATGTGTCATGTTCTTTCAGGATGTTGGTGATCATTGCTCTCCACAATTTCTTGTCCTTTTTGCTATCTCTTCTAAACCCTTGTTCTGCCAACCATTTACACAAGCTCTTTTACGTAATTATATTTTTTCCTCTTATCCCTTTTTTGCCTTCAATATATCCTGTGAGTGTCAAATATTCTAAACCTTCTTTCCTCATTGTGCTCTAAAAATTTCAAGTGTCCCTTTCTAATGTTAAGTATAAATGTCCTATTTCCATTTTCTATAAAACTTTGCTGTTGCTCATGTTTTCATATCATCCTTAGCATCCTTCTGTAAACTACTTTTCTCTTGCCTCAAGTCTCTTCTTCATCAGTGAAAGAGATTGTCCAACATTCACAAACACGTGGGAGGACCAAAAGAAACTAAATCTTTTCACTTTTATAGATTTAAATTCAGACAAAAAAAATCTTTTCAATAATCTGAGCAATTATTTTGTCAAATACTAGCAGTAGAGCCCTCGGCGTTGCCGGGCATGTAACAATAAGAGATAGATCAAGTATCCACCATCATAAAGACTGAAAAAATAAAATTGACAAAGATTATTGTTTAACAATGGACACGCATGTCTTAATTAGTTTTTTTTTTAGTTTTTTTTTTTTAATTGGTCAAACCCAAACTCAAACAAAAAAATTGTTTACAATCGTTATGAGTCTATCGATTGATGAATAGAATTTTATTATAAACAATTGTCTTGTAAATGGAATTTTAAAGCATTCTGAATGTAAAATAAAGAAAAAAATGTGCAAGACAATAAGAAACACTACCTGCCAAAAAAAAAGTGAAGTTTTGTTGAAATCTTGAAAAATGTAGGTAGCCTTTCTCTGTAATCTTTTACAATTTATGATTTTTACTTATTGAATACAGTAAAAAAAAAAAAAAAAAAATCAATATTTTTATTCATAATTAGAATTCTGATTTGAATATATTTTCCACTCGTTGTTTCTAATACAAAAAATATTAACTTTTATTTGGGTTTATTAATTTATTACAAGTACTGTGTTCTTTCCTTAATAATTATCATCTTCAAAATATTGTTTGTTTTTGTCTATCAGATTTCTTACATCGGCATTTTAAATTATTTCTTAATACTTTCTTTTAAATATTGAATTAATTTCAAATAGAACCAATGCCTTATTGATCTGCCTTGTAACGAATTTATGCAAAGGGAATTGTAAAAACGGCCCTAAAGTATGTGGAATTATCTTTCCCTAAAGATAAAGAATTATCTGATTTTTCGATTCGTTGTCCTCAGTAGAGATCGTTAGATTATTGTTTAGGTTGACGGACACGCATGTCTTAGTTTTTTTTTTACGAATTGGTCAAACCCAAACTCAAACAAAAACATTGTTTTCAATCGTTATGATGAGTCCCCCGATTGAATAGAATTAGAATTTTATTATAAACAATTGTCTTGTAAATGGAATTTTAAAAGCATTCTGAATGTATAAATAAAAAAAAAAAGTGTGCAAGACAATAAGAAATACTACCTGCCAAAAAAAAAAAAAAAAAAAAAAAAAAGTGGATGTTTGTTTTATCGGCTGAAAAATGTAAGAAATCCGATCCCATATATATATAGGAACACACACACACACACACACACACAAACAACCTGGGTTTTTTAACCTAAGTCACTCCACGGAATCGCTAAAACATAGAGCATAGTCTGATGAAAAAGACGCCAAAGTTTATGAAAACAAAATTTTATCATCAAAATGCTTATGTTTTTATGAAGAGGATAGACTAAATTTTTTTTTAATTATTTTTAGAAATTTTTCCATCTTTTTAGAATATTCTAAATTTTGATTTAAAAAACCTTGTTTCTCTTTGTCACAACAAGGGGTAGTAAATAACATAGATAATTTTTAGCGCATTTTTTTATATTTACACACATTAATTTGGAAAATCTTGCAAAAATAAAAATAATTGTCAGATGTTAATGAAACTTTCAGAAACTATTCACAGATGATCGAAATTATTATAAATGTTTTTTTTTATTAAAGTCATGGCAGAAATATTTTTTTTTTTATATTTATTAACACCCCCATAACTAATTTTATGAAAAACTCTAGAAATTCGAGACCATCGGTTTTAGTGATTACAATAGTTAAAAGCACAAGGCTTTGAAGAATGCAAATCATTTTTTTTTTTTTTTTCCAACGTACCTGAAAATCAGCTGTGAATTGTAACATACAAAACTCAATAAAACAAATATATTATTTAGTTTCAAATGCTTTTATTTGTTTTTATGAATATGGACAATATTTTCTGAAAGCAAAAAATTTTTTTAATGAAAATTGAATTTTTAATACAATTATTTCTTTAATTTTAAAAAGATTTTTAAAAAATGTTTAAATTGAATTTTTAAAAATATTTTAACATTAGTTAAAAGCAACATCAACCTTTCAAAATGTCCATGTGAAAATTGTCATTGTCTAGCGCTTTGAAAATTGTATAATTTGGACCAATCAGATTAGCCATGGTAATTAAGAAATGTAATTTTTTGTGTTTATAGTCGGACAGTAATTATCAAGTACGGAAGACCAACCAGAATACAATTTAGTTGCATTATTTGAGTTCAGCATTGTTCTCCGCTGTTAAGCCCTTTACTTTTGCGAAACACGTATGGAGAAGTTAATTTGAGTTTTCAATTTCAACTGAGAAGGGTACCTACAAGTAACAGTATCATCTTATGAAATTTAACTACTGCTAAACTTTAATTTATATGATCTTATTTTTATATTAATCTCAGTTATGACATTTTTCCATAAATGAAATATCAAAATTAATAATAAAATGAATGGAAATACAAATAACACAGTAAAATGTAATAAATGTACATAAAATTATAGTATTTTATGTACACTTCTGATAAAATTTCATAAGAAAGGTACCTAAATTAATTAGATAACTTTTTCTTATGAAATTTAATCTCACTATTGACAGTCTTATTTTTTAATTTCTTTATATTTTCCATAAAGCATCGTAAACGTAAAAATGAAAGCTAAGTAAAAAAAAAAAAAAAAAAAAAAAAAAAAATTAGAGTGCTGAAAGTTTTCCTTAAAAGTAACAAGGTAAATAATTTGTTCATTAAATTTTCACTTCCTTCCATCCGTAGAAAGAATTCTCCTCCCGTAACTTATCTAAACGTCACGAATGTGCCTTTGTCAATCGTCATGTAAAAGGTTTGTTTTATTTTCAAATTACATTTTTTCGGTGCAGAAGCTAAGTTAAGCTTGGTTCAAAATATTTTAAATAAACAGTATAATTTCTGTTTTTATTAAAATCAGTTTTGAAAAAATGATAATTGATTTTTAAAAAGAATATCAAAGTAAGATTTTAATCTTTTTTATCAAATCGAAAAAATGATTGAAAATGATTATCTGTCCTTATTTTTGACCAAAAAAAAAAAACAATATTTTAACGAAAATTTCTGACGTGCTAGGAACGATTAAAAATGTAAAAAAATACCCCAAAATACTTTGATCTTTCCTCTTTAATAATAATATGAACATTAGACGATAAAATTTTGTTTTCGTCAAGTTCGCATCTTTTTCATCATGCTATGCTCCTTTGTTTACATTTTCGTGGGTGAGTTGTCCCCTTTCATTCTCACGATGTGTCTTAACCCTGTTTTCAAATTGATTTTATTAAAAAACAACTGTGTTTTTCCCATTTTCGGCCCCATTAGAACCACCAAAAGGTAATTTCATGTAGTCCTGTGAAGTTTTGTTGAAATCGGCTAAAAAATGTATAAATTTGATCCAACATATAAACTTTACAGACACACACACACACACACACACAATCTGCATTTTATAATAAGTAAGATTCAACAAAAAAAAAAACTTAAAAAATTTTGGTCAAGACATCTCCCTGCATACAGTTTCATTGGGCAAGATTTCAAAATACCAACACATATTTCCTGGAATTAAAATAAATATATACATATATTATTCAGTAAAACCACCTATCAAGAATAAAATTTTATTTTCAATGAATGTTCTGAGAAAAGCATATTAAACTTACCCTTGTACCACTTTTGACAGCAACAAATCAAAATGTTCTTTATCTTACTACTACTGGTACTAACCAACCAATTGCTGCTGCTGCTACCTCTCTTGTTTAAAAACTACTATTTGGTACACTGGTAAGAGCACAGTGTAGCTTTCATAAGAATTTTAAAGTCAGAAGTAAGATATTTTTGCCATAGACACATCAACTGAATTCATTCCATTATTAAAAGCAATCATTATCCTTCATGTAACTGGGTGAGGTCCTCAATTGTGCATGAAAATAACCTTTAGGAGGCTTGTAGCATTAAAACAAATTAATTAAATCAAATGTTAAAAATCAAGAAGTGTTAAAGCAGAGAGTGATCAGAGAAAGAATCAATTAAAAATCTTGATTAGAACCCATAAACAGTTTGCATGATTCAGAACTGAGAACGTCTTCACAACAACAGCACACTGAGAGTTATGTAACAGATGTTCAGCTATTGCAGACCTGGATGCATTGAAAATATAAAATTATTGAATTATTTTTATGAATAATAGCTAGTATATATTGACTTATCCTCATTTCTAACTTTTCACTAGTTCTACATCTATAGTCAGCATCACAGTGACAATTAAGATGGTAAATATAATAAGATGGGAAGGCAGAACATCCTTATGGATGGCACAGTTTCATAAAGCCAAATTTTATGGGTTCTAGTAAATGTCCTATATATTTGCAGTTGCCATGGATTGATGATGTTAGCATGAAGTTTGTTAAACAAATCTGTGCCAGTGTAAAAAAATTTGTTATCTAGCTACTAATCCATGTATTGCCTTTACCCAACCAATGTTAAACCCATCTATAGAAATGTTCTGCCTTATCATATTAGTTCAATTATTTATCATTTTAAATAATGAGTGTGATGAAACTCTGTAAGAAGAAATAATCAGCAAATGGAAATGAAAGTCAAGATCAACACAGCAATAGCTGAACATCTGTTGCATAACCAAACAGTGCACTGTGTCTTACTATAAATTAATAGAGGAAATAGAGCAAGCAATGATTGAATGCTGGATCAAGAAAAATTAAATAAAATTTAACTGAACTAAAATTCACCCAATCATCTCTCTGGCACAAAGTCTGAAGTTGACATGATTAATAAAGAAGATAAAATGTAAGTCAATCAACCTAAATGAAGTTGCATTTATTTCATAGTATTCAATTAATTCTACATTGATTTATAGGAAAAGTCAAATTCTAATCTTGGATGACTTGTCAGCATTAGGGACATCTGGTTTTCAGACAAAGAAAAGAATTTTGACAACTTGAGATTAATTTGAATAATTAAGTCATATATCAAAGTCAGGGTAAAGACAAATTGTCTATTTAAGGAACATACATCAACATCATATATAAGACCTGATAGATATTTTGGGGAAAAAAAAAAAGTGGGTCTTATATGCCACCAAATAAAGATCAGTACATTAGAGGCTCCAGAAATATTACATGGAACTAAAAGTACGTTAAATAAAAAAAAAAATTAAACATTAAAAAAATTATATAACTTCAATATATTTTATAAAGTAGCTTTTATAAATCAAGTTAAAATTTAACCGAGGACTGAAATTTTGCAGTTTCAAACAAAGAATTAGGTTTCAAGACTTAAAATTCCTGAGATACTCCCTCAGATAATTTTGCTATTTACATAATAATGTTAATAAATATCACCTACCCAACACCAAAGACCAAACCTTTTTATGATCTTCAGTCAAACATTCTGACCAGAGATAGAGAGAGAGAGAAAGAAGAACCCCACTGATAAAATTTTACTTACTGTGACACGAGGGGCTCTGAATTGGCTATTACAGCTGAAAGCAACTCAACTGACTTGAATTCTCTCATGAAAACTACAACATCCTGAAAATATGACAGAAACAAAATAAATTGTAATAGTTATCTTATAAAAAAGCCAATGTCAATCATGTTTGTTTTGTTATGCTAAAGCAAGCAGATATATAAAATTAACTAATACTTTGCAGTGATTTGAACATTTAATTAGGAGATAAGCAGGCAAGCAACATTTCCATTACATTAACAATCTGCTACTTAAGAAAAAAAATAGATAAATAAATTGATTTTTTTTTTTTTTATTAAGTCACAAAAAAGCACTTTTCTGCTAACATTATTGTTGAACTATCATCAACTGCTGCCAAAAAATTTTATTCTCACCTCACTAATGAACAGTTCTCCTCACCATGGCTAAGTCAATAAAAAACTAAAACAGATTTTTTTCAATTGATAGTTTATTTTATTTGGAATATTATCATAAGAGGTTTATTTTTTTTATCTTTTTAATTCTCTGAGTTAATCACATTTCATTTTTTCTAAAAAATGCTTGTGTTAAATTCATTTAAAATAGCAAATACTAAATTTAACATATTCTTGGAATTTTTAAAAACATTTTAACAAGACAACCATCAACTTTATGTTTAAAATCTCTCTGCTTTAAAATTTTAAAAAACAATCTGCCAATATAATGAACACTTGTTGAACAGAATGACTGCTGCTTCATTTCTTTGCATATTGTACTCAGAAGAATGAAGGATAAAAAAAAAAAAAACTTGAGAATGAAAATTGAAGAAAATAAAAAAAAAATAATACATATGCAAACATTTGAATATTGGGACTATTTGTTTTTGTTTTTTGCATATTGCACTCAAGAACAAAATGAAAATTTTCTCTTAGACTCATGCAAACAAAATATGGTAAAGAACTACAGTAAATATATGCAAATGTTTAACCCATAGATATTATTCTAAATTTTTTTTAACGTTTGTTATGTTAAAAAAAGATCTAGTTCCCCTTTAACACTTATGGGATATGTTGAACCAACAAATTCACACTAGAGAACCTACACCATATAACTTGCAGCAGTTAAAGTTGTTAATATTCTAACTGCAAATTTTAGAGGAAACCTTCAGAGGTCTTGTAAAGTTAATTGCTAATTGTTCTGTTCTGCAGATAAAAAGACGATCACTACTTTATTGAGGAAGTCACATGGTGTTTTGGCTCATCAGTAGATAATGGGTCATGTGTCTGGATTCAATTCTTCAACCAAATGATAATGTGTAATAACAGTTTATACTGAATTTTAACTTATTCTGAAATCAAACCCAAATCTTTCTCCCATGAAATTTAGTAAACTTTCTTCTTAATGTGCAAAATACAGAGTGTTTGTTACCAAATAAACTTTATTAACATATATACAGGTAACAATTAGTTTAGTAACATTTTTACACTCACCTTAAAAAAAGGATTATTTCTTTGATGAAATTTTATATAGAATATCTATAAAATTAAACCAGATTTCATACTATTTTTAAATTATGTTTCAGGAATAATTTAAATACAGTAACATCTCTCCTTAAATATTTTGTCAAACTTAGTTTCAGCTCAAAATAAACTATAATAATAATAAGTGAAATAAATTGCTTATAATTTTTCTCTTAGAAGTGAGTTAGTTACAGTAGGCTAAAAATTTAATTTGACATCAGAAACTAGATGAAGATCATGCAATTTGTTGCATGATGCAACAGATTCTAAAATTTGATGTTTGAAAATCCTGCTTTCAGTGTCTTACAAAAAAATAGGACACAAATCAACATTTGATAGGCTCAGATGTGAACAAACAAAAAAATAAATCACCATACAAACAGGTTTTATTCCTTGACTTTCAATGAACAATAAAATAATGACTGCTATCAATAGAAGAAATGATATGTTTTGAAAAATAGGTGTGCCTACCTGAAAAAAAAAAAAAAAAAATAACTTAATAATAAAAAGCCATGTAAAAAAAAATGAACATCTTTTTATTTATTAACTTTATTGAACAAAAAAAATTACAGTAGTTTAAGATGGCTTAAGATTACTTACGGTTAAAATGGCTAAATCTTAATTTTGAGCTGAGGTGGATTGGATGGATAAAAAGCAATTGAGTGGCCACCACAACCACCAGACCTAACACCACCAGAATTTTCTTGTGGGGTTTACTGAAAGATCTTGTTTACAGATTCAAACTGAAAATAATTCTTGAATTAAAACAAGCAATTTCTGATACATCTTCTGAAATTAATGTAGTCAAATAGTTTGTAGAAGTGTTGTTGATAGGGTTCATCATTATTTTTCTTTAATTCAAAGATCCACTGTCATTAAAGATAGCCAATTAAAATTACATCTGTCCAGAGATAAAATTCCACATACACAGCACGGAAATAGTAACACTCCATTTTATTTATAACATTTATTGAATGAAAATAAATTACAAAAGCTTAAGATTATGGCTTATGCATTTTTTTTGGCTAAATTTAATTTTGAGCTGAGGTGGATTAGACAACATGGGCAATTGATGGCCATCATGATCACTAACACCACCAGACTTTTCCTTGTGGGGGTTACTGAAAAATCATGTTTACAGGCTCAAAAAAAAAACAATTTCTGAATTAAAACAAGCAATTTCTGATAAATTTTTCTGAAATTAATGCAGAAACGTGTCAAATAGTTTGTGTTGCTGATAGTGCTCAGCATTGTATTGAACATGTTAAATAGTTTGTTAATCATAACAAATCACATTGTTTTGATGTGACAATATTAAAAAGTTGTTAAATTATGTAATTTATTTTTCAAAATAAAAGTTAAAAAGCATGTTGGTTTCCATCACAAAATTCAATTAAAATACTTTCTCCTCCTTAATTTATAGCAGAAGCACAAAATGTATGCTGGGATTTCTTTCTAGCCAATAAAATAGACCAGTTCTCAATTTCATATGACTCAGTCCCAGTCTGTCTTGTCTTGAAATTAAAATGCTATTTTCAGTTGTCTAAACTTGCTTTAGTTTATGAATTTTTTTAGAACAATTTGTTGCATTGTGTTATTACAGTTAATTTTTACACATATTGTTTGCTTGAAATATTATTTTTTTAAAATTTTCTTTTTTTTTTTTTATTGTTATTGCAAACTTTGTCAAATTTGTTTGTTAGAAAGTTCTGCCATTTATTTTTATGACCATTCACTCTACAAAGGGCATTACTTTTAATAAACTATATTTTTTCAAGAATATATAAACATTAGGAGATGGCCTAAAATGCCTGTTTGATTCAAAAATCGTAGACTCATACAGCAATTACTATCATTCACTTAAAATATTTTTTGCCCTTTCTTGCCTTTAAAGGAGTGCCCTTTGCTGTGCTGATGTTGCTACATGACTTATTCTTGCCTATCTCACACTGCAAATTTTTTTCTAAGCTCTATACTAAACATTAAATCTGTTAAAAAAAAAACTAAACAAAATGAACACAAAACAATCGGCTTTTAAAAAGGACTCGTAACTGGAAAAACTGAATGAAAAAAAAATGTTAACAAATATACTTTTCACACCCAACCCAGTTCTGCGGAATCAGAATCAACGTTGCAAATGAGCCAATTGGAGTAAAGTGCCATGCAGATTTAAATTTTTCCCACTTGTGACAAATGCAGCTATCGATTTTTTTTGCATGCTAGCATGCTAGTTAACATTTGTGTCAGTCAGCTGTTGGCTCTCACGCTGACCAATAGAATCTTCCTGCCTATTCGTGGCAGCCAGCTATATGCTCTCACTCTGGCCAGTACAAAATGGCCGCAAACTACATGAAAAAACTGCTATGGAAGCATGAAAAAAAATCAATTATTTCCACTATCAATGGGAGTTGGGAAATGCAAATTGGTCTTGGCCTTCCCTGAACTTGGAGCATGTGCATGTAAATTTTGGTGCAAATCCACTGAAAATTTTGGTCTATGCATTTTTACACACATCCTGTCTTTTATAGATAGAGATTTGTCTAATCTGCCAAAGTGCATAAAAACTGGAATTGGAATGTTTGTCTAAAGTGATATAAAATAAGGATGTGGTGGAGTTGAAATAGTAGCAATTCATTGCTATCAAATTAAAAAAATTATAAATAGTAAATTTTATATAGAAATAATGGACAAGTTTATGCTATCATATACTCCAAATCCTATAACAGATAACCAAACCCAAACACATCACTAAATGAGCCGGAGCTTTCAAGGAAGGCAACATTGAGACAATGCAATCGCAGACTTCAACCGCTCAAGATTTTATGGTAGAGTCAAAAATAGCATCTAGCAAAACAATCCTACAAATGTAACTGATCTATATAATATGTTTAAAAGCATTTATATCTTCAGGACGTATATGATCATGGTTCACCAGAGATTCCTTTGATTTATTATTTGTGAATTGCCATAACTACTTGAGAAAGATAATGGAATGGTTTCCCATTGCCTTCTCCATGGTTTTAAATTTGGAATTATTGTTCTCTTAGACTGGATATCATGCAAGGCTGGAGAGCCCATTTTATACTGCTATTTAACCCATGGATAGGGGAAGAAGAGATGGATTCAAGCCTTTTCTAAGAAAAATTAGAGTGAAAGTAAATGCAATAGAGCAGGCCAGAATTTGAAGATGGCTTGCCTATTCTACTTTCTGCAAAATAACAGTGACACTATCCATAAAATCTTAAAAAGAGTGGAAATTGAATTGCATTAATACCCCATAAATGTGATACAATATTAAAAGTTTTGTTATCAGTGTTTGGTCTTTCACATACTCCTTTTTACTTGTTATTTCATAAAAGTAGCAGATAACTCTCAAAACGTCTAAAAACTATTTAATAACAGTATTATATGACCATTCTTAAATTTATCTTAAAGTATATATAAATTAATAGAGCAAATATGCACTTTAATCTGGATTTATAAACAAGACAAAATAATTAACTTTTTAAAAAAATATACTTGTAACCCCAAACTAAATGACAATATTTCAGCTCATTTTTAATATATAAAAGAGAAAGTATTTCTTTGTTTTGATTTCCCACTGAAAATACAAAACAGGATGACAGCCAAAAAAATGAAATTAGGCATTCCCAATGTATGCAAGTGCAAATATTACAAACAGGATTTCTTATACATATTTCATTATAATAATTATTTAATAGTATATAAAATTCCCTTTTTGTTTGAATATGGTTAGCTCAAAATAGTCAAATTTTCACCATCACAAATGGAAGAAAAGTTTCCTTCAGTCATGCTATAACTATTTTTTTCAGACCCAATGGGTGCACAAAAATGGAAAATGACTTAAGCAATCAAACATGAACACCCGAATATCAACATGATAACACATTTGAATTTTTTTAATTTTGCTCAGCAATTTCTGAAGACAACATAAAAAGTTCCTGAATGAAAAGCAACCTGAAGACAAAGAAAAAAAAAATAACTGGAAAGAAAAAAAGCATGACAAATGCATAATTGTTTGCATGATTTAAGCTTTTAATATTTCAACTTTTATAACATATATACAATCTCCAAAATAAGAGAATTTATAAAAACTTTTATTCAAAATTACCAAAGATTTATTTTTGTTTAATTAAAAATTGCTAAATCCTGGGCGTGAATAAAATTGCTCATCTGCTACATGGCTTGTCTGTGATTAACATCTTCTTTTGTTTATCTATTTCAGAATTCAAAAATCCATATTAAATTATGCAAGATTTTTTTTTTTTTATTCAGTTAAGTGCCAATAAACACTTGGGCAATCATGTCTCTTTCAATTCATGACTGACTAGGCAGAAAGATTTTCCCCATGGTAGGTTGCTGTTTCATATACTGGTTATTTCAATCCATAATTTGGGGAGGGGAAAGAGATGGATTCCTACCTTTTCCCCAAGTGTATTTTTGCACATTAGTTCAACAACAAACACAACTGGAATATCCATTACAACACACCATTTTTTTTATCAATATAATAAAGTTGTATAATGAGATATATTTGTAAAAATACAGAGCTTTATAAATATCCATGTCTAAAAATTCATCTAAATCACATAAAAGTGAATTCAACTTTTATCAAATTTATACCATTAAAAAAGAAAATTACAGAATATTTTGATATAAAATTATTTTTACTCAATATAAAGAAATGGTGATATCTGATTGAAAATCTTTTTCTCAGTTGTTAAACATATTTATGAATGAAAAATCAATAAGAACAAATTGAATGCGTGATATGCTTGAATTTTTAAAATTTGTGGAAATTCACCTATTAAAATTTAATAAAACTTTGTTTTCATTGCATCATTGAATAAATTTATTAATTAAATTGTAAATATGTTTGTGTTAACCCTTATTATAAAACCTCAGTGAATAAACTTTATATTTTAAAAGATAGATAATCCTTTGGAGAATTAAAATCAGTTTGATTAAAATAGACTAATGTAATAAATTGCTTTGGCAATTTTTTTTAGTTTTATTTAAATTATTTGACTTTTTGTAAGTAAAAAAAATAAACAATATAGTCACATTAAAAACTTTTTATAAATATTTTAATAATATTTCTTTAAATTAAAAAAAAAAATCTTTAAAATTGTTTTTTCTTCTTTTTGGCTTTGTGTTTGATATGTAAATAATAAATATTGATAATTAAGAAATAAAAAAGAATTCCACAATAATTATTGTCATCATCAATTTCCACTCTCATAAGAGTAGGTAGAGTCACCTATATTCTTCACAGTTGGCATAGTCAATGAGTTTGAAGATGGTCTGTAAGGCCAATTCTTGCCTGGAATTGGCAAGGCTAATTAAAACAGGCAATTTTCTTGGAGAATGAGGCATCACTGCCTACCATCTTCATCTTATTTCTTTTTTGAATATAGCTCCTTCTCTGAATTTCAAAGTAGACTGAATCCTAAATGCTAATCCTCCAATGTTTTCAGTCCATGGCTTTTTGCTTATCAGGTTTGGTCGTCTAACCCAGCAACCATTAGTGTTCACTTGTCTTGGTCCCCATGTACTGGCACTTTGGTTATCTTCACCATATAAGACAAAGCAGAATCAATTGGTCTATGCACTGGACATGCAACACAAGCAATGTCTGATCATTATGCTATGCACAGGTTGTTTGTTTGTCTTCCTAGCTTATGTTCAGGATCAATAATTATTATCTATTATATCTACAATAGATTGTTTCATTAAGGTAAAAATTTAGAACATGCTGAAAAGAAATATTATGCAATAACAAGATCATTTCCTCTTGGACAATCATAGCTGGTCATTATGACATAAATTTCTCTTGATTACCTGTTAAGAAATACTTGTAATTTTATGTTAACTGATATTTTATTTTTAAACATTTTTTAATTATTTAATGAAAATGTTTTGTGTCATTTAAGAGCAATTGGAAAAAAAAAATGACACAAATCAATTACATTTGACCTAAAATAAGAACCATAAATTTATAATTAAATATGGTATTTTTATAATAACTTCAGATGTTCAGTACAATAGTTGGATGTAGAAAAAAAAAATTGAAAAAAAATGAGATTATCTTCTATATTACCTGGAGGGTTATGGGCATGGGTTTATTGAAAAAGAAATGCTTTGTTTAAGACATGCAAAGTGAATAAACAATTGTGCATTAAAAAAGAATCCAGTCTGGTGAATAACAAAAATAGGTGTCCATTTCTGCATGATGATGATGTCCACCCTCAGAAAATATAAGTATTTCAATTGGTACCAGTTTGACTTATTTTGTAGTAATTAGCAAGAAATAAGATAGCTCAAATTATTTTCATCTTAATCAATGAGGAAAAAAAAAAAAAATGTATAGAGGCTGACAGCAATCATTTTCAACAATACAAAATCAATGATTTTACATTTAATGAAAATAAAATTGATTTTTTTTCTAATAATCAAGAAGATCAGCAAATGAAGAACTAAAACATCAAGTAAAACTGTATCAGATTCCCCAAAAGATTATTATTTTGTTTAATGAACGAGGAGCATTTTGATAAATTATATTTTCTTTCAAAATGACCAAACAAGATACAAAAATATATAAACCAATTTGAAATAGCACATTGAAAACATCACCCTACTTTGGTGAATAGAAAAGGTGTCAATTTTTCAATTATGACTACATTCAAGATGAAAAAAAACAGTATAAATAAAATTGAATCAGTTGAAGATGGAGATTTAATTAAATCCACCTATTCATTCAATCTGTCTTTAATGGAATTCTATTTTGTCAAGCAACAAGATTATATTCTTATAGATGAGAAAAAAAAAAAATTAAATCTGCTTTTAATGAATTTATCTGTTTTTAAATAACAACTTCTTTAAAAAGTCAATTGACAACTTACTGCAAAAAAAAATCAATACATCAACAGATAATGATTTGAATAAATGTTTTAATTTATTTTGTTGAAATAAATTAGCAATTCCATGACACAATCAGATATTTACAATGCTTTGTTTTGCCTATTCTGGCACAAGGCAAAAAAGAGTGGAGTACTCAGTAAAGATCAGTTTCAATAGTTCTGTGAGATGATGTCATTTTTTCATCCAGGTAGCCAAAGCTATCTGGATTGAATAATCAAGTCGAAAGATACAAGTTTCCTAGGTAGAACTTATAAAAAAAAAAAAAAAGGTTGTACCATAGAATAGGGCTTAAATTTGATAATAGCAATAAAAAAAAAATAGATTCATTTCAGTGCTAGCATAATACATGATTTTTTTTTTAATAAGCAACTCAGGATTCTGACTAATACTGAGGTTGCTTAATTTTTTTTATGCTTGTGTCTGTAAAGTTGCTGAAATGATTATTTCCTTTTTTTAAAGGATGAATTTACTAACATCCTAATCATGTGACCATGACAACAGCCCATTGGTAACAATAATCAGTTGGTTTTAACATACAGCTTAAATAAGGAACATTAAAATATCCCCATGGTGGCCATGTCTTTCCAAGAAACTTTTTCCATTGTGTTAAGGTATTAGTATATCATGGATAAACTAATGCCTAATGTGGGTCCTGGAGCATGGAAAAAAGCAAGATATTTCTTTCTCTTTCTAAATAACCACATTAAGTCTAATAAATAGAAAAGAAATACATTTTAATGTAACTAAACTAGTAGAAATTTCCTGAATACAGTACAAAATAACATTTAGTAAATCTTTTTTGTTTAATTTTTCAGATTTTGTTTTTCTTTTGCTTTTTAAGTTATTTGAGTCACACTGACATCAGTAGTGGAGTTGCTTAAGATTTAGTCAAATTTTAGTAAAGCAGTTTTCTTATAAACAACTGCTTATAAAAAATTGTGTATCTGTCAAAAGTTAAAAAAAAAAAAAATGAAATTATTTACATATACATTTGCCTAGGATCAGTGTGAGTATCTTCTTGCACTGTGAAAAGTGGTCCTAGATTCACACCAAAAAAAGAATGTATATGATACACAGTGTATTTATTTTATATGAATAATATTCAGCAAGATAGAATGACTAATGATGAACAATGGCTGACATGATCAGGGAACATAAATCAGTTAATAACAAAATGAAATTAAATGAAGACAAACATATTGCCAATCATATGACCAAATAAATACACATAAATCACAATGTGCCGAAATACAACCAATGAAACATTCAGCAAACATTTTGTGTTCAGGGTTTTCCACTTTCAAGTACCCAGCAGTTTAACATTGTCACACTGAAACATCAGTTCTCATAATCACAAAAGTTAAGCAACATCGAGGCTCCAAAAGTAAATAGATGGGTGACCACTTGGAAATACCATGTATTGTAAATATGGATGTATGGAAGGTGTAATGATAATGGCTCAGAATTGGAAGTCAAAGAGCAGAGTTCCAATTTTTCAGGTTTGTTGTTCACTTACACACAAATATCTTTAAGAAAGGTATGAATCCACCTCTTCTCACCCCAGATATGGGTTAATTAGTAGGATTTGTATCAGTAAATCATTATTATCTAAAAAAAAAAAAAATTCTCATCAAACTAAAAATATTTTCTGGTTTTAAATAAGTTGCAAAAGGTATATAAGCCATAAAAATATCAATAAATCATTGGACTGCATCAGTGGCCTGCATCACAGCTATTGCAGAGAAAGAGCTGACTCTAGTGACTTCATATTTTCATTGGGGTGGGGGGCTACAACTAAGATACTAAGTCAGATGACTTATCAAAGCACCTTGGCCTCTTTCACTTGTTTTGTACTATTCAAGCATCTTTTGCACCATTTCTATGTCACCATAAAAGATTTAATTTTCGCTTGTTCTCTTTAAATAACCTGCAAATGGTTGATAAGCCATAAAAAAACATCAAAATTGAATATTTTAACCTAGGGTGACATGAAAATTACACATAAAATACATTTTAAATTAAACATTCCATTATTTTTTTTTTTAAAATATGAATACCAAATTAAGGGATATCCTATGGTATATTATTGTTTTAACAGCAAGTTATTTTTGCATTGAAATTGATCAAATGATTTTTTTAAATTCTTTTATAAAACTAAATCTTTCAACTACAAAATGTTGATTTTATTGTTTCTATTTTTGTTTTTCACTACAACCATCATGAAAGATAATCATGAGCTGTTGTACAACTTGTTTATATTTGCTACCATGACAACTGGCATTATTATTATTATCATGGAAAATAATCATTTTACAGAAAGAAAATGCAAGAGAATCTGAACTTACAGAATTCATTGACATGTCCCAAAGATTGCATAATTCATCTTGAAGGTCTTCATCAACATCAACTCCAAATTCATTTTCTGTATTTTTTGACTCATTCTGCTTATCAACTTCCTAAAAGAAAAAAAAAATCCATTTAAGATTATGTAAATTGTCCCATTCAATCAGATTCACCTTTGAAATGAAATGGCTTTAAAAATGATAAAAAATTCTAATAAGGAATTAAATTCTTTTTGATGGTATTTTTTCATTGAATGAGCATCAATTCTTGAAGATTTATAAAAATAAATAGGAGCAACTTTGAAACTTAAAACCTAAAATAGTCCGAGTAAAATAAAGAAAAAATAAAGAGATGATGTCCTTTAAAACAAGATAATAAAAAAAACTTTGATTCTAATTTCTCTTTCCAGGGATGACAAAAAGTACTATGAGAAGAGATAAGACATTAGGTGTTAATTTTAATTATTTCTTCAACTTTTAATAAACATCATTACTGTTAGGTTTTTTAAATGCCCCCAACAATATGACATCACTTTGACAAATTAAATTTAAAAGGTTTTCATACCTGAATAAGCTTCATAAGAACAGTAAATAACCATTGTTTACTGAAAGCTGTTCCTTTGATAACATCTGCATCAACCAATTCTTCATATTCTTTAAAACCTGATGGCATTGGTGGGTTCCATCTAAGAGGACTGTCTGAAGCTTTAAAAAAAAAATGAAATTGGCTCATGGAAGACAATTTACTAATTGAAAAGAATCATTAGGCAAAGCTGTTGTGTAATAATAACTACCAAAAATATTTACATGTTCATCTTTTACCAATGAATTGGATTAAGATTGTATTCTGACTGCATACATTTCTCTCTCTGATATTACAATCTATTAAAATAACTAGTCTTTTTTTATTATTTCACACCAAGCAAGGCAATAAAAAAGACACAAGGGGGTTACTGAGTGTGAAAGAATAATAAAAAGCAAACATGAGAAAAAATAAAATAATAAGAATTAAGACAGAAGAGAATGATTTTAAATTTTTTGAAGATCAAAGTTGATTGGAAAGTGTGAGAAAAGAAACTGTTGAATAATTGTTGGGAGCTTAGTAAAATGCATTAATTACTATTTGACTTCATCTGGTTAAAGTTACATATAAACATCATTGAGATTAAATTTTGGGAAATATTACCTCAACTTTAACCTTTTGTACAATAACCTACCAGTACTATGTTTTGACATTCCTTTGAAATTTATGAATAAAGTATTTAGTTACATTTAAATTATTAATCAGTCTTAGACAGTGAAACTAATTGCTAAGGAGAAGGTAAGTAACATAGTTATATATATGAACAGAAGGAAGCTAGTGAAAGATTAAGTAGAGATATTTGCATTGTTAAAAAGTGATATATTCCCCAAATAAAACTTTTGTGGTGGCTAGCATGAGACGTTAAGGCTTTATTAGATGGAAAAGTATAAATTTATGTAATGCTATGACTTCTAATATGTGCATTAGAAAAGATTGTAACAAAAACATGTTCTTCCCTTCCCCAAAACTAGTAATAACTGTTTCCAACTGATAAAGGAAAGATGTGAATACAAAGGGAAAAAATGAATGAATGAATGGAGGAATAAGGAAGAAGTGAATAAATGCAATAGAAAAATAACATATAGCATATTTATCTTTTTTTTTTTTTTGCTTTAGACCTCTTTCACTGATTTTAAAAGCATTTGTTTAACCATTTGTTATAATTGTCAAACATTGTTAGTATTGTATCTTCTTTTTGGGAGATAATATCCATTGAAAATAAGCATATGCAACATGCTGTGAAATATATATAGAAAGTTAAAGTGTGTTATATGGAAAAAAAAACTTGAGGACACAAAAACTTCGTCCTTCTCTTCTTGGATAAACATTTTAATAAGCAAATTACTCAAATTTGACCCAATCTTAGGAAACTTCACTACTTACATCAGTTTGGCTTAAAGAAAAGACAGTTACGACATACATTATTTTATATTCCTCATTAAAAATATATTAATTCTACTAGTTTTGTTACGGTGAAATGTTTCAAGTTCAAACAAAAAAAAAATTAAGCAAGTATTTAAGAAACCTGAGAACTCAAGATCACACATTGAAAAATTAAGGGGCAACCGTTTTACCTGGTGCTCCGTCCTGAGTGGTATGGTCTCAAAAAAAAAAAATAAATAAATAGTGTACATTTCAGACTTTATTTGATTGCTCATCCCAAAATTCATTTAATTTACATGTCTCTGAGATGTAAATTCCTAATTTTTAAAGATCCAGTTCATAAAAAGGACTAAACATTTTTTACGATTTGTTGTATGGTTGTCTATAAAAATACCTAAGATAGAAACTACAAATTGAACCATCAAAAAATCAAGCAGTTGGATAGTGTTTTTCTCAATGAGGGCCATCCATTGTCTAGGGAATAATGGCGCAACTTTGTGGAGAGAGGTTTGCCGCTTTTCAAAGATATGGAATGTATAAATCCTGATTTTCCACAGCCTAAGTCTGTATTGGGGGAATGGGATAGTTGAAAGATCCCATCGTACAATAAAATGCATTGCTAATTAACATTGTGTTTCAGTTAATTGCTTGGTATGGAGTTAAATTTAATTTTTCTCCAAACCTTTACTGACTGGTTGTATTTCCCTCCTGGTGACAATATTCAAGTCACTAAAGTGCTTGTTTTATTTCTGCACTTTTGAAAAAGTCACTAGTGCAGTCAATGACTGATTGATTTTTAAAGCTCATCAACTTTTTGCAGGTTATTTAAAGCCAGAAAATATTTTTAGATTTCAAGAATTTTTGTTTTTTGAGATAGTAATGATTTACTGAAACAAGTAAATCCTACTAATTAGACCATAACTAAGGTGTGAAGAAGTGAATCAATAGTTCTCAAAGAAATTGACAAGGGTCAAGGTTAAACTTGATCTCAATTCATTCTGAACTTTTATTTATTACTTGGTATGGAGTTAAAATGTACCTTTTATTCCAAACCTTTACCCACCTAGGTACTGACCAAGATGACAATATGAAGTTTAGTGATTGCTCTTATCAGTGCACAACGTGATATGGTCATTAGCCTGCAGTCCAAAAATCTGATAAGTGAATTGCTTTTCAGTTGGTCTTTTCTACTGAATTATTAACAGAGAAAATATTTTTGGACTATTGTCCTTTTTTTTTAGATATAATAATTACAACATTTCGCCATTTTACTAATTAGCTTCTTCAGCTAAATGTCAAACTGAACCCTTTATTTGTTTCTGCAGTAGACTGTTTGTTCCACATGCCAATGTTTAATGGATGTCAACCATGAATATCCTGTTAATTCCCTTTCCAAGTTCTCCACTTCCTTAACCAGATATTGAACTCACATCACCCTGTATCAGATCTAACTTACAACACTTTATTTCACTGTGCCATGTGTCCTTCACCCATCTGTGTATGAATTTCAAGTTCAAGTCTCCCATGATAATTATAACTTCTTTTGATTTGCAATGATCCTTGTTTTGTCTGATATGGAGTGTTTCCTTTCAGCAGTTCCAAAATTTTTTGGGAAATCAGTAGTATCCCAGAATGGATTTCTTTTCAATTCTTGATCTAGTATCAATGAATAGTCTGAATAATGTAAATAGTGTACATAATACCAGATCTCATAAATATAGACAGCAGACTATTAATATGGCTTTATTACTCTATATGAACCCAGGATTGATATGGTCACATGTAGACCCAAGGTAGAGAAACTTGTTCCTTGGAGATTGGGGAGAGAGACTGCTTCAGATCCACTCTGTGGGAAGCTTGGTTTGTCAAAGAAAGGACTCAACATTGTCATAGATGCAAAGTGCAGATTTAATAAATCTGAGTCTCCCCTTACCTGGCGATTGGCCTAAAATGTATTCACTCAACAATACAGGCTTCAATGTAGTCAAAGCAGACTTGACTGATTGCAAATGATATATCAGTGGCTGAGAAGAAACAACTAAACATACATCCTTCCATTGTTGTCAGATTTGCCTGCTTACTATATTCATAAAATGACAACTTGCATGGGGGCCCCAATGATACATATGGACATATGTGACAAAGTGATCTGAAGTGGAATGGATGGTATTTCACATACTCAGAGTTGTGTCTTGAATAGTATTATGAACACATAATGGGAGGGAATCTAGGAGAATAGTTCCTTTTCTAATATCAATCTGATGACTTTCTTCAATCATTAAAGCTCAGATTTGACAATAAAAAAATAGTGCAGAATTTAGCAAAAGGTGGGTGAAAGTAGAAAGCTTGGTGCATATTGAAGGAGCCAGGACTCACTGGGATTTTCTAGCAGAGATGTGTTGCAGAAAGGTAGAGTTCTTTTCAGATTTCTGATTACACATGACAACTTGTACCCTTGACAAGAAAAAATGAATGGAGCATCTCATTCTATTTTTGTTCAGATCCTTCAATGTTCCCCTCCATATGTAAAATTTTGTTCCCCCCCACATTTCATCTTCAAAAGACCCCATTTTTGCATCCACATTGTTATTTTCACAACCCCACCCATTAGTGAATGTGTTACTTCTTACTGAAAATGGATTTGTAGTAGTAGGTTTAGTTTAATAAAATATAAAATATTTAAATCCCTAAAATTTAAATTATCACTTTATTAACACCAACTCTTAAATAGGTCTGAAACCAGATACTAAGCAAAACAAAATATCAAAGACCCTGTACCAAAACAAGAGACAATCTAACACACATCACACCCCTAACCACTTTGTAACCTCAATATAAACCCAGAAAAAGGGCTTCAAAGGTCAGTTCTGTTTTCCTCTTCTCAACACCAGCTTTTTGTCAAGTTTAGATTGTTAGAAAGGAGGCAAGTTTCTTTATCGAAGTTCACCGAAGGTGGTTGAATGTTCGTGTTTGTTTGCTTGAGAGGGGCTAATTTAGAATGGCATCTGAAGGTGACATAGGCTTAAGGATATTAGTCGCCTGACTTAAAACATTTGTCATGTAGGGGTTAAGTTAGTGTCAGTCATTTTGATTTTGTTTAATTTGAACTTGTTTTTAACTTGGCTAGGTGTGAATGGTCATTGGCCTCTTTATTTTTTACCCAACTTTTGGTTCATTCCCCTTCCCACTCCATTTAGATGAGAGAGTTTGCAGTTCTCTGGTTAAACTGTGGAATGCCTTTCGTTTTCAAATGTGGAATTTCGTTTATTTCCGAAAAGTTTTTCGCCCAATTAACTCTTATCTTTGCCATGTTTAGATTGTGGGGAACCGATTTACTAACATTATTTTGTTTAGTTGTGTAAATAATCTTATATCATGAACATCAGGGATTCATTGTTTATTAACCCTTCCTCCACACACACAAAAAAGCATATATGGGGTTTAAAAATTTCCTTGAATGTGACATTGTGGTGTATGTGTATGGCATGTTGTGTGGATGTTTTATAGAAAGGAACAATATTTGGATGATTGGGTCAATCAAATGAGGCTAGCTAAAATAAAAGTAAGCCATTGAGACCAGCCTCCCACCATTCCATTTCTGCCCTTGTGGCACATTTGTACAATAAATATCCAGTTCTTTACTCTTTTGCAGAAACTAGGACAGGCTTTTCCATTCTTCTAACTACCAAGACGCCAAAAAAGACAACTGCCTACTAAAAAAGAAGGGTCTTGTCCTCTCTTGCTCTGTCTGACTTTGTTGCACATGAAGGATACAATTTATATTAATAAAAAAAAAAAGCTTTCAATGCGTTTATCCATTTTGAATGTAAAAACACATCTTTCGTTATAAAGAACAGTGATCACTCTTCTCCAAAAACAATAGTAGGGAGGGACCCATAATTCCAGTATTCTTTCTTTCTTTCCCCCTCCCCCCATTTGAAGGTTTCTTCTCCAACAGAACTCACGAAAAATTATACATATGTCATCGTGGAGTATTCAAAGTAGATCCCATACAAAACTAAAAACTGGTATTTTAGTTAATAATCTGAAAGGTGAAGTGGGGTTTTGTGGTCAATAGAAAAATATAATCTGAACTGAACAGGTCGTTAAAAGAACTAGTTCAAAGTAGGATACAATAATAGCGATTATCAATCTTCTCCTCTCTCATTCGGCTGTGTCTAACAAGTGTTAAAAATTGTTTAAATAAACGTTACTATATTGCTGTTGTGACTACTTCCATCGGTACATTATCTCCCTTCGGCTATATATGGATGCTCTTTCCTCGGTAATTAATTAGTTCAACTATCAGACAAACGTTTCTTCTTATTTGGGCATTGTGCCAACAAAGCCAAGCTTAAATAATAAATATCAGGCGTTTATACGTTTTACATCCGTAAAATGGAAGACTACTCTTTCTTGGTAAATTTATAAAATATTCATTATGTATGCAAAAAGTTTGAAAACGTGATTTATTTTTTAGTGTCTCACTGGAAAATTTTAAAAATCAATACAGTACACCTATTTTTTTCTTTAATAAAGAAAGGAAAAAAATGTTTTTTCGCAAAGTTTTTTTTTTTTTTTTAATTAGCTTGGTCGTCCGTCCGTTAGCTTCAAGATTTTAATTGCAAATTAAATACCAGCAATTCACATGGTACGAAGAAGAAGAAGAAGATTAAGACTGTTTTTTTGTCGAATTTTGCTGACAACCTTTATTTATGATTTTTTTTTTTTTTTAAATTTTATTTTATTAGACACGATTGAGCATTGGGAATTTGTGCACACACTGAAATATTTTGTAAGAAAAACTTACTTAACAATTGCATTCTCCGGTCAGGTATAATTACGTCTTTTTTTTTTTTTTTATCCTATGTTTAAATAATTTTTTTAAAACTCAAGGACTAAACAATTTTTTAGCAGTTATTTTTTAAAGGGAAAAAAAAAATTGAATTTGAAAGAAAAAAAAAAAAAATATGATTGAAACATGGAATTAAAATTGCAAATTGTAATAAAAAAACTAAAAAATAACAAAATATCTGTGTAAAAAAAATTTTGTACTGTAAAAACCTTTTTTTAAAGGATTGCTAAAAAAACCAAAAAAAATGTGAGATTTTTAATGGCAAAACAAAATCTCTATTTGTTTTGTTTTTTTAAATTTGTTTTTAAACTAAAAATATTATTAAATAAAAACTAATGAAAATGTTTGTTTCGATTAGGTTTTGAACAAAAAAGTACATGCAAAATCTGCTTTTCTTTTTAAAAGTAGAATATTTTTTTGTAGTGTTATTGGCTATGAGTATGTTAAAAAAAATAAAATAATGAAAATTAACTGAAGGAACATAGCTTAGAGCAAAAAGAAATGTTTGTTTTGTTTTTTTAGGTGTTCTAGTCAATGCCTTTTTTCAATTCTTTCGGTTTTGACGTAAATTATTAAATTTATATTGGAAGAAGAAACAACTTTTATTTCAAACCAAAACCACTCCATTAAACTTAAAAAATCTGCAACATTCAAAATATAAATAATGTAATGTTTTAAAATTCCTTTCTTTACTTGATATTACATGTTAACATAGTTTATGCATGAAATATCCTTTTGCTGTGAAAAAAAAAATACGAAGTTACCTAAGTTTAAAATTCTTTAAAAAGGTCATACTTTACAATTAAAAAAAAAAACTTTACCTAAATTGAGTTTGTTTCAAATTTATTTGTGCATATCAATATGTTAAAAAAAAAAAAATACTCACTTTCTTCATACGCTTTTTTTTCTTCCATGATTCCTATTCTGTATTGATTCAAATACTATTGTATCTCTACCGCCATGTACATTATGACCGGTGATAACCAAAAAGATTTTCCTCCATTTAAAAGTTCCAGTAACTGTGCTTGTTATAAATTTAATAATTTATTTTTTTAAAAAATCTACGATAAAATATGCATTGAGATAACTGACGGGGAGTTTGATTTTTCACTTGGGACTCAGCATTGTGGTAGACTATGACTAGCTTAATGTATATCTCCAGTGAAACAGCAAATAATTATTTTTTAAATAAGTGCCTCGGCTTAAAAGCAATTTAGAGAATATTTTATCATGCATGTTAAAATTTGCTGAACTTAGCAGACTTTAAAGTTTTTATGCTTTCAAACATTGAATTCATCAGATATGTTACTTCCTTTTAAATGAAAATAAAATGCAAATGTCTTGGGGATTGATTGACGGGTTTGCCTTTTTTAGAATTTATCAACTCTTTTGGGGAGTTATTTAAAGCTGAAAGATATTTTTGGATTGTAAGAATAATTCTTTTTTTTTTATTTGGTGAGTGAATATTGCATTAATAGTTTTTTTTTAGAATAACAATGATTTTTTCAGATACAAGTCTTACTATTTACTAATGTGGAAATGGATTCATACCTTTCCCAATTGTAGTTGTAAGTGCATGTAACAAATAATACTGGAATTTGAATATGTCTCTACCAATTTCTCATTCTGAGCTGTTATCCATTATTACACTATTTGCACATTTCTTTTTGGGTTGACTTTCTGCACATTTTCTTTACTTCACCATCCAGAATGTTCAATGAAATTCATATCAGGAAACATGACCATGAGTCATTTAATAGCTTTTTATTTAGACATAGGATTACTAACTCCCTAAAATGAAAATGCTAGATAGAGGTAGAATTTAGGGTTTCCAACCAGGCGGAAGTGTACCCTATAAATAGGTCCCAATGCATTGGGTTTGTAGACTTCATCAAGACCAGGTTTCCATGAACCCACAAAGCTGAATTAAATCTAAATTAAATCAGTTTGGTCATTGAATTTCACTGTGAAAGTCAAAGAGAGATGGCAAGTGAGAGGGGAGCAGACGGGCAAGATTTTGCATTTATTCCAACAATTCAAGTTTATTAAGTACTTTTTTTTTTTTTTTTTAAAAAAAAAAAAAAAAAAGGCAAATTTTTTTTTTTTTTAAGCCACTCTAGCATGCAAGGGGTTATAGAGGATTTGGAGCAAGAGCAGGTAGGAATGATAGATGAAAGGATGAGGAGAAGGATAGTGGATAGATCAAGGCAACTGGAGATGTCGATTGACATTACATTTGAATAGTTGAAGATTATAGCTATCATGGAAATAGGAATAGGGAAGGGAGTTCCACAGGCGAGAGGTGCGAGATATGAAGCTATTGGAGTAGAAGAGGCGGCTACATTTAACAGTTTCAACAGTGAAAGGGTGAGAGCGGGATGCCAGCCTCGTAGGACGCTTGAATTCGCGAAGTCTGGGAACCAGCGAAAACAGCTCATCGGAGCAATTACCATGAAAGTATTTGTAAAAAAGACAGAGAGGGGCGACGTCACGTCTGTGAGAGAGCGACTGCAGACGAGATGCCAGATCAGGGCCAATTATATTGCATATCCGCCTCTGGAACTTATCAAGAACCCCGAGGCAAACAGTAGGGGCTCCAGACCATATATGGCAGCAATACAAGGGCGAATGGTAGATTTGTTGATTTGACTGATTGATTCCGGGGAGAAAAATTTCCTTGCGCGGCACAGGGAGCCAACTTTCCTTGCGGTGGATGTAGCAATTGACTCAATGACTTCCATCTCATGTCAGTAGACAAGGTGAGACCTAGCAGCCACAGAGAGGTGCTCTCGGGAAGTTAAGCGTCATATATTCTAATGGGGGTAGGGAAGAATATCTGTGGTGATTAATAGAAAGCAGTTTTGTTTTGGAGGCGTTAAAGTTAATCAGCCAGTTACTGCCTCAGTTCACAACCGATTGGAGGTCCTTTTCGAGACGAACGGCCAGGTTAGTTTTGTCAGCGACACTAGATTTGTTTTTGAGGCAGGAATAAATTGTAGTGTCGTCCGCGTAGATGTCTACTTGGGAATCAATGGCGTCCGGAAGATCGTTGATGAAGATAAGGAACAGAGTAGTGCCTAGGATGGAGCCTTGGGGAACACCTGCGTTCGTGGAAAAGGAGCTGAAGGAGAATCCGTTGAGAACGACCTTCAATTCACGGTTAGACAGACATGATTGTATTATGTGTAATTTTTTAAAAGAATCATTGATTCTCAAAATGCAGCACAATCATTTAATGCAGAACATGTCCTTCAGTATCAAAATATGGAACAATCCCACATTTAGTGGAGATGGTTGGCAATTCTAGTTAGACCTGTCATTTTCAAATCTTTTTTGCTGCATTTTACAGAGCCCCATCCTACTTGAAAACTTTTTTGCCTAAATAAACACATCTATAAATATTAATTAAAAATCTTTTGTTAAATATGATCGACAAGAAATATTTTATTAATTTTTTTTATTTAGTTTTTCCAGTGTTCTTACATTTTTCCATTTGGTGGGAGTCAGTAAGTACAAAACTGTCCATATCGTTGATTTTCCTAAGTGCTTTGGGTCACTTCTTTAGCCATTTTCAAGGGGGTTGTTATTGGTGTGGTTAGTTTATTTTCATGTTTTGACTGTGTAATAGGTATTATTCATGAATTATAGTTGGAGCGCCATTTCCAAGCCATTGTGTGTTGGGTATGGCTGGAATTCGAATGGGTGACTTTCTATTTTTAAAAGACTTTCAGCACTTCGTTACCATTATTAAATGAGGTGGTGGGGTGGAGAGTTCATGGGTAGGTGGTAAATACAATGGAGTTTAGTTCTATATCAACATTGAGATAAGTTATAATATGAAGTGAGCACTAACAATTTGAGACCACAAATGAACAAAAAACACTTTCTTAAAAAAATATAAGATCAAAATAGGATAAGCGTTTTGGACAGTAACCATGAAAATAAGATTCACTACAGACAAAGCAATATTTTTCAACCAATAAAAATAAAGAAACCAGATTTTAAAAATAATTTGTTAATTGATACGGCAGCTCAATTCCACAATGAAATAAAAGAATCACAAGTCTAAGATCCAAGGATAGAAAGAAGTGTCAAAATCATTAATCCCAGGTCCAATGTCGCAAATCCCAATACACGATATTTATTGTTTTATACAAAACAAATAAGGCACAAGGCCAACAAGGGGGGATTGGGGAATGATGGTCTTCTTCTGTCATTAATCTAAAACTTAGCTAGTCACAGACACTGACCCAGACATGCCAACAATAAACCAATCACCAAAACATCATCACATTCACTCCTACCATTCTTACTACGACCACCATAATACCTCAGTTTCTCTATGACGTCCTAACTAGTCCCCATATGTACAAATATTGTTCATGGGGGGAGGGTCATAAAATTAACAACTTTTAAAAATTCCCCAAATGAGTATTTACAGAATGAACTAAATATTTACAATAAAACTAAACAAAACTGAGTTAGTAATAAAAACCCCCCACAAACTATGAATGCGGCAGAAATGTCAGTTAACTAGACGAAAAATCGATGCGGGACTAAGCAAATAAAATAGACATTCAGACCATCAAGCATTCACACAAACACTCACTCATTCATACACAACAACAAATACGAAAAACACACACCCAAAAACGAAAGGCGTCCCGCATCCACCAGAAAACTGACATCACTAACCACCTAACAAGGGGGGGATGGGGAATTAAACAAAAGTAAAAAAATGGGACAGAAATAAAAGGGACCAATGAGCTTACATACCCTAGCTAAGTTAAACGGGAAAAGAAAAGGAAAACTAAATAAAACAAAACCTAGTCTAACCTAATAATTGGGTGGGTTGCCAATGTTCCACCCTGTTAGGACAATATTCTGTGCCTAACCGACATCTAAATGCCACTCAAGGTCAGCCCTTTCACTCTACACATTCGCGCAAGATTCACCCACCTTTTGGCGAATTCTGATGATGGGAGCCGCCGCCTTTCCGTCCTAATCTTGACTTTAAGCTGATGCCTAAAGTACAAGATTAGTTGGGAAGAGGTGAACTTCTCGCCATCATAAAATCCCTTCTGTCGCGTCGTCCAAATCACGACTCGCATAACCCCTAGTAAGCAACAGAACACATAGTGTTCAGCCTTCGTCAATTGCGATACCACATTGCTACAAACAGAACTGGCTTCCAGGACAAAAAACTTTCCCTGCAGCATGCGAACCATGAGGCCTTCAACAAACCTGCACAACGGCACTACCGCACTGCACTGAAAAAAGGCGTGACCAATGGTCTCGACATTCCCAGTACAACGACGACAGTTTGATATTTCTCCAAGCCTGCTGAACAAAGTCTTTTGCCGACCCAGAGGGCCCCGCGAATCATCAGCCAGGTGAGTGATGCCTCATCGTTATTGAGACATTTCAACCCAGGCGCCCAAAGGCCAAACCGAGCGAGCCTCCTGCCTCGTAAGACCGAGCTCGTCGATCAGATCATCTTGAACGGCCCCCTAACTAACACACGATATAATGCCTTACGAGACAACGCTTGGGCGTCGGAGAGGCCAACCGACGACCGCAAGAGGAGCTTCAAAGCGCGACGACATTCACGATAGAAGGAGCACTCGCCACGTGGAGTACGACCGGCCTCCTCCTCGCACGAGTGCACACTTCTCAGGGATGGGAAATGTTTACGGACATCTTCTTTCCAAAAGGTGCCCACCTCATCCAAACCGCGACACATTCGGTCGAGAAAGGTAATGCGTAGCATATATTGACGAATCTCAATGCTAGGCATTCCCAGACCGCCCTCAGAGGGATGAAGGCAACAGATCTCGCGAGATGCCATGTGGGACTTGCCTCTCCACAAGAAAGAGAACAAGACCTTGACTAACGATGTTAGTCGGGCACACGGGAGTGGAAGCACAGAAAGACGGTAGAGGAGTATCGGATAGATGTGGGAACCACAAACTTCCGCCCTTCCCCTTCAGGGAAAGTCCCCTCGAGACCACAGACTAGCCGCGACCTCGGCCCGCCCCTGAACCTCCGACCAATTCTTTTCCAACTGGAGATCAGGACCGAACCAGACGCCGAGTATCTTGATCGGCCCATCCGTCCAGAGGAAAGGTCCGGGAAGAGAAACTCCCTTCCACGCACCCAACCGCAAGCCCACAGACTTATCGCGGTTGATTTTGGCCCCTGTCACCAACTCATACCCACTGATCTGCTTACTGACTTCGTTAATCTCGGCTCTGCTCGACACAAGAACCGAAACGTCGTCAGCATAGGCAGAATACCTGGCCGAGGTGTTAGCACCAGGCAGCGAAATACCGCGTAGGACCGATTTCGCCTTTAACTTGCGAAGGAAAGGCTCCAACGCAAGAACGTACAGCAGAGGCGATAAGACAATACGAAAGGCTTCGATCTTAATTCACTTCCACCAGCGCACCGGGGGTCGCATACAAGAGACGGATCCAGGAGCGAAAGTCGGCTCCGAAACCGGCCGCCGAAAGGACAGCCTCCAGAAATCGATGGTCAACCCTATCGAAGGCCTTGGACTGATCTAAATTGATCAGCGCGGCTTCACTGTCGACTTGTTCTAAGATCAGGCGTACCATATGAAGGTTATCCTGAATAGTCCTGCCCTTCACAGCACAAGTCTGTTCAGGGCCAATCAGACTAGACAGGACAAGCTGCAAACGGTTGGCCAAGATCTTCGCCAAAATCTTTAAGTCAGTGTTTAACATCGTTAAAGGGCGAAAGTTCCCTAACCCATCCCCACCGTCCTTGTCCTTACGCAGCAACTTGATGACACCTCTGGTGAAGCGTTGAGGTAAAGACCCCGCCTCATCCAGTGGTTGTACATCAGTTCCAGCAAAGGAACAAAAACGTGCGACAACCTCAAGTACACTTCGTAAGGCAGACCATCTAATCCCGGAGACTTATCCAGAGCAACCTGCTTCAGCGCTTCCCAGATTTCCGACTCTGTTATGGGACCCCTCGCACCTAGCCACTTCAGCTGCCGAGAGGCAGGAAAGTCAGCTAAATAGGCGTCGAACTGAGCAGAACTCAGACCGGGCTCCCTGGTGAAAAGATCCTGAAAATAATCTCGAAAGACCTCACATATGCCCGCGTTTGTAGTCACAGTCCGCTTATCCGGTAATGTGACGCACGCTATATGTCGCCCGGCCGCGTTTCGATTTTCGTTGCCTCAGAAGACATTCTTTTTAACCTAGCCCTAACTACCAGAGCTTGGTCCTTCTTGATAAGCAAGGAGGCCAACTCTGCCTTAGCTAAGACTATGTCCCCACTAACACGGGATTTCACGGCCCGATCAACTTTTTTCTTCTAACGCCGTTTGCGCCGCTAATTTATCTAGATTGAGCCGACGACTAAAATCGGCAGCAAACGAACGAATCTTAGATTTTAATTTGCCCCACCAGGCATTTCCCACAACCGCTCCCGTCAATTCCCTCTGGATTGTTAGTAGCAGCTGGTCCCGGAAACCCTGATCACTGAAAAGCGAACAGTTCAATTTCCAGTAACCAGCCGACTTAACCTTAAACTTATCTAAGTTTACACGGACCCGGACAAGCCTATGGTCCGTATAAACTATGTAATGGAAACTTGGACAACCTAAGAGCCCTACATCGACTCTCTAACTAAGACTCGGTCCAGGTAGCTAGCAAGCGTCCCAGGAGCCGAGGTGCCACTAGTAGTCCAAGTCCATGCTACCTCCCGAGGGTGTTCATTCCGGAACTTATCGACGAGATCAAACCCATCGATAAAGTCCCGAAATGGTTTCACATCCGGGGTTGTTAGTACCCGGATTTGTGCCCTATTCGATCTATATCGGGGTCAAGGACGGCATTCCAATCCCCGCTAAAACTACTCGACGAGACGTCGTCAAGAACGGCGCGATCTGCCGAAACAAAGCAGGCCGCTCGGAATGGATATTGGGCGCATAAACCCCAATGAGACGAAGATGCTTCTCCTTTATGGTAACATCCAGCACGCAAAGCCTGCCCGCCGGATCCAAGAAGACAAGGGTACATGCAGCCTTCAAAGACCTGCAAACCAGCCGAGAGACACCCTCGAACAACCATCAAAACATGCTGAATAAAGGGCGAACCCCCAGACAGTATGTCCTCACGATCATGAGAATTAAACCGGGTCTCTTAAACAAACAACATATTCACCCCGAGGCGCTGAAGGTCACGAGAGAGCCTCACCCTGCGAGACTCGGACCTCAGGCCCCGGGCATTCAAACTTGCTAACCAGAGCGCCATCGTGAGGCCGATTAGGGTTGCCCTTCAGGATAGAACATGGCTGGGGTGAGGACACCCACAGCTCGTCCCATGGATCCCGACGCCATCTCATTTTCGACGGTATCGTCCTGAGACAAGCCGCCGATGTCCGAAGGGTATGTTAGTTTTAATGCTCTATAAAGGGATGGGTGAACGAAAACGCCCTCCTTAAGTTTTTGATTTGCTTCGTCACTATCCGGGTCTAGTAGGTATGCAGCAGGGGGGCACCATTTTCAGAGATGACTGGGCCTCCTCTATCATGCCCCAAATCTCCCGCGTTCCCGGGCCCGTTCTGATGACTGTTAAGACCCTTTTGGCGGAGGGGAAATTTCGGGCCTTTCCACCTCCTTATTATTAATGTTTTGGAAATTCCAAAGGATTTTTAAATCCTTTGGATTTCAATAGCTGTCCAAACACCCTCTCCGCCTGGTCCCGGGAAACGCGGCAGACGTCTTCCCTGGGAAATAAGGTGGCTTCACTTTTTTTCTTTTTTCATCAGTTATGTTTTGAGAGTCAGGACTTTGACTCTCTTTTTCTGATGCATGGGTGTATGACCGGGTGTGGACATTGGCGAAATGTTTTAGGGGTGGTTGATGGGGTCCACCCAGAAGGAGTCCTTACAGGTGAAGGCTTAGTAGATTGTATGTGTTTTGCTGGTGAATTTGACAGTGATTTGGGCGGATGAGGCTTTGTGAATTTGGAAGAATTAGGGGAAGACGGGGCACGAGGATAGAGGGGCCGGTGCCCCCGACGATTTTTTTTTTCTTTTCCCTTCGCTTCCAATTTCTCTTTTAGTTTCTTTATATCAAGAATTTTTTGCCAACTTGGCTCATTTAATTTTTGCGCCTCCGTTGCCGTCCTTTTTTAAGATCTGCAGAGGCGTCGCCCTCAGCGCTGGTAGTAGAGGGAATGGGGCTGTAGGTGATGGTGTCCCTGAGTCATGCTGGGACGGAGGAACCGCTGTTTGGCTCTTCCCTTTGCCCCTAACCACGAGGTGCCATTCCCCTCATCCTTCTCCTTAACCACACTAGTGGCAGGCGTCGGTTTCAGGGGCAATGTGGGCTTAGACCCAACCGAGGGACTTTGCCCATCGGTCCGCCTCGCAGCTAGACCCATTACAGGTGCCGCGGATTTTACCTTATCGGCCAAAAATATTTTGGTCGCCTGTGACCGGAACTCCAGGGGCCTTCTTCCCTGGGCAGGAGGAGGAAAGGTGACCAGTCTCTCCACACCTCCAGCAAGTCGGTCGCCTACCAGTCACAATGACCGGCATTTTCCGGTCACCCAAAACCAAACAGTTGGGGACGGACTTGAAGGCCTCTTGATCCAGCATGATGTCAAACGTCCATCCCCCGTTCAGATTATCGGAGAGAGCTCCCTAAATCTGGCCGTACTGCATAAAAATGCAGCCAGAAGCTCTCCCCGAAATTTGAGGAGGAACCTCAAAACTGCCACCCTGGTCTGCCTGCGGCCTCATACTCAGTTCTAAGAATGAGATCCTTAGTTATTAACTCCTTCTTGCCCATAGACAGGCAATCTTCTGGTGTGGGCAGCAGAATGTCCCACATGAAAAAATCCCCTACCTTTAATGACTCTTTGGGGTTTTATCCCCAGGGACAAAAGTGATTTAATCAATCCCAATACACGTAAACGGTCAGAAATCACCAACCACTATTATCGACAGAACAATTTTTTCATTGGTTGACAGGGGGGAGAGGACACAATATTAGCATATCCGAAATGTATTTATGGCAACACCTGTGACTGACTTGTTTCTACCTTGGTTATTTTGTCTTCAGCATATTGTACAGAACACATGTACCCTTTTTCTCAGTAAGTGACTTTCTCTTTTGCCACAGATATACCTACTGGTCTCTCTTGGCAGTGTTTAACTGAAGCTGTTAGAACCTGAAGTATGAGGTTAATAATAATGAACAAATACATGTGAAATAAAAACAGATATTTTTATTTCAGGTCTCTATATATAGAGAGCTAAGATGTAGTTACTTTTATTCACCCACCAAAAAGTGGATATGAAAACTTTATTTCATTAATGTGCATGCCACTTATCTCCTCATGGTAAAACTTGCATCTGATCTGTAGATCTGTAGATGTCGATCTTTACACTGAGAGACACGTCTTTGGTGTTCCATAACCTATGTTTAAGATTACCAAATGCTGCGCTGGCTTTAGTTATTCTGGATTGGATTTCTCTGTCCATTTTTCCATCAGAACAGACTGTTGATCCAAGATATGTGAATGCCTCAACAGTTTTTAATGCCGTACCATCAATGAATATGGAAGGATTTGTGAGAGATGGATTTCCTCGTACTGGCTGGCACATTAGCACAGTCTCCTTTATCTTAATAATGAGTCCAAATGCTTTCACTGTTTCAAAGAATTTATCAAGGATAGTTTGAATGTCTTCTAGATTGTGTGCTAATAGAGTGGCATCATCTGCAATATATATATATATATATATATATATATATATATATATTATAAATTAATTGATTTAAAATATGTTTTTTCCGCTACACAGTTCTAAGCATGTTGCAAAAATAGAAGCTAAAAGCCCCGAATTTAATTTTGCAATTAAATTAAAAGCATTAGTTCCATTTCACCCTCAAGCGAATTTTGGAGTAACTTTTAAAAAATTACTGGGTTTTATATATAAAAGTGAACATTGAAATCAACACTCAGAGGTGACAGGCTGTTTCATGCTAGACGCAATCCTCAAGCCACGAGTGTTGGATTTTTCTCGACTATTTATATATTCCAGTGGTTATTTTTGGGAGCGATTTGTTAATTTGTTCATTTATTTATTTATTTGGATTAATTTTTACTTGTTTTTTCTTATTTATTTACTTATTTTTTATTTTGTATATTTTTATTTACTTTATTCAGTTTTTGATTTTTGAGTAATGATTTCATTTTTGTCGTTATTATATCACTTATAGCTATTTTTTCGTCCAATTTTTGAAATGATTGTTGTAGTCTATTGTAACGGTTATTTTGGTAGGATTGTTTTGTTAATTTGTTTATTATTTACTTTATTTGCTTATTTGGATTGATTGTTTTTACTTGTTTTTTATGTGTTTATTTTTTATTTATTCTATTTCGTCTATTCTAACGGGAGTGGTTTGTTAGTTTGTTTATTATTTGTTTGGGTTAATTTATTTTACTTTTTACTTATATTATTATTTTTTTTTCATTTATTCTTTTCAGTTTTTGATTTTTAAGTAACATAGTAAAAATTTGTTTTCATGTTTACATTTTGAGATGAGCACAGATCGTTTATTTAGTAATTTATTTTGGTCTGGGAAGGTAATAATAGCTATTTTTTCCTCCAAGCAAAGTTTGCAGGTTTTTGATTGATTGTCGTAGGCTGATGATCTTTTCTTTATTTTCCGTGATATTTTTGGTGTGATTTGTGTTTTGTTTTTAATTTCCTAGATATACTTAGAAAGCATTGTGCTGTTCGCGTATTTACTATTTGTGAAAGATTTTTTGTGTGCATAGTTTCTTTGTTTCCAGTTTCTTTTAGTTAATCCTATGTATACTTTTTTTTCATTATTTGGTGATTTTACTGTGTCTTGGTATATTACGTTATTTTGTAAGCAATTACCATTTAAGGAACATTCATTCTTTATTCTACAATTACACGTGGGTTTAATTTGTTCGGGTGGTTTGTTGATAGTTTTCCTGCTGTGCTTTTTTATTATTTGTGCCATGTTCTCGGTGCAACTGTAGCTGATTTTTACAGTGTTTATTGAATATCTTGTGCAGATTGCTTGATTCCGGGAAGTGCTTGTTTAAAAGCTTGAAGAATATTTTACCTATGTTTGTTTTTACGTTTTTGCTGTACAATGGGTTGAACCATATGATATTTCTCTTCCTGTTGGCCTTTTTGTGCTCTGTGGTGAGTATGTGAGTGTTGCCGAGAATCCACTTTTAGGGTTGTTTCGTAGTCTTTCTTAGCTTTGTTAAATATGGTTTCATTGGAAGAATTGTCAGAAAGCCTGCGGTTAATCGATTTTGGTATCTGTTTGATTATTGAAGGCGGATGATTGGAAGATGTGTGTATGTACAGTGGTTTATCATTGGGTTTTCTGTGTGGTTTATCTGTGCCTTTTCTTAGGCTGAAGGTAACATCTAGAAAATCTACTTCGTTTAGTTTTTATATCTATGTCAAATCCGTTATTTTTGAAAATCTTTATTATTGCTTTTCTAGTTTTATCTAGGTTTTGTTTGTTAGTTTGTTAAGATTATGAGACCGTTGTCCTTGTAGAGTCCTGTATCATTTTTATCTATTATTTTGCTTAGTTCATGTAGTAAATATATACCTCTGATTTCACAGGTCTGCACCGTCAAAGTTTCCCATTGTATTGTCAAAGATCCCATCTTTATCCATGCATCTTCATTGTGGAATAGAAGTGATTTGTGGGAGTGTTTAATGATAAACGATTTCGTTTGTGTTTATTTTTATTTGTTCCTGAGCTAACATGATGGCATTATCTAGCATGGCTTCTGTTATGGATGGGTAAAATTCTTTTATGTGTAATTGTATAAATTGGCAATTATGTTTGTTATTTATCTTGTGGAACAAGTCAATAGTTGCTTTTGTGTTTTTCCACTGGTTTACTTCTTCCTTAGTTCAGAATTCTTTCTAGTATCGTTTTACTTATTTTACCTAGTTCACTTTTAGTTGGGTTTATGAGTCTGCATGCAGGTTTGGTTTTGAAATTTTCTTTGCAGTCTTTTAGTGTGATAATGGCCTGTGCCTAACTGATGCAACTTATTTGGTCATCTAGGTCTAATTTTGGGGCGATTGCTTTAGCTTCCTTATTGATATCGTGTTCTATTGTTTTTGGCGCTTTTTTGTATGTTTTGGTTATGTTACCCTTAAGTAATTTGTTGTGTGTAGCGGGCGGGGGGTTAGTTCATATAAATTTCTTGTTTTGTCCGCTATGATAAATACATTTGTTGAATTTTTTTATTTTAGTTATATCTTCTTTTATTTATTTTTTTAAATGCATCTTGTTTTTTATGGAATTTTATGTAAGCCAGGGTACACAATATATATATATATATATATATATATATATATATATATATTGTGTAACCCGGCTTACTTCAGGTTTTTGATAACTAGTGTGACTAGTGTGTAATTCCTTGATAATCATGTATTGTTTTAATAGTGGATAACGCAATTTATACTAAGTTAAAACTAAATTATTTTATTCTATTCCGTGTCCATAATCGTCTCAGATATTCTTGGAACCATGTGTTGGCTATAACCTGGTCATTGGCAGTGCACCATTAGATCCATTTTTCTCCACGTTCGTTGTGGGTTCCTAGTCTGAATTTTCCAGCTATATCTCCTGCCCTCTCCCCACCTACTTTGGCGTTCAAGTCTCCCATGATAATTATAACTTCTTGTGATTAGCAATGAACCTTGGCATAGTCTTGCATGGAGTGTGTCCTTTCAGCTTGACTACCAGAATTCTTTCAGATAATTGGTAGTATCCCAGAATGGATTTCTTGAATTCTTGATCTAGTATCAATCCTACACCTTTATCGTTTTTATCTCTGCCTGCATAAATACTCCTGTGATTGTCACTGACAAAATCTTCATTGTTTGTTTCACATATACCTAAGATATTGACTTTTAGCCAACTCATCTCCTCTTTTACATTATCTAACTGGCTCCACAGTTGTTCAATGTCGAACGTTCCATGTTCCCAGAGTTATTTTTTGTTTTATGTGAGCAGTTGCTGGATAACAGTCCGGTGACACCTGTCACTTATGTCACTCCTTTCCAGACAAGGGATATGTTCCGAGGAATTTCATCCCATTTATGCCATCTGTGCTAGCAGTCACTGGATGACAGTCAAGTGACACATGTTGCACATGTCAGTCCTTACCTGGCAAGGAATTAATTCCCATAGACTTAACCCCCTTACCGCCGTTAGGTTTCATATTGTGCGTGTTATTTGCCATGATATTCCTCGGGATTAATAGTGGAGATTTAGGAATGCAATGGCGCACTGCAAAACCTACCCAAGTGCCAACTGCGGAATTGATCATCGATCTGTTATATGTAAACTAAGAGTGAAACTACAGAAACTGAAGAAGCCTATCGCAGCACCAAAATTGCAATACAACAAACTTCTAGGCAACTCGTACCTGAAAGAAAAATATATGGATAGTATTAAAAGAAGATACAAGAAACACAGTGGAAATGAAAACTTGAAATGGGATGCACTAAGAGAAGATTTAGTGACATCAGCAAATGATATCATCCCAAAAGAGAATGGATGAAGAAGAAAAAACGAATGGATGAGTGATGAGATTCTTGACATGATGCAAAGGAGACAAAAAACTCTGCCAAGATACAGAATGGAATACAGAAGATAACACAATGAAATAAGGACCAAATGCAGGCAGGCTAAAGAAGAGTGGTTAAACAAAAAATGTGCAGAAATAGAGATTGAGTAACACCAATAAAGGAGATACGTATAAACAAATAAGGCAACTAACAGGACAACTAATGGGTCTGAAATTCTAAAAACTGAAGTAGAAGCTGCACTTGCAAAATTGAGCAGAAACAAGGCAGCAGGGCCAGACGGAATTGTAACAGAAATGCTGACAGGCTTAGATGATTTTGGCATAGACAAGATTACAGAAATGAAATCTACAACAGTGGTGATATACCCGAAGATCTAAGCAGATCTATTTTCATAGCAATGCCTAAGAAACAATCAGCCTAATGAGCCACATAACAGAACTCATCATCTGTATTTTGATGAATAGAGCATGCAGCAGAATCAGGCCAAAGATAGGACAAGAACAGTGCGAGTTTGTTAAAGATATCAGAACAAAGAACATGATATTTATGCTCAGAATGTTATCAGAAAGAGCAATACAAATGCAGAAGGACATGCCCCTATGTTTTATAGATTATGCAAAGGCGTTTGACGAAGTACACCACAATTATCTGTTGGAACCGATCAGTAACCTTGATATATTTGTGAAAGCTATTAGAATAATCAAGAACCTATACTGGCAGCAAACAGCCTGCATATGGACAGAAAATGAGTTTAGCAAATATACAAAAATAGGATGAAGCATAAGGCAAGGATAGGTCTTCTCACCAGACTTATTCAACCTATACAGTGAAGCAATTCTGAGAGAACTGGAAACCCTACCAGGATTCATCATTGGCAGCCACAATCTTAACAGCATAAGATACGCAGATAACACAGTGCTGATAGCAGACATGGAAAGGAAACTACAAAACCTCCTACAGAAGGTAGTGAAGAGCAAGAAGAAGGGACTAAGCATAAACTACAAGAAGACAAAATGCATGGTCATCAGTAAAAAGATGAGCCTAAAATGCAATTTACAGGTCGAGGACACTACAATCAAGCAGGTGCAGAAATTTAAATATTGGGAATTGTTCTGACAGAGGACAGTAAGTGTGACACTGAGATCCAAAGATGTATTGGGATGACCAAAGACACATTCCAAAGAGACATTACGAGACAGGGGGATTTCTTTGGTAACAAAGAAAATAGTACTGAACTACTACGTGATATCTGTCCTCCTTTATGGTAGTTGGAGGTTGGACAGTCTCCTCAAGGATGAAGAAGAGACAACAGAAGTATGGTTTTACAGAAAGATACTAAGGATACCATGAACTGAACATATGAGCAACAATGAGGTTTTGGAGAGGATGTAAACAAGATGGAAGCTTATACTTAACATCCAGAAGAAGCAGCTGAAATTTCTGGAACACATAATGAAAAAGGAGGGCTTGGAGAATCTGATACTCACAGGGTGAATAGAGGGCAAGAGAGACAAGAGAAAGCAACACATGACATACCTAGTGGGATTAAGCAAATGGATGACGGAACAAGGTCTGAGAGAAGTAGCAAAAGGACAAAACATATTGAGAACTACAAGGGATAGAAGAAAGTGGAGAGCCATGATCACCTATGTCCTGAAGGGACACAGCACATAAAAGAAGAAGCTCAAGGATAGTTGACAATAGTCAACAAATTTAAATACAGAAAGGCTTGGTTTTTATGGTATAGAACAAGGGGCCAGGGAATTGGATTGAAGGAATTATTTCATTTAATGATTACTGAGATTAAATGTGAAAAAAGAACTAATTAAGAATATTAATTAGTTTTGAGAAATTAGATGAGTCAAACGTTTCTTAAAGATTGAATGCTGAATTAACTTAGGGATAATTTAGTATAACTAGGTACAACTAGATAGTCACCAACTACAATCTTCAAGTCAAATGAAAATAATAAATCGTAAATGACTTCTTTGACTGAAATAAAAAAAAATTATTCCTAAAATCTCTAGAGATTAAATTATTTACATAAAAGCCTATTCATCAAATAGGTGTGGTTTCTTAGGCAGAATAATTTTGGAGAAAAGGGTTAAAAAAATTCAACAAAGCTAATGAACAGTAGAATTTGTTTATATGAAAACTTATTTATAGAAAAATAGTTTTCAGGAAGTTGGTTATTAGAATTCAGTCAAGTGGTAAGGAGTGTCTATAGCAACTTTTTTCAAACTTTTTTACTGTGACCCACAGCAAGAACCACATTTTGCATTGTGACACATTGTACTTATGTGTAATAAATCAAAGACAAATTCTGTTTACTAGGTTCATTTATTTAGCATCAACAATTTATAGATATATTTCTTATAATCTGCACATATTCAAATTGCATTTATCTATATGCATTATTTATTTGTATGAATATAAAATTATTACTTTTAGAAAAACAAATTTAAAGGAAATTCCAACACAAAAATAAAGTAAATAATATTTAATATTTCAACCATATTGCAAGTATTCCTCACTGTCAAGTCTTGTTACTTTCATCTTATTAGATGTCTCAAAAGAAGATAACAATTGCTTGCTAAGGTTATCATCTTAAAATGATGTGCTGTATTCATCTGAAGATTCGGAGACTTCAAATGAACATAGCACATCATTTTACTACCACAGAAAGAATGTACCAGTACTTGACTTTGACATTAAGTTGTGAAATTCACTTTTAGCCCGGACTTCAGATGCAGTGATTTCAGTGAAAATCAAAGACCTCAGCTGTCTGTTTACATCTTATATATTCACCAAGAATTCTTGATCCTAAAGTTACCACAGAAAGACAGATATACATACTTTCCAAAAAAAAGGAGTGATTCTATCCCCTCATAGTTGTGAATGAATAATTCAAAGTTCAGACAATTGACTGATGTCAAACACTAGAATTGTTAGTTGAACAGCTATGATGTAACAAACAGCAAAAATAAAAATACAGTTTGGTTAAATCTCATTAATCTATGGAATATGTCACTTTTAGTTTTGTATGACACCTGGTTAGCTTGAACTTGCAAAGCTTGGGACTTAATGAGCTCTTTGAAGTCTCATGTCTGGGACATTACAAAATGAATGACAGGAACACAAGTATGTCTGTTTGTTACTGATAGTGTTACATTTGGTCTCTGTGATGGATGTTTGTCACAGCTTATACTGTGACACAATGAGATTCTGCTAGATTGATTAGAACAGTGGTTGGCAACATTTTGCTAATTATGTGCCAACTTAGGGCTTTAAAATCATTTAATGTACCAACAGCATACATATTTATATACAAGTCAAGGTCAATATATCTGTTCTAAAATATATGTTATATAGTAATAAAGTATATATACTTTAGTATATATTAAAATTGAAACAGCTAAATATCTTTGCGTTGTAGTAGTCATTGGTTCAGACTTTGTGATGTCCTTTGCAGCTGCATGCCATTAGAAATTGCTTGGCATGCCACATGTGGCATGTGTGTTATAGGTTGCTGACTACTGGCTTAGAACACCCATAAAGTCAAGTGGGCTCTAAATTATTTTATCTTGAAGTTAAACACTGTTCATTTTTATGAAAACTGACAGTAAAATTAAGAGGTGTGAGCTTCAAAGTAACCACTACTCACGATACACAGAAAAAAAGGAAATGAATTAAATAAATAAGTGAAAACTTTTAGAATCAAGTGCCACTTGGCTAGAAGGTAGTGAGTTCCAATTATGGGCTGATATAAACAGAGTCACAGTTAGTGTATGCCACCTGTTGGCAGGTGACAAGCTGCACATTGTGAAGTAGAGATGGGCAGTAGGGAGGTAGGAGAAAATCAGCAGTCAGAGTGACAGGAGAGAGATAAAGCAAGAAGTATATAGAGTCAGAGTGATGATGAATTCTTGCTGGTCAAAATGAAATTCTGGTTCATTAGTCTGTTAGAGAAAAGATAAAATATATCAGAAACAGATTTTGTTTTTCTTTTCTTGCAATTGTGTTATTTCACCTTCTGTTCCCTCGTGAGCCTACCAGTGGTGGCTTATGTATAGGTACTGTGGAACTGCAGCATCCCCTATTTTTACTCAATATTATTAATAACTAGCGACATAATGTGTCTTTTTTTTCTTGAATTCTTTTTTTATATTTGTACATTATATAATCCTTAAGCTTAATGTCAGTAGCCATACCTTCATTCACGAAAAATTACAGAAATCCTTGAATGGAATTGTGTGCTTCACAGTTCCAGTAATGTAGTATTTGACTGTTGTGCACATGCCTGAGGAAAAAGATAAAAGTTAGTTAGAAAGAGCATTGTTGCTCATGCAGTGCCATCCCTGTTGTCAGAGTGTAAGATAATGTTTCTTTTTGATTCAGCATGTGTTGTGCTTAAAAACTGTGTGCCTTATTCTTGAATATGATAAACTGTAGATAACTATCATGCTTCCAGCTATTCTATTTAATTCATTGTTTTTTGGGGGTTTTTTTGGTTGTTTTATTGTATAGAAAATTTGAATAATTTAGCCATGACCTCCTTGAATCCCTAAGAAATGAGTTCTGTGGCAACAAGTGAACTTCAACTTCTTAAGTTTTCACAATTCTCTCTCCATGAGAAAGTTTCAGTTAAGAAAAGTGGTTGTTCAACACCTGATACTCAAATATCTCAGCCAGGAATAAGCAACAATGAGAGGAATATTCGTAGCTTTAATTCTGAATGGTACCAATGGAAGAATTGGCTCTGTTGCTGGAAAGTGAGAAATGCATTGTTTTGCTTTCCATGTTTACTGTTTGGAGGTGATGTAACATGGACAAAAGACAGGTTTAGAAAATATAAACAAAATGAAAGAAAAAACTCAAAATCAAGAGAAGTCAAAGAAGCATATTGAGAATAAGATACTTGATCACTTGCTTTAAAAGGACAAAAATTAGGGAAGCTTTTTTTGTAGCTGTCATAGCTGATGACACAACAGATGTTTCAGAACACACTCTAATGGTCATTGTTCAACAGTACGTGTTCGATGAAGAACTGTTTGAGCATTTTTTTGGATTCTTTATTCCAGAAAATCAAACTGCAAATGGCATATCAAAATGTATATCAACTTTAATAATAAGAAATGCAGCAAGTATTATGCATAATGCAAGAATATTTTTCTCAAGATAACCTCAACATGTATCTATTTTAAGAAACATATGGACATCAGCATTCCACATCCATCCTCTACAAAGTGGAACTTTAATATACAGACTGTGAACAGAGTTCATAAAAATTTGCAAAATTAAAATTCATTCAACATCAAATGCAGATCAAACCATTGCAGAAGCAACAGGAATTTTACAATACCTGAATGATAATTTCATGTTCTGGTTAGAGCTTTTTCATCAGATTATGCCTCATGTTGAAGTAGTTTACAACCAAATGCAATCTCAAGAAATTAGTGTGTTTAAAGTCAATGAATATATAACAAACTTCAAAACTGTTATTTTAGAAATAAGAAACTCAAAGTATTGTGAGAATCCTTCAAATACACTCATGGCAGAAGCAATGGAAGTGTGTGACTGCATATGTCTTCATATAATGGACAGATATTCTTCTACTAAACACTCGCTGCTAAATTGTTCAACAAGAAAAGCTTCACTAGTTTTAAGAATTAACTGCCTACTGAAGGAGTAGTACTGACCGCTGAAGCATATCCCATGATTGACAAAGAAAAGCTTGAAAATAAACTAAAAGTATTCTATTGTAGATCCAATATGCATGAATATTGCAAATTCATTGAGCTGCTGAAAATAATCTTGATGGTGTTCTTAGGGAAATTACGAAAATGACAAAAATCCTTTTAACAATTTCCATGACTACATCAGAGCCAGAACACTGCTTTTGAACACTGAAAAGAATAAAAAAATTTTCTAAGGAGCATTATGAATCCTGAAAAACTAAATGCACTTGCAGTGCTCTCAATGGAGAAAAATTTCTTCAAATTTATCCAAGGATCAAGGAGAAAATCATTAACCTTTTCACTCAAAGTAAAACAAGAAAAATGGATTTCTTTTTTAAATGAATGAATCGAGCTTGAATTGTAACAATTTATAAGTAAAAAAATCATTTTTTTCTTTTAGGATTTTATCAAGTTTATGTATAAATTTTCTTTTTATGTGTTTGCTTCATTTTACACAGTAATAAAACAATGGCTAAAAATTGTCTGAAGCAGCACTCCTACTAATTTTAACCACGAGCTGCCACTAAAGTCTACATTGTGCCTTTCTCGGTTTTTGTTCATACTGATGCAAATGAGAATTGAAACACTGTATATTAACTGGTCCAGCCAGTTAAAAGCTGAGCGAGGACCTGAGCTGTAAGTTTACATCTTGTTCATTCAGCAAGGATTCTTGACCCTGAGGTAACCATAGAAAGGCACACATCATATAGTATTACAAGTATACAAGTGGAAAAAAGGGAAGAAAAAGTTTAAAAGCATATCTAGTTTATGTTATTTCTATTGCCTCATAGCACATAAGGCCTCTTGGTGAAGTTTCTATAATCAAATTGTTCCATGGGGTTGGAATATTGGCCACCTGTCCAACCTCTGTTCTCTGAGCAAAAGTTTTAGTTTGCTGTCTTGATTTTCCTTTCCTTAGATAACCATGTGTTCACATGCTAAAAAGTTCCAACTATCTAAGTTTAAGAATTCAGAATTTTCCTTCTCCTAAGCTTGTTACCAACCAAGGCTGAGAAGCCTAGTCTGACTTACTATTTAATCCAGAGCAGGATCAGAGGAAGAGATGGATTCATACTTTTCCCAATGGTATTTTTGTAAAAGTGAATGTAAAGAATGGGACAATTTTATACTACTGTGCACATCTTCTACCTTTTATTTTTAATCCAATTACTTCTTAATACTCTGAACATTATTTTTGTGGATACATGCTTGAGGAGACACCCTGTTTTTTTTTTTATTTATTTTAAACAGGGTGAATCACATCTACTGGTTTGCAGGTCTGAAACAGAATTTTTCTATCCTACAAACAATTATAAATAATGACAAAGTTAAAATAATAGCATTCTGGTTTTAGGATGATTTTTTAAAAATTCAGCATGATTAGAATTGTTTATTCTTGGAGGATAGTTAAAAGTCTTGAACCCAGCATTAAGTCTTTGTTTGAACTTTATTGGAGGAATCATCTCATATTTATAGAAATCTGCAAGATATTTGATACTATCTGACCTAAGTTTTCCAAGTTGAGCATCTTCTCTTGACCTTTTCATTATCTTCAGAGTCAGAACAAACAAGTACTTTGAGCTAAGGCATTTTCTTTCAGAATATTACCCTTTCATCAGCACGGAAATTCTCTTCTCATTAGTGAACCTATTGGATGTCTTAATCAGCAGAAGCTGTCCATCAATAATCTTCATGGAGTGAAAAAACTTCTTGAGTTTCTATAACCAGCCTTTGTTGGCAGTGAAATTGACTACAATTTTCTTAATAATTGGATTATTGTTCTATGATTCTAATGTTCACTTTGTGCTAATCTCCACTTTCTAACATCACATTATCCTTTATGTATAATTTAATGTAAGCATCTATTAGTCACTGGAGTCTACTAAGGTTGATAGTTAATCCCTTCTGTAGATGCATGCTTGGGCACATTTGTGCTTCTTCAAAACCCAGTGCTAACCTGTGCTTGAGTATTTGTTAGTTGCAGTTTCTGGAATGCACATAATCTCATGTGATCAAGTGATGAACAAGGTCAGTAATGATCAGGTGTTGAACAAGGCCAATAACTTTAAACTCTTGGTCTCAAATCATCAATTTTGCTTACAAGTTGGATATATTTTTTGAGCAATTCCCAATGATACTGCACACTGTATGTAAGCCACAAAATATTTAACAAAACTTACTGCTTATATTATCTCAGTTTATTTAAAGCTAATAAGTTTAGTTGCTTGATTTTATTGGTTTTGTCCAGAAAATAATCTTTTTTTTACTACTTAAAATTAACAGTACACCATAAGAGCAAAATGTTATATATGATTTTATTGTCTGAAGTTATGAATCCATAAACCAAATGGATAAAAAATACTTTCATTTAATTTTTCTGTAAAGTTAATAACTTGGATGAATTACTTCTGAAACTTCATAAAACATTAACCAAGCATTTGGCCAAGAATCATTTTTTTGTTTTTGTTCAATCCAATATTATTTCAATTTGGATGTTGAAGAATGACCACTTCTGTGGGTATTTATAACAGATCCCATATTCATCAGCTTGGAATGACAATTTCTGATGGTTTTGGCATCTACTGAAGCAGGAGGTCCATGAACACCATGACACCATCTCTGCACTAGTACCACGGACTGTCACACTTTGTAACGGGATGCTAGCTGTACAGCATCATGCAGTTTCAGGCGTTTTGCCATTCTAGGTTACACTTGTTACTCTGAAATAAAAACAGAAATTAGCAATGAAATCCTACCACTTTAGGGATCACAACATATTTTCTTTCATGAAAGTATTGTGATATTAAAAAACATTATAATTAATTTTCAAGGGGGAATTTCTTTCCCTCCATATATGTGAGTGTATACATATATATTTAAGGATAGAAATAAGTCACTTTGGAGATTTCTTTTTCTGCAGTCAACGTTATGTTTGGAGGAAAACTTTTATCTCACTTGTGTTGCTCTGAATGAATGGTGATTGTTCTTCGTAGTCTTGTGTGTTTCACCTTTGTGAGATTACTCTGAGCACTTCTGTGTGTGCTTGCTGTTAATCCTCTGAGTGGCTTTGGGTGCATTCTTATATAAGTCAGAGATAAGCACCAAATAAAAGCCAAAATTTAATTTTTTGCCCATGTTCTCATTGGTTAGGAAGGATCACATGGGATACTTACTACTATATCTGCATCAAGTGGCAACAAGTCTGCTTTTACATGTCTATTTTTAGACTTGATGAAACTCGGAATTTAAATAATGTAATTTTATTTATTTTTGTTCATTTTAAAAGTCCCAACAATTTCAAATAATTTAAGATATGTTTTACCAGAATTAAATAAGCAATGGTTGGCTTTACTAGACGTTGTGACAATTTTGTTACAACAGATCTGGTTGCGTGGCTTTAAAATAAACTTAATATTATTTCTTTGTACATCTTGTCAACCAATTCACCACAGACGTCATATGTTATTTATATCCATTTCAAAAGGAGTGAACCTAGACTTAAAATTCTGCTTAGTAAGTTGGATTATTAACTTTTTTTTTATATATGGTATGTTTGATTCTAGTTACATCACCTTCACATATGAATTGTCTACCAAGCAATTTTTCTTAGGTCCTTCATTTTGAACTTATAGCCCAAGGGCTTCTTCACATTAGTCAGTGCCTTACAGCCATATCATGCTGAAATATTGGTTCCTGTATGATTACTGAAGTTAAGCAACATCATGCTTGATCACTACCTAGATGGGTGATCACTTGGGAATACCAAATGCTGTAAGCTTGGATGTGCAGGTGGTGGTGTAATGGATAACTCTAGTCAGGTTTGTTACATTTACTTACATGCAAATACTCTTATGGATGTATGAATCCACTGCTTTTCCCCAGATATGGGTTAAATAATAGGATGTATATCTGAAAATTGAATTTTTTGATGAATCTTAATTCTTAATTTAATGATTGAATAAGCTTATAGCAAGTTCTATAACAATAAAATATAAGTAGAAATTCCCCTATCACATTGTTAAATATTTGAGCTTAAGAACTTTAACAAAATATTACAATAACAATTATAAATATGGGTGATTATTTTAAGAAGTAAGGGCAGTACAAGATTTGAAATTGACAACTTTTCCCTTTCACTGAAATAGCCATTAAACACTTCTATCTTCACTTTCTTCCATTTTCTCACTAAAACCGAATAGCATCTCTCATATGCCTTTTCCGTCTTTCCACATGATCAAAACAGAATAGACCATTATTTATGAAGTATTGGCAGGGTGTAATGTACGTATGTATTAACTAAGGAACTAAGGAAAGGACAAGCAGAATTAAAATAAGATTTTACTGCAAACATTTTTAGTTTACATATAAGGTTTAGAAAGTGGTTGGATGGAATCTTGATTAATCATATCCAGATAACCTTATTTTCTTCAATTTCTTTTTAGAATAGACAATGGGACTTATACTAAGTTAAAACTTAATGTTGTGAAAGGGTAAAATTCAAGTGTCAGCCAGGACTCTTTGCCAATTACCTCCCCCTCTTATCCTTCCTTCTGTTTTTCTTGTTCTTGTATGTGTTATATGTAATAGGAGTAGGGAGGCTTTCCTACCGCCCGGTCAACACTCCTCCCCCTTCTCTTGGACATGAGTAGAGGCTTACGCCTTGTTTCTTGTTTAAGAAGGGTTTTCCAGTACTCTCTCTCTCTGGCCTCTGTATTAGTGCAGCTCCATTTCTCCTGTGATGTGTGCAGTCTGTGACATCACCTCTTCATTCTGAGGGTACACAGTTGACAGTTCTCTGGTTGCTGTTTCCAACTCGTAGTTAGGAGCCCTAACTCTTGCGTAGCGTTTTTGAGCAACTGCTTTGATCAACAGTTGTATAATACCGGGGTGTTTGTAGTGCCATGTCGCGCATGGAAAGGTGTCCCTGCAGTCACCTCCAGTGGGCAACACTCGACTCTTCCGGTGTACCCATACCTGACTTCCCTCTTAGAACTGAGGCCCTATTGAGTGGGTTACACATGACCCCGTCTTTGGTATTGGGCATTATCTCCAATTTAAACCCCAACAAGGCTAGTGGTGGAGATGGGATACCAGCCATTGTCTTGAAGAAATGCGCGCTTGAACTCTCTAAACTATATAACTACTGCCTCAAGGAATCTTGTTTTCCTGACTGTTGGAAGTCCTCTTCGATTGTTCCAGTCTTCAAGAACTCTGGCAATCCCTCTGACCCTTCTAACTACTGTCCTATCAGTCTCCTACCCCTCTTCGGCAAAGTCTTTGAAGCCCTAATCAATACCGAAGTGGTTACTAACCTCACATCCCATGATCTGCTCTCAGACAAGCAATATGGCTTCTGCTTTGCCCAATCTACAGATGATGTGCTTACGGCCATCACTGAAACTGTCTACCAAGCTCTTCAAAATAATGGGGAAGCTTGTGCCGTGGCCCTAGACATCTCCAAAGCATTTGATAGGGTTTGGCACGCCGGCCTTCCTCGCAAGCTCCAGGGTTATGGCATTACGGGTCGATTGTTTGACCTAATACAATCATTCCTGTCAAACCGTGAATTGAAGGTCATTCTCAACGGATTCTCCTCCAGTTCCTATCCCACGAATGCAGGTGTTCCTCAAGGCTCCATCCGTGCCCCACTCTATTCCTTATCTACATAAATGACCTTCCTGATGCCATAAATTCCCAAGTTGGCATCTATGCGGATGGCACCACAATTTACTCCTGCCTCAAAAACAAATCTAGTGTCACTGACAAAACTAACCTGGCCGTGCATCTCGAAAAGGACCTCCAATTGGTTGTGAACTGGGACAGGAATTGGCTGGTCAACTTTAATGCTTCAAAAACAAAACTGCTCTCTATTAATCACCACAGAGATCTTTCCCTGCCCTCCATTAGAATGTCTGACGCTCATCTTCTCGAGAGCAGTTCTCTGCGGCTGCTCGGGCTCACGTTGACTGCTGACCTGAGATGGAACAAATACATTGAGTCAATTGCTTTGTCCACCACAAGGAAAGTTGGCTCCCTGTGCCGGGCCAGGAAATTTTTCTCCCCAGAATCAATCCTCGAGATCTACAAATCAACCATTCGAGTATTGGTGCCATATATGGTCTGGAGCCCCTTCTGCTTGCCTCGGGGTTCTTGATAGGCTCCAGAGGCGGATATGCAATATAATTGGCCCTGCTCTGGCATCTCGTCTACAGTCACTTTCTCATAGACATGCCGTCGCCTCTCTCTGTCTGTTTTACAAATACTTTCATGGCAATTGCTCCGAGGAGCTGCATTCGCTGGTTCCCAGACTTCATGAATTCAAGCGCCCTACGAGGCTGGCATCCCGCTCTCACCCTTTCACTGTCGAAACTCCTAAATGTAGCTGTCTCTTCTACTCCAATAGCTTCATGTCTTGCACCTCTCGCCTGTGGAACTCCCTTCTCTATTCCAGTTTTCCTGAGAGCTATGATCACCAGCTATTCAAATGTAATGTCAATTGACATCTCCAGTTGCCTTGATATATCCACTACCCTTCTCCTCATCCTTTCTTCTATCACTCCTATCTGATCTTCTGTAACCCCTTGCGCCCTAGTGGCTTCTCGCCTTGCTTGGGGTGAAACACTTAAAAAAAAAAATACAATATAGTTCACAATCAATTAGAGAATTTCAATAGTTTTGACATGTATCTGGTGAACAAACTATACTAAACAGCTAATTCCATTCATTCTCTAATAGACATAATTTATGCTAAAGATGAAAAGATTTTATAAGAATAAATGCTAGGGATTTGTGAATATAGTTTCATAACAAAATGTACCTTATATTATTTCTCACTGTTTTTATTGGATTTAATCATGAAAATCCAACAATTCCCACTGATGTTCTACCTTTGAGTAAGAGAATTACTTCATTTGTATTATTTTCCCTTTGTTGCATTTATTTCCTCCTGTATGTCTATATTTTGAATTGATGGCTTCTTGATTGGCTACATTAACTTTAGATTAGCAATAGTCTATGTTTTTCACACTATCATCACTGTTAGTCCTAACATAATCTTCAAGATGCTTTGTTGGATTAGAATTTATACCTGGATATTGATCAACACCAGTAGGATTACTTTCAATAGGCTTAGATTCGACATCCCAATCCATAATTTCACTTTCTTTTCTAAATCTCGATTTTAATATCTTTGTCATGGACCTTGACCTATAACATGATGATCAACATCATGATTTATACTGAGATGGTGATCTACTTTTAAATCATGAAGTAAAATAAAGTTTTAGTTCTGTTTCAAATCGTGAGGAGCTTTGTAATCTTTTTTTATTCTCCTGTTCAAATGAATCATTTTGAGTACACTAGGTTTATCTTATAATTATTTCATCATTGATTGATACAAGTGGTGAATTAGTGGTTCGCTGCCATCATTCACAGCTTCAAGGTTGTTCGTGAACTTTACATACCTTTCTTTTTGTCCTTTTTGGAAAATATATATGATATGCCAAACTACCTATGTCATAGTTCACAAAAATAGCATCCAGCTTCTTTTTATTCTTCATGCATACATTTAGAATGTATACACTTATAGAACAAATAGGTGAGAGGAAGATAAGTACCCACCCAAGATGGGAAAAAAGAAAGTCTTTCACAAGAAGTCTCCACATTCAGAGAAAAACCCCAAAGCCACATACCCACTTGCCAATATAAATTGACAAAGTCCAGAGTTGAATAAACAATAATTTTAGATATGTGAGATTTAGTTTTGTATTTTTGTTAGTCTGTGAAATGATAACTTTTAATTTTACACCTATAATTTCTTATTATGCATGGAGTTGTCCTAAAAGAACAAAAGGAATCGGTAAGATCAAATTTCAACTAATTTTACAATACATTAAGTTTTTTGAAAGACATGACTCCCTCCACATCTTCCAATAAGGCGAGTCAGGTCAGTGTTTGTTTACTACCTGCCATTCGTATTATTTATTTTTAATTTGTAACTGTTACTTAGGGAGGAGATGGGCACGGTTCGTTAAAATAATCCCAATCACCAGGAGAAATATCAGGAAGAATCCATTAAAGAGATACGCTGATGTTCTACTAAGACAGTCATGGAATAATTGAATTATATTATTATTAATTTCTATTTCATCAGAAATTAAAATAATTCACGTGACAATTACTCTAATGGGCATCCATAGTATTTGGAAATGCGTTGTGTTTGAATTATAAACACTTTCCTCTCAAGCAGTCTGTCATTGCCCAGCTGCTTGTTCTCCTTGCGTGGATCATGGATTCGTACTAGCGACGATTTATCGACAAGTTAGTATATTTACTTAGAATATTCTATTATTGATTAGGCATTTAGAATTCGTTTTTGTTTTGTTACAGTAGGATCTTTATCATCACTTTTCTCATCGTTTTATTCAAATTTAAAATGTTTTAAACTTCATAGGGAAATAAAAAAAAACAACAACATTACACTAGTGAAAAATTTCAAGAAGAAAACAAAAAAGCCAGTCACAAGAAAACAAACTTAAACTAGTAAACTAAACATACTTGAAAAATATCTTTTTTTATTAATCTGTTTTAAATTAAAACAGATTAATAAAAAAAGATATTAAATAAAACTTTTAATAAAAATCTCATTTTTTGAAAATAATCTTATCAGATTTTTTTAACTTAAAAAAATAATTTTTATGTTCTTCACTGCAACTTTCTTAATTTGTCTGTTTTGAAAAAAAATAAAAAATTTTCGCGCCGATTGGAAACATCGATCTTTTGCTTATTTTCTTTGGTTTTATTTCCAATAATTCCTTATCAATTTTATTGTTAATGTTAATTTTACAAATTTAAAAGTTAGAGTAGGCCTAAAAACAAATAAATAATAATTAAATAAAATAACTTTTCCTTATTTTTGCGTCATAAAAAAAAGATAAAAACATTTTATTTTTTTAAGTATTTTTTAAACGCAAACTAAAAGTCACTTTTAAAAATAAAAATATGCATTTGAAAATTATACAAGTTTTCGTTTACCCATAATTTACCGTGTGTGTAGTAAACTGCATATTTTCAATAATTTGGTTAAAAACAACAAAAAAATACATTGTTATATTCGACACTCATCACGAAATACTCTCCCTCATTCATTTGTTTTGTGCCAGACGAAATCAAACAAAAACGATTTTTCACAATTCCTTTTTATAGTTCTTTCTTTTCGGTGACAAAGAAATGCATTTTTGCAGTAAAACAGAACGTGTTTCGTTTTCGTTTAATAAAATTATTCCTTTTAGTGATTTAACTGGACATTAAAGACTATTTTTTAATGGTGTTTTAAAAATCTGTTTTCTACATGAATGTATTTAATTTCTTCTTAAATTGTGTATTAATTCAAAAACGTTATTTATTACCTTATTTTTACATACTTTGTTTTTTCGAGTTTACCGACCCATCGGGCCAACATTGGTCCCGTCGTAATGAAAAGAAAATTGATGAATTGAATCGGTCATCAAGTTGAATCATTATTTTTTTCCTTTTTCAGTAGCTACCTGCAGAGGTTAAAGGTCACATTTGTTACCAGTAAGTTTGCACTTTTTAATGTTTTTTTTTTTAAATTTTAATTTTGTTTTAAATTCCTATTTTTAGGAACTGATGATGATTTGTTTTTTTTGGGGTGTTTTGCTGGGGAGGCATTTCATAGCAACAAAATTCATTTATTTAACAGTAACACTGATGATAATTTGTTTATGGTACATGGCCTCTTAGCCTCCACACGGACGTAGAGAAAATTACGAAAAGTACCCAGTTCTTGCATTTGGCATGCCATAAGGCATTTAGGACTAAGTCCTGAGCTTCTTACACCTTGGTCCTTGACTCCTATCCTGGTGCAATGGAGAGACGCAGCTTGGAAAATCATATGTCCAAGGACTAGTTCTTTCTTTATTGATCTTTATTTTTTGGCATCGGTTAACAAAAGAGAAACAGTATAGTCTGCTTAAGGAGTTTGTGTGGCTGCATAGTTGGACAGGGATGGGAAAAAAAAAGAAAAAATGAAGAATAGTAAAGCGTCAAAAATTATTTGTGTAACTGTGTAACAAAAGATAGGAAATTTCTGAGAGACACGCTCGCCCATATCCTGAAGGGATATAGCACATAAAAGATAAAGCTTCATTAGTAGGTGGAATTACATTGTACAGTGTACTTCTTTGCTAGTATAAAGAACACGTGGTCGAAGCAAAATCTTTTGGAATGGATTATGGATTATCAAAGAGTTGGTTAATTTATATTTTATTGAAAAATAAAGACTGGGGTTATGGTTAATAATCTAAAATTAAAATTTTTAAAAGAGATAGTGTGTTAGTAAGATATTTTCAACCCACATCCTCTTGGCATCAGTTAGATGCTCCCCTTCTCCCGAACTATAATTTTGCAAAGAGAAAGTTTCAGTTTTATGTTGGAAATTTTTCATTTGAAATCAAAGAAATACGAACTTTAAGCAAAACAGGTTTTTACGCCACGGCTCTCAAAATATATTGAAACGCCGGTTCTTATACGATCACCGAAGTTAAGCAACGTTGAGTCTGATCACTACCTTGATTGATGGTTAACCACTTGGGAATATCAGATGCTCTAAGATTGGATGTGAAAGTGGTGTATAACAGCTCAGAATTGGAAATCGGAGAGCCGAGTTTCAATTCCAGCATGGTTCGTTATTCACTTACGTGCAAATATTGGGAAAGGCATGAATCCAACATTTCTACCTTCTAGCTATGGGTTAATTTTTAGGACTTTTATCAGTAAATCATTATCTCAAAAAATTCAGTCAGTTTTAAACTGATGCCATAACAAGTCAATACCAATTTTATTGCGAAAACATTGACTTGCATAATAAAATCTGAGGTAAGTGTAAAAATTGTGGTTCGTTTTTAGCCTGATCACTCAACTACAAAATCGTTGATTGATTATTGCATGAATATATTCCCTTTTAATTTTTTTCACTAGAGCCGCAACCTAAAAAAATTGGTATCAGATAAGATAAGAAGTTAAGAAGTATCTCGTCCCACTCTTCTTCCTTTCGGAAAATTGAACACTGGAGTTTAAAAAAAAGCTATGGAACGTGGTCATTTTTTCTACTAATCAAAAGGCAAAAGAATTAAGAAAAAAATGCAATTAAATGTTATTTCTAGATTTTATGTAGAATCGGAAATATTTGCGTTTAAAAACGTTATTTTGTGTGTAAACTCTCACTATAAAATAGCATTGCCTTTCTTTATGGTCGTAAAACACATCGATTTAAAAAATCTACCAAAATTTATCTAATTATTGGCTTTTAATAAAACTTTTAGCATTTATAAAAGAGATAAAGCAGTCTCTCTTCAAAGTTTTAAAGAAAATTCTTTTGGCAAAGTTGAACCTTCATGCCCGCAAAAAAAGAAACTGTCAAAATGACGGTTTTTCCATCGACACCGCTATTATTTTAACTACCTTCACTCCTCAATGTTTGTTTTAAAAAGTGATGATTAGAATTGTAATAAAACCTAAATATATGAAAGTGAACTTACACATTTTCTTTGTACTTGAAAAAATAGAACTAGCAATGTCAGGGAAAAAAGCCTACTTTTGATACTCCGTTTTTTACGGGTATGAAGGTACAAGTTTGCTAAGGTTCTTTTTTTTTTTTTTTTTTGTGATGCAATCCTCTTTTAACTTTATGATTTTTAATTGTGTATCAAGGCGGATTACATTGAGGTTTACATTTTTAAAGATAAGTCCTTTAAAATAAATACTGAAAAAAATTAAAAGTCAGAAACCCCCAAAATGTCTAATAATGCCTTAAATTTAAAAAAATAAAAGTAAAATAAAAAAATGGCCCTTTTTTTAAACATTTTTTATTTTTTAATCTATATTCTAGGGCTATTGTCTATAACAAAAAAAATATTTTATATTTTTTGGAGATTTTTTTGTACTTTTTTATAATATGGATTTAATAATGCGATATTTTGAAAAGTTGTTATTTATCCTTTGAAAAGGTTCAACACTGATTTTGTTTTTTAAAAAAAAAACTCTATACCCTTTAAATCTTGATAAATAAATGTGCACAGATGCTGAGAAAATATTCTCTGGAACTATTAAAATAATTTAAGAAATATTACATGACAGTTGATGTGATTAAGCACGGGTGCGCAAACACGTAATCATTTCTGCTTTTCAATTGAATTTACATTTGTATTTATTCTATAAAACTCTTTTTCTGATTGCTCCAATTTCACTTAGCTATAAGATTTTTTTTTATTTTGAAAGTAACATAGTTTCCTTTTTTGAATTTTATTTAAGGAAATAAAATTTTCACAATCATTAACGTTTTCACCAAAAACTCAAATATATATTTGAGTTTTTCTTATCGGCGTGCGATGGATAAATTATCGTCTAAATTACACAAAAACGAAAATAACACTGGCATAACAGATTACAAAAATTACACAAAAATATCTTGAAATACTAAAGAAAGACTAATTTTATTCAATAAAATTGCCATTGGCTTCAACCACAGCCTCCAGTCGACTTTGGAATCTCCTGCAACTCTTCTGGGCAGTCTCCTTGTTAAGTTGGTGAATGCTGCCATAATCCTTGTCTTCAGTTCATCTTTGGTGTTACAAGGAGTTTTGTTGGTCTCTTGCTCAACTGCACCTCACACATAATAATCAAGGAAGTTCGGTGACCAGATGTAAGGGGTGATGTGGTCGCAGAAATTGTCTGACAGCCATGACTGGAGCTTTGCTTGTGTGAATGGTAAGCAGTACAGCATGTCCAGACAAAATTTCTAGCAGAGTGAATTGTTGTCATGATGCAGCTTTTCTCTATTCAAGGCGAATTAACTGACCCTACTATACTGTGCAGTCGACAAAATACAAAACAAACAACACACATGCATGAAATTAAAAATATAAAATAATTTTTAACCCTTGCACCCTATATTCTTTATAATCAATATTTCGCGTGACAGAATGCTTTCCAGAATTAACTTATTAAAAAGTAATGAGAGCTTGATTAAAAAATAATAATAAAATAAAAAGCATAAAAGTAATTCATTTAAAAACAAATAAAATATTGATATTTAATACAGGTGCTCTTTTTCGCCCGGAAATGCCCAAAATAAAATTGTATGTGTATAATATATGTTATATAATATTAAATATATTCATCATTATTCCTTCCCATCTCTATTCTGCATATAATTATGATTATTACTAATTATTATTAATAATTTTTTTTCATGTGTAATATTTGAAAATCTATAAGATGAGTTTTTTTAGTGAATAAACTAAAGAAATTGTTTACATAGTAATAGTAGTTTAATTTAACATTCTGTTATTATGTTTGTGCAATATTTGTGGCTCTGTATATCTCATTGTCATAACAGTAAATTCTTTTCATTACTCAGTCGTAAAATCAGTTTGCTAATCATTGCCTGATGGGTGAGTTTATTGGAACAGACAGAAAAGTTAGTACTAGATTCTGAATGGTCAAATAATAATAATGATAATAATAATAATAATAATAGTATGATGTTTACAATAAAAGATCAAGATTTTGTTATATGGAATACAGAAATGAAAATGAATTGTGTAAAATAACACTTTGATTGATGACTGAAATTCAGTTGCTTTTTAAACTCCAAATTCTTAAATTATAGACTAAAAATAAAAACAAATAATAAAATCTATTTGATAAAGAATAGAATGAGGAGGAATTATGTGTTTCTGATTATAACCAAATAATAAAATTAATGATAACAATATTAGTAATAATAATGATGACAAAATTGAGAAGAAAAAAAACCCTGAGTAAAAAAGAAATGGATTCTAAATTTATTAGGTCCAATTAAAATTAATAAAAATGCCAAAAATAATTTTGAGGTACAAATTATTGCAGTTAGCAATGGCTCAGAAAATCTAATAACTCAATCATATTCAAATTACTGCCAAATATAGTGACAACACTCTCTTGAGAGGCATGGATTTAGTTTTCCCTTTGGATTTAGATTTTTCTTGCTTCACATCAAATTTCTTAATTTATTTTATCACTGGTTGTTGTAATGGAATATAAGCAGAGAAATTGAAAAAATAATTCAATTTGTAGATTGCTTCAACATCTTTCTAATTTTTCTTGAAATGTTTCTGCTCAACAGATTTTCAATTACTTCTCATTTGTCTAAAGTTTTATTGTCTTTTGAAGCAAAAACCTATTCCAATCGTTATTTTTTTTATTGATATCAATTTGTAAAAGCCAATAAATGAATAGGCCATATGAAGGAAAAAGTTTCATTTAAAGGAAGAGAACAAGTCAAATAACAGAATAATCCTGTTATCATACTGCAAGATAGTCAAAATCAGAATTTGAATCTGTTTTTTCATTTTGGATAATTAAAATTTGAAAACAAAAAAATACTCACTCACTTTTTTCTAAAATTCATTATGGCTTGTCAAAGTTTTATTATTATACTAGTTTTTATTGGTATATCGTTGCCGGGGATGTAACAATTTTATAGATTTAAAATTTACCATCATAAAGACTGAAAAATAAAATTGACAAAGATTAATATTATTTTTTAGTATTGGTCAAACCCAAACTCAAAAAAAACATTGTTTTCAATCGTTATTTTACCGATTGAATAGAATTTTATTATAAAGAAATTTTCTTTTTTTTTTTTTTTTTAAAAGCATTCTGAATGTTTTAAAAGAAAAAAAGTGTTGCAAGAGAATAACCCTTACTACCTGCCAAAAAAAAGTGAAGTTTTGTTGAAATCGGTTGAAAAATGTAAGAAATCTGATCCCATATATAAATGAACACACACACACACACACACACACACACACACACACACAAAAAAACCTGGGTTTTATAATAATATGATATAAATTTGATTAACATCCACCATTAAAATCATTAAACTTGATATTTCCTTGTAGTTTTTTTACCCAAGCAGAAATAACAGTGAAAAAGTCACACTGCAGACATTATCAATCTTGACAAAAGCCATAGTATAGAATATGTGTGACTGTAATTCATTTTTTTTTTTTTCAATTATTTAATTTTAAAGATGAACTTATGGAGACTGTGGTTACATAAAAACTAGTTAGAAAGTTTAATATAAAAGTTTAACTTGTTATAAAATATTAATGCACATCATTCTCATATTGCATTTGCTTTTTATATACTTATTCTTCAATAATAATGATTTTATTACATTCTTCTTTTATAAAAACTATATTTTATGCTGAATCATTGAAATTTTATTTTCTTTTATCCTTTTACTTGTATTTTGTGAGTCAGAAAATTTTCAGGCGAGAATTAGTTCAAATAATGAATGGGGAGAGGAGAAAGTTGTATCATTTACATAGAAATTCATCAAGAATATTTCAGCCTGTTTTTATCAATGTGTATATCTCAATATAGATCAACATGTTCCTTCTGCCCAATTACCTTCTCCAACATCTAAAAAATTTTAAAATATATGAATGTTTAAGTTTAATTTTAATTAAATTTTATTTTATTTTAAAAGGGGATTTTATTTTGTTTTAATAATTTGTAAATTTAATTTTAACTAAATGTTTAAATTTAAGTTTAATGTTTTTCATATTTGGTTATTTTAATTGCTTTTAATGTTTACCAAAATGGATATTTTTTCTGTTTTTCTGATCATTTGTACATTTAAATTATGATTGACTTCTTTTGCTAGTATTGTCATTACATTCAAACAACATACACTGTTTTCTGATACCAGAATACCAAATAAATGCAAGTGCTGGACCGAATTCTTTCCCTAAAAGCATTGACTTGGATAACCAAAGAGCCGTTTTGATCATTCGAAGATTTTTTATAAGTGATAATCAGCCTGGGATTAATAATAAAGAATGGTTTTTTATCTATTTGCCTTGTTGAAGAGATCTCATGAACAGGAATGAGAAGGAAAAAAAACAGAAAAGTGGCAGAAAGCTATATAGGAGAAGTGTCCAATGTAAAACAATTAATCAAACCTGTATGTTTATTGGAGATTTTAAGGTAGTTTAACTTATTTATGTGAAGTTGGGGACTATAAATAGTTTTCCTTAGACAAGAGCAGGAATTTGGTTTTTCATTCAGTTTGTAAGACAACTTTATTTCATTCAAAATTATGACATACAACCTTTAAATTTTAAATTGTACATAGGGATCCTAGATTATTCGAATATATTTTCCATTTTTTCAAATAATTTGCTTTCTATTTAAGTTTAATAACTCAAAGTCTGATTGGTTTCAGTATCTTTTAACAAATCACCAATTTTTAGATCAATATTTTAATCATTAGACCACTGTTTCAGTTTTAAATTCAGTAAATATTTAAAATAAATTTATATCATATGGCAATACATATATTCTAATAACTAAAAACTCTATAAGTATAAATAGGAAATTGGAAATAAGATATTAGTGATAAATAATTTTTTAATATTTCATTTTAATTTAAAAGAAAAAACCGTGGAACTTTCAAATATACTCAGTCTATAGAATACAAACATTTATATATATACAGTATATATATTTTTTGGGTTTCCAAGTTATATGAGGTTTTTTTCTTGATAAATTTTGGGTTCATTATTTCTTGGAATTTTTTTTTTTTTTAAAGTTTTTTTATTAAATTTTGTTTGTGCATTTGAAATTCGACCAATAAAATATTTATTTAAGATAATTACAAAATTGTAAGCTAAACTTATTCAAACATTTCAATAATAAGTGATTGTTTTGATGGTATCCAAATAAATCAAAGATTAACTCTTTCAAAGGCGGGCGATAAACTTTATATTACTTGAGATTTAAAAATTAGGTTTGGCATTCCTTTGAGATGAAAGTGGTTTTAATAATTTCCTTCTTTTTATATAACTAATTATTATCTCTGTTCATTGTTTTCTCAGTCTGTTTTTATTCTATAACAAAATGTCTTTTTTAATATTTTATTATTTTAAATTTTAAATTGAACAGTTTTATTTTTATATTTGTATATATATTGTATATATATATATTCCAATATATATATATATATATATATATATATTTAAACAGACCAAAATTAAAAAATTGGAAAAAATTCGTTTATTTCATTTTTTCCTTTTAAAATATCTCCTCATCATCAGGTCATCCCATTTGAATAATTGAATTACCCATTCGATGTTACAAAGTTCTTCATATAACTTATATATATATATATATATATATATATATATATATAATATAAGCTGATGAGAACTTATATGCCACTGTATAATTTTTGGTCATTTTTTTCTAAATAATTTTGATTTTTTTTGGTAAAAATAATATATATTTTGTCTATTAGGGTTTCTTTTTTTTAAAAACTCAAACTCCATTTTGCAATATGGATGTACTAGATTCAATAAAATTAAAAAACAATTTTTTTTTAACAAAGGCAATCATAATTGAAAAATGTATTTTCTTGATATGCTACAAAATGTTCTTCTAGATGTCCAAAAAATAACATCTAAAAAATTAAATTAAAAAATGAATTTTTTAAAACATACATTACTGTAGTCTGCAGGAATCTTTTTTGTCAGATACAGAAACATAAATATGAATTTTGGAAAAAAAATTATTAGATAAATTGTAAAAATAAAAAATTTAAAGAATACAGTTATTGAAACATTATCATAAATAAACAATGATAATATAATAATTTGGGATTAATGATTTGGTTAAAAAGGTTTCAAACATCTCCAATTTATACTATCTAATTTTGTGAAATTACCAGTTCAACAATAACAACGGCATTTTTTTTAATAATCGATTTGAAAATGGCTGATGATTTTAGTGATGAGGAATACCTGTTAGACTTTGTTATTTTTTTTTTATATAAAAAAATTGAATTCCAATTTCATGTGTGACTAACAGACTCTTACCATTCACCATGCCAGATGCAAAAATCAATGTTTTCAAAAAAAATATAAAAATCAAATTGTCATGTATAAATTTTTTAAACATATTTATATGAACAATATATTTAATTATTTTCAGTTCGTTTTATAATATTTAAATGGCAAAATACCAGATGATAACTTGATTTTAATGTTTCATTATCTAAACATAGGTACCTCCACGAAATCGCTAAAAAAAAGAGCATAGCTTGATGAAAAAGACGCCAAACTTGACAAAAAACAAAATTTTATTGTCTAAATGCTTATGTTATTATTAAGAGGAAAGACCAAAGTTTTTTTTTAATTATTTTTAAAAAAATTTTCCTTTTTTTTTTTTAGAACATTCTAAATTTTGATTAAAAAAAACCTTGTTTCTATTTGTATCAAAAAAACTAGTAAATAACATAGACAATTTTTTAGCACGTTTTTTTTGTATGACACACATTAATTTGAAAAATCGTGCAAAAAATAAAATAATTATCGGATGTTAATGAAACTTTCAGAAACTATTCACAGATGATCGAAATTATTATAAATATTTTTTTTTTATGAAAGTCATGGTAGAAATATTTTTTTAAAATATTTATTACCCCCCATAACTAATTTTATGAAAACTGCTAGAAATTCGATCGCATCGGTTTTAGTGATTACAATAATTAAAAGCACAGGGCTTTGAGGAATGCAAATCATGTTTTTTTTTTTTTTAATTGGATCCCAGTACCTGAAAATCAGCTCTGAATTGTAACATACAAAACTCAATAAAACAAAGATATTATTTAATTTCAAATGCTTTTATTTGCTTTTAGTTGTTTTTTATGAATATGGACAATATTTTCTGAAAGCAAAAAAAATTTTTTGATGAAAAATGAATTTTTAATACAATTATTTGTTATTTCATTAATTATAATAGATTTTTACATTTAAGTTGTTAAAATATTATAAAATTAGTTAAAAGTCAGCATCCGCTTTTCATAAGTGTCCTTATGAGATAGATCTTTTTTTTTAATGCGTTGTAAATTGTATCATTTTGACTAATCAGAAGATCCCCAGTAATTAAGAAATGTAATTTTGTGTTTATAATCGAGGCTGTAATTATAAAATACGGAAGACCAACCAGAATATAAATTAAGTTGCGTTATTTGAGTTAAGCATTGTTCTCCGCTGTTAAGGCCTTTACTTTTGCGAAACACGTGTGGAGAAGTTAATTTGATTTTTTCAATTTCAACTGAGAAGGGTACCTACAAGTATCAGTATCATCTTATGAAATTTATATGATCTTATTTTTATATTAATCTCAGTTATGACATTTTTTCCATAAATGAAATATCAAAATTAATAATAAAATGAATGCAAATACAAATAACAGTAGAATGTAATAAATGTACATAAAATTATAGTATTTTATGTACAATTCTGATAAAATTTCATAAGAAAGGTAAATAAATTAATTAGATACCTTTCTTAAGAAATATGAAATTTAATGTCACTCTTAACAGTTTTATTTTAATTTCTTTATAATATATTTTCCATAAAGCATCATAAACGTAAAGGTGAAAGCTAAGTACAAAAAAAAAAAAAAAAAAAAAAAATTAGACCGCTGAAAGTTTTCGTTAAAAAATAACGGGGTAAATAATTTGTTCACGTAAATGTAAATTATTTCACTTTTCTCCTTCCATAGAACAAATTAGCCTCATGGAATTCGTAAATATATCATTCATCACATGTCAAGAGACGCGAAAAGTTTATGACCTGCTTTGTTTTATTTTCAAATTACATCTTTTTTGGCACAAAAGCTAAGTTAAGTTTGGTTCAAAATATTTTAAATAAACATTATAATTTCTGATTTTCTTAAAATAAGTTTTGAAAAAATGATAATTGATATTTAAAAAATTTCAAAGTCAGATTTTAGTTTTTTTTAAATGAAAAAATGGTCAATTTTGCTGAAAAAAAAAACTAGATTTTTAAAAAAATTTTACGGACTTTTTTTTAGGAACAATTAAAAAAATAAAAAAATACCCCAAAAAAACTTTGATACTTTAATATAATAAAAATAAAAAACATTTAGACGAATTTTTTTTTTTTATCAAGTTTTCTTTTTTTTCATCATATTTTTTTTTTTTAGAAATCTCGAAACCTTTTAATAAAAAAATTGAATAAAATCATAAATTTTCAACTTTGTTTATTTGGTTTCAAAGAATTAAACTTTTTTTTTAATATTTCTTAAGTAATTTGTTTTTTAATAATTTTAATTTTGAAAAATAAAGTAAACATAGGTTTCATTTATAGCAAAAGAATAATCAAAACCATTTATAAAGACTGAAAAAAAAAATTAAATCTTCTTCAGGCAATATATTTTGAAAATGGTCTTTTTAATGCAACTGAATAAAATGAAGAAAACCTTTTAAATAAATTTATTAAAATTTAAAATTGTAAAAAAAAAATTGTATTTTATGATAAGTCATTATTAACCAAATTCTTTATTTGGTTATTTTCAATTTTTTTTTTTTTTGTTCTTATAAATGTGTATTTTTTTTAATTTATTCAAAATTTTGTTTATAAAGGAAAAATTAATTGTTGATTATTTTTGAAAAAATATAAATATTTTTGAAATGAAATTGATATTTTTATTTTTTCTTTTATTTTTTTTTATTTTAAAAATTTTTTCTACAAAATTTCAACTTTTTTTTTTGATTCATGAAAGCACCTTAAAAAAGTACCTCCACGAAATCAGCTAAAAAAATAACATAGCTTGATGAAAAAGACGCCAAACCTTGATGAAAACAAAATTTTATCGTCTAAATGTTTGTTATTATTATTAAGAGAAAGACCAAAGTTTTTTTTTAATTATTTTTTAAAAATTTTTCCTTCTTTTTAGAACATTCTAAATTTTGATTAAAAAAAACCTTGTTTCTCTTTGTAATCAAAGGAACTAGTAAATAACATAGACAATTTTTTTTTTTTTTTTTTGTATTGACACATTAATTTGAAAAAATCTTTGCAAAATAAAATAATTGTCGGATGTTAATGAAACTTTCAGAAACTATTCACAGATGATCGAAATTATTATAAATATGTTTTTTTTTTTTTTTTTTAAAAGTCATGGCAAAATATTTTTTTTATATTTATTACCCCCCCAATAACTAATTTTATGAAAACGCTAGAAATTCAGTTTAGTGATTCTATTAGTTAAATGCACAAGGCTTTGAGGAAAGCAAATCATGTATTTTTTTTTAATTGGTCCCCCCCACTCCACCTGAAAATCAGCTCTGAATTGTAACATACAAAACAAAGATTATTTAATTTCAAATGCTTTTATTTGCTTTTAGTTGTTTTTATGAATATGGACAATATTTTCTGAAAGCAAAACATTTTTTTGATGAAAAATGAATTTTTAATACAATTATTTGTTATTTTTTTAATTATAATCGATTTTTACATTTAAATTGTTAAAATATTATAAAATTAGTTAAGTTGCATTCAGTTTCGTAAACGTCCTTATGAGATAGATCTTATTTTAGCGCATTGTAAATTGTATCGTTTTCACTAATCAGAAGACTCGCAGTAATTAAGAAATGTAATTTTGTGTTTATAATCGGGCTGTAATTATAAAGTACGGAAGACCAACCAGAATACAATTAAATTGCGTTATTTGAGTTAAGCATTAATCTCCGCTGTTAAGGCCTTTACTTTTGCGAAACACGTGTGGAGAAGTTAATTTGATTTTTCAGTTTCAACTGAGAAGGGGACCTACATGTATCAGTATCATCTTATGAAATTTATATGATCTTATTTTTATATTAATCTCAGTTATGACATTTTTCCATAAATGAAATATCAAAATTAATAAAAAATGAATGGAAATACAAATAACACAGTAAAATGTAATAAAAGTACATAAAATTATAGTATTAACTAATTTAACTGTTAGTGACTAACAGTTAAATTACTCTTTAAGCGTCTTCAGAAAAACAAAATTTGTCTTATTGTTTTTTTTATGGGGGCTAGGGGTACTTTTTTTTTTTTACCGAAATATCCTACTTAAAAAGAGATGGCTAGCGATAGAATGTGTTTGGTTCATTTATGTTCATTGACTGACATCTAGTAATTATGTGCTGTGTCCATTCAGGATATTGATGATTATGCCTCTTCACTATTTCCTGTCCTTTGTAGCTCTTAATAAATTTTGTCTTTTTGTTATCTCTTAAAACTTGCTCTGCCATCAATTTTATTTACTCAAACTCACTAAGTAGGTTAGGCGTTGTTTTTCTCTGTTCCTCTTGCCTTCAATCTGTTCTGCCAGTATCAAATTTTCCAAGGCCTCTTTTCTCATTATATGCCCTAGAAATTTCAACTGTCTCTTCCGGATGTAAAAGTGTACTAGCATTTAGAATTAATTATTTTATGTATCATGTAAGTTGTAAATCTGTTTAATATTTTAAACTTTTATTTTTTTTATCCGTGAGTAGTATGTGTTTTTAAGTGAAGGAAACATTACTATATGCTTCAAAAATTATCATGAAATGTCATCAGCTAAATTGAGGAGTGGAGTAAGAAGACTGTCACTTGTAACTGAGAAGTCGATTTTTAAGCACTGAAGTTCTCCATTGTTACCAACGACAGCAAGTGCACTTTAATTTAATCAGATTTCTAAGTTCTACTTTTTGCTTGTTGAAAATCCAGAACTACTTGTTAGCTGAACTTGTTTCCCTTGAATTTGAAATTTTTCAAGTTTAAATTTATTGTTTATTAGTGTTTATTTTTTATTTATTTTTCATTCAACATTTTCGAGTTTTAAAAGTCTCTATGACAACAACCAAAAATATGCTAACTTCCCATCAAAAAAAATGATTACATTGTTTAGTTTATGTAAGGATTGACACTTAGTGTCATTCCCAGCATAAGATCAGTTCAGTGTCTGTATGCAATGAGTTATGCTGAAAAAATATAGCTACAAATTGTGTTTTCAATGCATGCAGATTGTAGAATGTAGATTCAAATGTCTATACCTGAATCAACCAAACCTGTGTACTTACTTCATAGGGAAAAAATAGTTTTCTTTTCAAAAAAGTGAATCAAGAAAAATAAGAACTCAACATGAAATGTCAGAAGTAGTAGTTTCTTTTGATACTAGTTAGACAACACTTGGTAATTTTTTTATGTTACTAAGCAATTTACATCATTTTGTGCATTCAAAAAGAAACCTGTCATTGTTAGACGGTTTCAGCATCAAGTAAAGCAGCTAAAAATAACAAATCTTGCCTCTTTACACACACAAAAACTCATTCTATTTCCATTTCTACAAAGGGGAGTTAATACAGACACAACTTTAAATCATTTAAATCAAATGTTTTGAATTTTTATGAATTTTACTTAAAACTTGTCATTAAGTAAAATTAATAGAAAACAAAAGGTACATGCTTTCTTTGATAAATTACATAAAATTGCTTAACTTTTTTTGTCTATTCTCTATACTTAAAATTGTACACTTTGAGTCTAATCCCATTATTGGTCTTCCAACCACCAATTTTGATGCAAGAAACCATTATTCACTATTGGTGTCAACTGTCAATTAATATTTTAATTTGTTTAATATACCTTATTAAATTATAATGAATAATATTTTAAAACTAAATGTCTGAAATAGAACTCTTGTAAAATTTCTATAAATAATATTTCATTAAAAACTATATTTGCTATAAAAGTAACATTTAAAAGTACAACTTTCTCCATTTCATTCATTATTACTATTTCATTACTATAAATTAAATATGACTTTTATTTAAATAATATATTTAATCAATTAAATAGCATTCATTTTAATGAAAAATATTACCTATTTCCTTGAAAATATTATTTAATTTCTCTGACATTTATCATAAATATTTTCTGTGGATTTGTGACATGTTCAGTTTGGCCTTGTAATACTCTTAAAATTAAAAATTTACCTCTTGGTTATCTTGAATATATTTCATACAAAAAGAAAGTGTTGGATTTCAAACTTTATATCGCACTTATCAATAATAATTGATGACAATGAGAGAAATGATTAAGGTAATCTGCATGTTGGTAGTGTGTATGTATGTATGTATGTATATATATATATATATATATATATATATATAATCACAAGAAATATGTTGTATATTTTGTTAAAAGTAAATGTGAAGGAGGAATACCTGAAATGTAGAAGTAAGAATATTTTGTGTGAAAACTGGTAGAACATCTATAAAATTTTCTGTTGGGAGGGGTTAGTGAATTGAATTTCTGTGTGAGAGCTGGTGGCATTGTAATATCAAGTTTGGTTCTTGGTAAAAAGAGAAAAGAAAAGAAAAACTTTAGTATTTATAGTCCTATTTGTTTTTTGCACACAAGGTTTTGATTGGCTACTTTACTTTTTAAGATTTTGTTAAAATTATCCTAACTCTGAAACTTGTGCTTCTTTTTAATTTTAAAAGTTTTCTAAAAGTTTAACTATGTTGTCTGGAAGACTATTTTATATATATATATATATATATATATATATATAAATTAGTTTGTCTGATGATCGCAAAAGCATGAAACCCAGAGTTACAAACTTATATCCATACAACAAAATACATATATACTAAACATTTAAAATACCTGTTTATGGATTGGTTATGACAAGCTTAGTATAGGAGATAAAGAAACTGTATATAAAATACCAAATTATATAAAATGAATATAAAATGCAATGTCAATGGTTATCTACTGTCTTCTTGATTCCCTCTTTTACTGTTCTTGCTCCTTAGTAATGTTTTTCTTTTTCTTTCACATTCAATAATTGCTTGTGTCTTAGTGGCTTTATTGACTTGCTCAGGAGTGAAATGATTTTAAAAAAATAGGCTGCACTAGGTATAGTTTTGTCCAACAATGCAAGTTGCTACAAAATCAAAATATTACCCTAAGAATTCAAGTCATGTTTTTAAATAGTTTCATCAGATCTAAACTCTCATATGGATGTCATGCATGATATCTAACTAGTTCAGAAATATCTAAGCTATCAAGTATCGAGAAACATTTTTTTCAGAACGATGATAAAAAATGTATTCAAGTTAATAAATCCTTGAGGCCTTAAAGAAGACTATTCTTCATTAGATCCCATAGACATAGTCACAAAGTGCTTTACCTAATAACAAAAACTACATTGCATGAAGAATTCCAACAGCAGCAACAATTGAAATGGGTAGTATGAGTAACTAGACTGGACTCAGTGGAAACAGGGTGAGCAGTAACAGAGCAGTACTAATTTTTATCTTTAAATCATTTCACTCTAAGCAATAAAGTCACTAAAAATTAAGGGGTTACTGAGTGTGAGAGAATATGAGAAAAAGAAAACATTAAGGAGAGAGAACAATAAAAGAATAAAAATTATGAAGACAAAAGACAACAATTGACCTTGCATTTAAATTTTTGAAGATCAATATTTGACAGACAAAAGAGGAAGCTGGAATAAATTTCCACTATCATCTGTTTCACACAACTATCCAGTCTTTTGAACAGTATTAGAGGTTTATCCCTCGTTTCCTGTTTAGAATTGGGATTTCCCTTTCCTTCTAATGTCTTTTCCATTCTCTTTCACTCCCACTAACCCCTTGCATCTTAGTGGCATTATCACCTTGCTTGGAAAAGCAAGAAGTGCAATAGAAGAAACTGTTAGGATAGAACTTGTGTTTACATCTAGACAATTCAATTTTGAAATGATGAGATGTTGCCATCAATCTAATAGTATGCTTAAATTCATAAAGTCTAGGTATCAAAGAGGAAAGCTCACTGGAACAATTACCATAAAAATATTTATAGAAAAGACAGAGAGAAGCTATGTTACAGTGGTGGAAAAGTGACTGCAGATGAGATGTCATACCTGGACCAATAACATTGCAGAATCTTTTTTGAATTTTATCAAGCAGATGTCACAGCAATATTCAATAAATGGTCAAATAATAGACTTAAAAATGTGTAAGATAAATTCTGACAAGAAAAATTGTCTAGCATGACACAGTGAACCAACTTTTCTCACAGCAGACCTAGCAATTGATTCAATAGAATTTTTCTACTTTATGCCAGCAGGAAACATTAGCCTGAGAAGTTGCAAGGAGTCACTCTTCTGAAAGCATAAGCCATACTGGTGGAAGGTAAAAAAAAAGATTCTCTGAAACAATTAAAAGAGCAGTTTTGTTTTGGAGGCATTAAAATTAACAAACCATTTCTTGCTCCAGTTAACAAGAGGTTGTAGATCATTTTTGACAACAGCTGCCATTTTCACCTTATCGAACTTATCACACTTACCAATAAAACATAAGTAAATAGTTGTGTCATCCTCATAGATACCGAGTTGAGAACTGATAACATCAGGAATGTCATTGATGAAAATTAGGAACAATGTAGGTCCAAGGATAGAATACATACATTGTTCCTAATTTTCATCAAAAGGTATTTACATAAGTGAATCTTATGATACTGACTGGAATTTGAACTTTGCTCTCTGATTCCTTTCCAATCCACTATTCATTACACCACCCACACATCCAATTTTTTCAAAATAAAATCTTTTTCCATTTTTATTTATCCTACAAAAATTAGGAAGAACAATCAAGACAACATATAGAAAGAAAATTAAGAACTAAACATTATCTATTAATAATCTATCTATATAACAAATGAGAAAATGTCTGTGTGTCACACTTTTTCAATTAAAAGGACACAACTGTCTAATTTTCAATAGCTTATATTCTATATAATAAATGCAAAAAGGGTGGCTTTTAAGCTAGTCTGTAATATTTTCAATGGGATGTTTGAAAACCCCACAGTGCTAATGCTATGAGAATGCCACACAGTAGTAATGAAGGGTTAATAATTTTAAAGTATGATCCTCTCCTCATGTGGATACTTGCATTTGTATATTTTGAAATTTTACTTATGAGCAAAAAAAAAGGAAATATTTATCTTTTGTCAAAAGAAGATATTTAGGTGACGTTCTTCTGCTAAAGTCCAACAATAGAATTTTTTTCTTTTTTGAAATTATTTTCAGAATGGTTTTCTTGTGGGTACAAAATTTAATTAATGTTTAATGACAAATTTACTAAAATAAGAGGAAAATAGACAGGAAGTAAGGACATAATCACCATAAATGAAAATTCAAAATGAAAAAAAGGTGACTGGTTATTGTTCTTCTCTCTTCAGAATTCAATCAAGGTAATAAAACAACAATGTACTACAACTAAAAAAAGATGTTGCTTACATTCAGACATTCATCTGTAAGTTTTGGAGACCATTTCTATCATATATGTCCTGCCTTCTTTGTGTAAACAAAAAAGAATACTTGCTGGGTCTCAATGTGATCTGCTTATGTATATATCCTAACCCTGCACTAACCAGATGGTTTTAAATTAACAATATAGATAGTATTAATATATAACCCCACAAATCAGGACCTACCCACATTTCTCCCCCACACAAGACAGATATGTTTACAGAAGTGTTGAGGCCTCACACTTATACACACACCCACACGAATATACACACTTATACACATCATACTCAGTCACTCCCTAATGAGCCAAATGATAACACACACCCACACACATCATACTCATTCACTCCCTAAGAACCAAATAACACACACACACACACTTAACAGAGACACATCTCCTTTCCAGGAAACAATAAAACTGTCAAAATGACCAAGGGAATTCAGAGCAGCATGAATCCATCCAGCTCTTATCTCAAATAACAACTTAAAAGAGACTGTTTGACCAACACAAGGACTGACCAAAATTCATGTTAAAAAAATAAAAAACAAATGAAAACTACAGACAAAAGTTCATTTTCTCCATCAAGATATTCATTTCTGTAGTTCACTGCTACCAGCAAGCAGAAAATTTTTTTCTCCTGATGATTGCCATGTTGGCCGAAACTAGTCAAGGAATCTAAATGAAATAATAATAAAAATGAAAGCATATAAATATACAACCCAGTGTGTCTGAAGATTTTGATTTTTTAATATTTTTTATTGTTCAAAATAATTTATATATATATAATTAATATATGTGTGTATTATCCTCAATGTGAAAATTTATTTACTTCTTTACTTATTAGGAATAGTACAATGTCAAGTAATGTTTAATCAAACTTGCTATGAAGATGTACTTTGGAAACATATTGTTTACTTGAAGGCTTGACTTAGATATGTGTAAGGGATTAATAAAAAAAAATCAAAAAAAATCACTGATCTCATGATATGATTTCTTATCAGTCCAACTATAATCACACTAACATTTTTCTTTTAATTGCACATAACTGATTTTACTAATATGACTAATTTACAGTATAAGCACCAAAAGTCTACGTTAATGTAAATGTTCCATTATGGTGTGAAATTGCCTGGTTATTTTGAAAATGACAATAAAAGTTTGCGTTGTTTACATATTTTTGTCTTGATTAGTAATGTGTAGAAGCTTACTTAACGGCCTTTTTACTGCTTTTCGTATCTTCTTACTCATCTTGATTACTGCGCAATTTTCACAAAAGTTATTTTAAAATGTACTTTCTTTTTTTTTAAATGCAGTTTTAAATGAATAGTTTTTTTTTATTTGGTACAAATTCCTTTTTTCTAATTAAGTAAGTTTCTATGTAGAAGTGAAGCTTCATTAAATAATGAATTCTTTTTTTTAAATTGGTTTAAATTTGTTCTAGAAACAATTGAAAGCTTTTAATGTCATGGGTGAACACTCCACCCAAAAAAAAACATCATAGAAGAAAAAGAAAAACTTCATTTTTTTTTTTTATCCTTTCTGGCATGTAATTTTGTTTGATCAAACCTTTAATAAATGGTTGCATTGTAGACTTTTATTAATTAATCTCAGAAAAAAAAACACTTCTTATTTGTGTGACTAATCACTAGATGCCACATTCACACCAAAGCAGACCTACTAAAGTGTAGTGAAAAAAAAAAAATGTTCTCAGCTAACAAAATCATGCCACAACAAATGTTATATAGAGGAATGCAAATTTTCTTTTTATAGTCTCTCCACAACATGTTTGAACATGACAAGGTAATGTTGCAAATACATTTGCCTTGTAACATCAACAGAAAATGATTCATAAATTTCAGCAAGATATTAGAACATGTATTCATCATCTAAATAAGTGATTCTCAATTTTTTAAAAATACTAAAAAGAAATTTTGTCAATGTTTAACCTTTGTGCCCATAAAAGAAATGGTGTGTCAAAAAGTTTGGTTATTCCCTTGACACCGCATACATTGCATACACTTTTGATTCTCACAGCAATATTTATTCTTTTAAAAAGTGATGATTAAAATTTTAATAAAACCAAAACATATGAAAGTGAGTTTATACATTTTATTTATTCTTGAGAATTGACAACAAAGATATTAAACAATGTTTATTTATTAGATTGCTTATTTTCAAGAATAATTTTATATTTACTAAATTATAAATATATATATGAACCAACTATAATGAAATATTTATTATTTACCATTTTATAAAGAAATAAATATGAAAAAAATTTTTTTTTATTTATAAAAATGTCCATGAACAAGAAAATTTAAATAAACACAAAATGATGAGTAACTAATTATAAATTTTGAAAAAATGCATTTTCTGGACATTTCTTTAATTTGTTCTTGCAGCATAAATTCACTAAAATAATTTGAGAGTATCTCTTCTTACATATTCTGATAATTTTTTTTTTTTTTTTTTTTTTATAATTTTTTTTTTTTAATAAAATGATTTCGTGCTGGAGAATTACCATGGAGGTCCAAGAGGGATAAAGTAACATAGCCTAAATGTACATATAGGATGAACAAATTGCTAGCGAGGCAAACTATCCAAGCATTGGCACTGGAATGATGAGGTGCATGCACCATTGAGTCAGATTGAGGCTGGCAGTGTACTCAATATACAAATTCTCTGGCTTGGCAAGAACGTATATAAAAGGTGAGTGTTTGTTGAGACGTCAGAAGGCTTTTGTGCTCAACGCAGGTCACATCGGTGCGTATTGAACCAGAATCCATTGTGAGTGTATTGCCATTGTCTGTGCTACAGAATTCCAGGTTTCCTGCTATAGATTTCTTTTCAAATGTATTTCTTTATAAAATGGTAAATGAAACTTTGTTATAAAAGGTAAATAATAAACATCATACTTTACTTGGTTCACATGTTTTCATCATTTTGTAAGTCAACATTGAAAAAGTGTATACAAATAATAGTGGTGTCAAAAGAATAACTGTCATTTTGAAACACCATTTTTCTGCAGGCGTAAACTTTAAACATTGCTGAAATTTTTTACCTTCTATACTTATTATTAAGTGAAGGAAAAGTATTCTGGTGTTATTTGACAATGATAAAAAATGGGAAAACGTTAGGGACAAGTGGTCACTTTAAGGTCAGAAAAATAATGTCTGCAACTTTACAAACATTCTATGAAAGCTAAGTTAAAATCTGAAAACATTACTGAATGATAAAATATTTTACTTTCATTTTTTTTTTTTTTTTACCTGAACTTGATGGCATATAAAATATAGGGTAATACTCAAAATTGGGACCATTCTTTTTTAATGATTTTTTTAAAACCATTTTCTACCAGATTTTAGGCTGCTGGTACATTTCAATTATTTTGGTCCCAAGAAGAATATGTTGGGGTCACAATAGAATGTGATGTTGTCAGACAAAGCATTTTTTTTTCACATTTTAAACTCAACAGTGGTATTAATAAACAAAGTTATTCTATTTTCAAACAGTAAAACAAACAAATTAAGAAATCAGTGAGATAAAATAAGCAAACAACATATTTAATCTCTTCTCCAAATCCATTGAACTTTTGTCATTCTCATTATTAATCTATTATATCTGCTACACCAAGAAATTTCACAGTGAATAATACTTTTGGCATATAAGAATTCATTCACACAATGTTGAGCAAATTCAATTATTTCCAAGACAGAAGATTTGTTTGAGAGCTGGTCAATAGAGTATGAAATATGAAAAAGCAGAAACTAGCCATCTGATGACTGTCAGTGGATTTCTCTTGAGATAAAATCTAGTTTGCTGCTGTGATGTGTACAGTTGTATGATCTGCAACAATTGAGCAAGATTGTATGATTTTGAAAGACTCTAAACTATCAATGAACCCAGCATTGACATTACTGATGACATGCCACAACACATCTTTGTGATGTATACTGAGAGAGAAATATATCCTTCATAATTATTAAAAAGCAGTTTATAAAGTAAATAGTCAAAAAATTTTCTTTTTTAAGCATTTAGTTCTTCTACTGAAAATATAGTCAACAATACACGTCATTATTGTGTGCAGTTAACAAAATGATTAATCAGTTCATTGAGAAAAAAACTTAGTTGCTAAGCAATGCATGGCAATGTTTGTGCTGATTCATTGAGGAATAGAGGCAGATTGTAAATAGGTGTATGACAATGCAATGTACTTGGCACCTACATTTTTAATCAGTCTTATTTTTCTTATTTATTTTTTCATTTAGAAAAATGCTATTTAAAGAAAATGTTTAAAGAAATTTAATATTTTAAAAAAGTACTAATGGTTATTTGGTTCATCTTGAAGATCAATTTGCAGGTATAGTGAGCTCAATCCTGACTGGGTACCCCATTATTGTAACCTTGTTCCAGACTAAGCATAATAAATAACTAGTGCATTGTACAGCATGATATTTCTAGGTATTCTTCTTCACATACCTGTAACCATATCTTGATTATTTTCACCATTTTTTCATGAAATAAAATCATTTATCCTTTGAAAATATCCCACAGATCAAACATAAATAATTCTGTGATATTTTATTTTTATAACTGTTGACATTTATATTGAAATAAATATGGAAATGTGGTTCTACAGAAGGATGCTGACAATACTATCTACAGAACATGGGAGTAATGAGGAAATTTTAAGGAAAATGAGAACAAAAAGGACATTTGTACTTAGAATCAGAAGATAGTTGAAATTTTTGTGACTCATAATACAGAAAGTAGGCTTGGAGAATTTGACACTCACAGGATATACTGAAGACAAGAGAGACAAAGGGAAATATGGTGTAACCTACCTAATGGGTTTGTGTAAATGAATAGTAGAACAAGGACTGGGAGGGATAATAAGGGGGCAAATATTGCTTAGTACTACAAATGATAGGAAGTTGTGGAGAGCCATGATCACCCATGTCCTGAAGAGACATGTTACATAAAAGATATAGCAGCATACTTAACCTAATATTTGTTGTTGACAAGAGACTGTTATTATTTTATTGATTCATTGATATAAAATGTTTTATCTGTCATTGTCCAAAGAGAATATACTTGACAAAGATCGACAACATTGTAAACTTTTACTGATAATGTACGTTACTCAATTATAATGTATTATTGAGAATTATCTATGTGGATTTATCAACACATGTAATTATGATAAGATAATATGATAACATATGTCAGGTTGTCAAAAACAATGAACAAATAACATTGATATGAACATTCAAGATATATGAGCTGAAAAGAAGGCAGCTGAAAAATATCAAGCATTTCTCACTCAGAACAAATTCATCATAAATAAAATCTTGCATTGGAGATGGTGATTGTAGAACTTAAGAACTTAGCCATTAGTCTTTTAGTTCATTTGAGCAGGACTCTCAATGTCCTTTTGAAAATAGTCAGTATTGGTGCATTCACAACAATACTGGACTTACCTATAAACTACAGCTGAGGGCCACACACCATGTACAGGGAGGCTACTTTTTTAAAATATATTTTTATTTTATCATTAATTTTCATTCTTCAACACTAAATTATCAAAAATTATTTATAATTACTTCTACATGCCTATCCAGATGCCTTATGTTACACCTGTCTGACCACAGCTCCATTAGAACACATTTACACACGCACACACACACAAACTTACCAGACTCCATCCGAAACCTACTAGTAGAAAATACAAACATAATAACCTCATCCACATGTAAAAAAAAAATTAAAAATAATGGAAGCCTTAATAATAAAAAAGGAAAAGCCAACACTCAATAATATTAACTAAGAACACAACCAGAATGTGCTGTGTTTAAAAAATAATACATCCCTACAACTCTAGAAACATACACACACTCCATACACCCAGTTAAAAAGCAAAGATAAAATCATCCTTGATAATGGCTAAAAGTATAGCCGAAAGCGCTTGGAATTACAGGACATTTGGACAGTTTCTACACACTCTATGTTCATAAAAGAAAACACTTGTTCGAACACAAGAAAAATTAAACAAAAAGCTTAATCGCAGTATCTTGTCTGTTGTCTTTAATAAAACATGTATAAATGAAGGATTGCTGCCTAAATACACAAAATATATATATATATATATATATATATATATATTCTTTATCATTAATATTAATATAAAAAATATTAATTATATTAATAATAGCAACAATTGTAAAATACTTTGACAACTGTATGGTACATTAAGTTTTAAAGACTTGCTTCCGAAAAGAATGCATATAGCTTAGGGCCTCAGCATGTAAAAGTTTGGCCCTGGTTCACAATCTCACTGGGTAAATAGTTTCAATAGTCTCTCACTCTCAGGACAAAGAAGTTGGATCTGGCAACCATTTTTAAGTTATTTTATCAACTTGTATGAGTAACCACCCTCCTGTTTGAGAACTTTTCACATCCATTTTATAATTTCCATTCAGTATTTTGTATATCTCACACAGATTGGTGTCTTAAGAGATGAGAGATTGATTTTGCCTGTAAGCTAGGTTCAGGCACCTGTTCTGGGCTGATTGCAATAAGTCAATGTCTTTTTTGTAGTAAGCATAAATCTTTGGTGTGAATAATAAACCTGTGATGATGGTTAAGCCTTAAGCAAGTCTTTTATACTTTGTGTTATACTCTTTTTCAAATTAGATCTCATTCTGATTCACTCCACATTTGGTCAGATGTGAAACCCATCAGAGCAAAATTAAAAATAAAAAAGTTGCACTCTGTGCAGGGGGCTCCAAGCATCACATCCATCTCACAAAACCAATCCCTCCTAGATATAAAAAAACAATTTAAAGGGAGCCAATCACAAATGTTGCCACTAAAGCAAAAACGTGACAAAAAAATGCTGATTTATGTATCCACCCTGACTGCTTTAAAGGACCCATTCACAATACTTAAGGCAGTCGCAGGCACATAGGCAGGCTATCACCAACACCACCAATAGCCTCAGTCAACTAATCCAACACAAGTTTCAACAATAGGCCTTACCAAATCCTCCATTTTCCAGGTTGCTTCCTTCGCTCACAATGAAACATTCTGACTTGATCCTTTATATCAGCAATACAAAGAATTTTATTTTAACATATCTTGTATCCTTTCCTTTCTGTCTCACTGGCAGTATTTTGTTGTTTTTGTTTGTTCTCATGCAACCATATGTGGTATATAACATTCATAATCCTTGTAGTTAGTTTATTAGTACATTTATAAAATTTCAAATGCCAAGAGTATGTTGTTCATACTACGCAGTATACTTTTTTTTCACTTGCATAAATAAAACATAGAAATACTTATACTTTGCATATTTGGTTTTCTAAAAATAATTCATCTAAATGCATCTGGCAGATATTAGTTTTTTTAATGGGTCATCTTTTGTCAACTTTTTGTGGACAGAAATAAAGTCACAGAAAAAATTGTATTTAATTCATAGCAATAAAATAAGTGATATTTTAATAAAAACATTGATGATTAAGACAATTTTTTATAGGCAGAAATAGTCACAAGAAAAAAGGTTAGAGAAAAAGTTACAATAAAAAGTCACATTAATTTATAGTAATAAAATAAGTATACTTTTTAATAAAATCTTGACAGTTACTGGGAGTTGATTTACTATATTGTGATTCTAAATAATTATCATCACTACTATAAATCTACATTACACTGGACCCTGGCTTTGTGTCCATATTGGTGACACTCTTTATGCATGTCCATCATTATGTTTTGATTTTTAATTTTTTTTTTAATGTATTCTGACTTTTATTGAATTAAAATACATGTATATTTTGTGAAAGGATTTCTTAAACATTAGGTTGTCATGTAATTGTAATCATTTTCAGTTTGTTTTTTCTTTTCAATTTCATTTAACATATTGTGTCATGAGAAGTGCTAGCTCAACATCTTTGAGACAGTTTAGACAGCTCCAGAAAGTTGACTCAGAAACTCTTCCTCCTTTTAAACAACATTCAGTTGTTCTTGATCAAAATCTACTCTTATCTCAACTACCAATTAAATTGATACTTTTCTGCATCAAATAATATTTCTTATCAGCAAACAGGATACAAGAAAACACAAAATCAAGGGTCATTTCAGTAGTACTTTTACATTGTAAATTTAATATTCAATATCACAATGTCGACTCAGATGCAGAGTTCAACTTAGATCAAGCCCACACTTTAGATTCACTTCGCTCACTTTCATTTTTAAATTTTCATTTTCTTTTAAATGAACAGGTCATTTTCATAGAGAACAGTACAAACTAGATTGGAAACACATTTTTTTTAGCTTAACTAAATCACTCTACTGTATTTCTTCATGCATTTAAGCAACACATTCAATCATTTATCATAGTTCTATGTTTCCCCCCATGCTGCGATATTTTTTTCCTGCAATCTAATTTTTATCTACTGATTCTTGGACCATGGCTATTCCCACATTCAGTTTGAATTTCTGTGACAGAATCATTTAATTTAAACAACTTAAACCCCAGACAAATATTTAGATTTTGGGATCTAAAGATTTGTTTGATAATCCTAAAATTTAATTATTTTAAAAATAAAGTGTCATGTCCTTCTGCAGTTTAAGTTCATGGTAGTTGCTTTTTTTTTTTTTTTTACGAGGATGGATCAATAAGTCTGTCACTCAACATTAAGTTTGCCTATTAACTGGATTTTGATATCATTTTCACAATCATTTTGAAAACGATCTGTATGATTAATATTTAACACTGAAATAAGTGCATTGACAAGGAATAAATATTGTGTAAAAAAAAAAAAAAATAAAAAAATGAATGCCTTTTTCATCGTTAGGTTGTGTGGATTACGCCCCACTCACCTCATCTGCCAGAATGTATCCTAGGTGGCATTCTATTCAGAGCCATAAAGCACATCTCGCTCTCTCTGCCTCCGGGTGGAGAGGAAACCAGACGAGGCTATGCCAAAGGGCAGAGTCTCATTTGGGGAGTTAGACAAACCCGACTCCGTGTATACATGGTTTACAGGCTTGGAACGCCCCACGTTAAAAACTGGCATAGTGCTACATCTTGCCTTATGAGGAGGTTGGTAAAGAGGGAGATGGAGTAGTGACAACATAAAACTTGTCACCACCTTCTTGGCAAACAGACCACATGGATACTCACACGATGGCTAATTACGTTGTAGTGGTCTAGTTGTTTCAGACGTTAGAGTTGCCATTATTGTAGTGGCTTGGTAATAAGAATGGACAATTGTAGATGTCTGTTCATGGCTGCATAAATAACATGACCACACAATTTATATTAAACATAAAATACCACAAAGCATGAAATACAAGAAGGAACAAAATGGTTTTAAAACATAACATTTGTATTTATTTGTGTGTTGATGTACATATGTAGAAGTTAAAGATCTGTTGGAGTTATGTCTCTTAGAATGGGAATATTTTTATCTGAATTCACAAAAGTTGAATTAATTATAAAGCTGAGAAATGCTGAATAAACTGTAGTTTTAGAAGAATATTTCAAAGAGAAAAGTTCTTGTTGCATGTTTGGAAATGTTCTGTATGTTTGTAATGTAGGTTGGAAAAGTGCGTGCGTGCGTGCGTGCGTGCGTGAATATGCTTTTAACGTCTGACCGTCCACGGTCAAGACGCGAATCCTGAAGATCACATCTTAGCGAATTAAGCTTGTGTCTGCTATTTATAGATAATGTAACACGTGACAGGATCACAGCAAATGGCGGGAAACTTGACTTGGTCACGCTGGAAAAATATTTGTACGTGGGTGGATTGCAATGCCCACTTGTGTGTTGACCAATTAGAAACTGATATTTCCTGAAAATATTTACTAAGCCGGGCAGGCTTCTGATCCACTTTTTTTGCCCAAAAATGTACAAAATTAGCAGAAAGTGGTAGCGGGATGTTACAACATAAATGTCTTCTTTTTTTTTTTTTTTTTTTTTTTTAAACTATCTCTGCACGTAAATAGAATTTTTGTACATTTTTTTTTTTTTAGCTATGTTTGTTCTTCATATGCAAAATTCCTCCACGTGTTGAAATTAATTTCTCTTGGATATGTTGAATTCATTTCATTTGCAACTTCTCAATTTCCTCGTCACAATTCTTAAACAACCGTATCAGTTACAAAGTAGCACTTCCCGCTACAAACAGTAACCTTGTCCATTTCAAACCTGTAGCGCTCATTCGCTACAAGATGTACTGCCTCATTTATATAGGATACTCAGGAAACTGAGGATTTTTTTTTTTATGTTTTTAAATTAATTCCGGAACTTTTTAAAAATCTATAGAAACTGTTTATTTGGCATGATTTCCTCGTACGCGTGTACTATGGTGAAGGCTTTATGGAACAGAACTTGTATTTCATACAAAACTTCTTTCAATGTGTCTAAAAAAAGTAATTCAAGCGCGGTTTGTTTGGAAAATATCCAGACATTCAATAACACAAAATACCTGACCCAGGGTAATGACATCTTAATCACCTTTTTAGTCTTATTAAAAGTCTTCTTGGAATGTAACATCATTTCCTCTTTTTATAACAGTCTGTAAAAAGTTCTCTTTTGATGTCGTTATCAGTTGTCTTGTCGTCTCCTTAATTTTCCCCATGATCTGAGATCTCCCCCCCTTTTTTTTGTCGTTGGAAAAAGCCAGAAATCGCAAGGAGCCAAATCTTGACTGCGCTCGAGGAGTGCTGAAAGATTATCTGAACTAATGAATGTTTTCCCAAAAGCTCTGCACGAAACGTGAAGAATGAACGCTCAACATATTCAAAATGACGAAATAAATACTTTCCAGAAAGTCCTTGTAAGCCTCTAAAAAATGCTCTTCTAATTCTTGTAACTGTCAATCTATTGTTGTAGCACATGGGTGTTTAACATTTTCGAGTGTTCTGCTTCAGCTTATTGAAATCTTTCCAGAACGTGGGACGCTTTTTACGGATTCTTGGCTAAGTTTGAACCATCGGTCCCCAAAATTTTACCCGTGCTACGTTCATTGAATGATCTCCGAAGGTTTTCATAACCATTTTTAAACAGTTTCCGCGTGTGAATTTTCCTTATTTTTTGTGTAGCATTTCCTTTAGTTTTTTTTAATAAATTTTAAAATCAGAATATTAAAAAAACAAACAAACCCTCATTGGATGTAATTTTGATGATATCAAAGGGGTAAAAAAAATAATTTAAAAATGCAATAAATAAAACTCAAAGTAACATGTTTTATTTTTAAACATAAACAATACCGCCACCAGTTTCTAGTAGTTTTTGTCCTCGATACTTAATTGAAGTTAATTCAATTTTACGCGCTTTTTTAAAAGTGGGTTGACAGTGTATGATGACAGCTCTTGGGCTACCGTGAATAATAAACGTTATTTTCGCCAAGTTTTAAGCAAAAAGTAATTTATTTTTTTCTTTACAAAATCCAGTGAATTAATGTTTACTTTTTAAATTTACTAATTTACATTGAAATAAATCTCTAGTGGGAATATTGGACTTTCTTTTTTTTTTTTCTTTTTTTTTTTTTAAATATGTTGTTTTCTTTTCGGTAGATGTATTGTCCAATGAGTGATGAATGCGCTAGTTTTGTTTTTTTTTTTTTTTAATGTCTAAAAAAAAAAAAAAAACCTTATTTATATACGTAAATTGTTTTTCTTTTTTACGGATTAGCCTTCCTTAGGCTATCTTTCAAATAAAACCAACATTTAACTTAAAAAAAGATATTTAAATTATTTTAAATGCATTTTATTTTTTTTTTTTTTTAGTTTGTGGTGATACTTGTTAATTAAAAATAGGAGGAATTTACAGAAAATTTTATCTTTTTTTACACTTATAGCAAATCGAGACCTCTTTTTATAAATCACTCGTGCTTTTTCCTTGTAATAAACAGTTACAATGAGTTTAGAATTCGTTATCTTGTAGCTTTATTGTGGTCATCTAAGGCGCTTTACTGATAAGTTGTATGTAACAGCTTGAAATCGCATTAATTATTTATTCAGATGTTACTGAGGGTGACTGTTAAATTTTTTTACGGATTATTTTTCATCCGCTTCGACTTTAAAAAGTAAAGATTGGAGAATAAGGACCCTATTTCAATCTCATGGTAAGTCTTTTTTTTCAGTTTTACTTTTCACCATTAATCTTTATTTAACTTGGCATTTATTTTATTTACTACTGAAGTGAAACACTCGTTACTCAAATTCACTGACTCTTGTAATTTATTTCAAAATACTTTTTTTAAGTTTTTAGGGAATTGAAATTTTTTAAAAGAAAACACTCCACAAGTTTAAGAAGAAAAAAGTTACTGAAGATATTTTTTAGTTTTTAAAGTTTCTTCAATAACTTATTTTCTTAAATTTGTGGTTGTGGATAAGTAAAAAATACATTGCGTTATTTACGCTACTTTCTTACAAAAAAAAAAGGCAAGGTGAATAGATTTTCCTCTTAGTAATTTTGTCGAAAGATACATCCAACATAAAAATATATATCACCATTTTTCAGCCTCTTTCTATTAGTTCTCCATTCTCTACGCTTCGTTCCGCCTTGTGCCAGACTAAGTTAAATTTCTCTCCTATAAAGTTTCGGGAATTTGAGCAAGAAAACAATTTTTGCCTGTTTCCTTTTGAAGTAGACTATCAGGGCGTGTACAACAGTCTCACAACAACAACAAAAAAATAATGGTTACAATTCCCACTGAGGGACGATAAAAGTTCAATGATTCGCAAGCACTGTAAAATAAAATTCTTTCTTTTTTTTTTTTTTTATTGATGTAGAACCTGTATACAGAATAATTAAAGATTCATTGAAAGTATATCTTCTCATACTTTTAGACAGCTTTCCGAAGATCTTCTTAATTCACATGGTAAACATAGGTAGATCATAAAACCTAGTTAAAGATATTTAAAAAGTTTTTTTTTTTTTTTTTTTTACTTTTGGATCCCTCCACCTTGTTTTTATTTTATTTTATTTTATTTGTTTAGTATTTTTATTACCTTCACAAACACGATAATTTGGGAATTGGGATGTTAAAATATGAAATAACTCTTGAGTCTTGCTTGTGTCTTTTTTCTTCCTTCTTTGAAGAAGCCATTTTTGATGCATTAAGTAAGTTCCTTGAACTTTTGGGTATCACCTCACTTGTCTTCAAATCCAAGAAAAACAATTTGCATTTCTCGTAACCCATAATAAGCTTCTAACAACACTTGAATTGCTTCATTTAAACAAAGTGTTCTTCTATATGTCATGTCCCCTCAGAACGTTGACAATCATGGCTCTCCACAATTTCTTGTCCTTTATATTATCTCTTAATAAATCTTGTCTTTTTATTATCTCTCCTAAACCCTGTTCTGCCATCCTTTTACACAAGTTCACTAGGTAGGTTACACATTGTTTTCTTCTATCTCTCTTGCTTTCAAACTCTTTCCAAAACCTTTTTCCTCATTATGTGCCCTAAAAATTTCATAACTTCTTTTGCTTTCAGTTTTTATGAATATTTTATACATTTTCTATTATTGCCATGTAAACCTGAGTTAAATAGCAATACAGACTAGGCTCTCTGGCCTTTGGTAGAAGCCAGTCGAAGAGCACGAAAACTGAATTCTAGATTGATATCTAGGTCCCACCCTTTTATTGTTAAAATAGTTAAATGCAACTGCCACTTCTACTCCAACAGTTTCTTTTCTCGCACTTCCTGCCTGTGGAACTCCCTTCTGTTTACTTGCTTCCCTGATAGCTACAATCTTCAAAAATTTAAATGCAACATCAATCAGCATCTTCTATCTTTTTGAATCCTGTTCTTTTATCCTTTTCTCAATTCCTCCTATACCCAGTTTCTTCTCTTGCTTTCACTCTCTGTAACCCCCCCCCTTGCATACTAGTGGCATTCCTGCCTTGCTTGGGGTGAAATGATTAAAAAAAAAAAAACAAACTGTAGAGAAGGCAAAGGGAAACGCTTCAATTATCTTTCCCAAAAAAGTAGGCAGTTCACAGATAATAAAGAAAAAGGAATCTGTGGAGAGCCATGATCACCTATATTCTAAAGAGATATGGCATTAAAAATATTGCTATATCTATCATTAAGCTTTGGTTTCAATAAAAGTTGAAATAATTGTTTTTAACAAATGATACAAAATCTTTGTCTTTGAAGATGACGTAGTAAGCAAAATGAAATGTATATATCTTATTGAAGAAGAAATTACAGCCAGTTGCTGAAGAATGCTATCTATGAGTGTGTGGGTGGGTAGATTACAAAGTAGACAGTTGACTCTCTTTAACAGGATGGCTGAGTGTTCAGTGAAAACAGTAAGTATGAGTGTGTGTATGGCATGGAGAGACAAACAGACTTGACTCTGGCTCTACTAGTAGACAGCATAAGGTTAGTTGGATCAGATAGGTTGATATATTTGTTTGATTTTTGTTTTTGTTTTTTACATTAAGGTTCACCCTGACTAGGGGCCATTCAGGTAGAGGGCTACATTTAAGGGGTAGTTTATATGGATAGGAGGGGAAGTTGACTCTAGACTTGAACAGGTTAAGATTGCAGGGATTGGGGAAACATCCTCTTGAGAGTCTGTTCCATAGGGCAGTGGTTTGCGGGAAGAAGCTGTTTAAATGGAATTACTTCTCGCTGATGAAATACAGAGGGAATGTGTGTGGTTTGCTACTATGTTAGTGGCAGGCCTGGTGGAACCAAGAAATGCAGTTCATCCAAGCACTTTCCATGGTACTAGCAATAGAGCAGTGAGAGACTCATCACATCTTGTTCTGATTGGTCCAGAGATGTAAAAAAAGAAAAAGATCTTTTTTTTTTAATCTGGATTTTGTAGGTTGAATCATTCGAAATCTGAATTAGAAGTCTTTTGTTTGAAAGCTTTTCTTACTACTTCTAAAATAATTAGGTTTGAATTTAAATTTGTTCCTAGTTATTGTAGCTATAATCAAATTCAAAACTTTCTCACAGTGATTTTTTTTTTTTTTTTTTTTTTTTTTTATTTTCAGGGATAGTATAGGAATAAATTATTCTTGTATTTTATTGTTTGTGATAGACAACCATTATTCAGTGTGATATTTGATTTTAAATGATGACACCTTGCTGTCAATTTAGTCAGTCAGTTATGTGCCATGCATGATACACTTGTCGGCGATCATGTATCTTTTGATACATGACTGACGAGGCAAATTTTTTCCCCACAGTAGGTTGCCATTTCTTTCTGCAGTAAACCATTTGTCATCCAAGACTATAGAACCCAGTCTGTCCTGCTATTTACCCATATCGGTGGGGAGAAGAAAAGGCTTCATACCTTTCTCAAGGAGAGTATTAGCATGTAAATGAATGTAATGGATTTGAGTGGAATTCAAACTCAGCTCTCTGATTCCTCAATATGAACCACTATCTATTACTCCACAGTATTGCACTTAAATTCATAATGTCTAGGTACCACAGAGGAAAGTTCATCAAAACAATTACCATGAAAATATTTATAGAAATTACTTCTTTTGTCCTTTCAATGTATTTTTTCTTCTTCATTTAGGAGTTTCAGGCTGCATATTCATAAACACCACTTTCTTTCCACTACCTTTTCAGGAATTAAACACAGAATTCAAAGTACCAGAATATTCTCTTCCATAACTCGTTTTAAAAAATTCTGATGATGATTAAATACAAGGGAAACATGTTAAATTCATAAATGTTTCTTTTTTATTCCTTGTGTTATCAACATTTATAGTAATTAGTTCTAACTTATGAAAATTTCATGTTTTTACTATTTGAAATTTCCAATTAATCTTAATTCTTCAGTTAATGATTGAATAAGTTCATGGTGAGTTCTATGACAACAAAAAAAACCCCAGAAATTCCTGTATTTCACACTATTTACATTATTCAGGCTATTGTCATCTTTGTCACCATACTTATTACAATGTTTTGGCCATTGTATTCTCCGGCCTTCTTCAGATGGTTGGAATGTCAAGCTGAACCCTTTTTTTTCGCTCACTGGGGTAGACTGTTCTAGTTCCACGTGCCATGTTTAATGGATGTCAAAGATAGACAGATCCTGTATTGCATTATTAAATATTTGCACCTAACAACTTTAACAAAATATTGCAATAACAATCAAAAATATGAATACTGGTTATTATTTTTTAAGAAGTAAGGGGGTACAAATGAAAAGATTTGGAATTGACAACTTTCCATTTCACTGAAACAGCTGTTAAACGCTTCTATCTTCCCTTCTTTCTTTCATTTTCTCACTGAAACCAAGTAGTGTTTTAGATATGTCTTTTGTCTTTACACACAATCAAAACTGAATAGTCCATTATGAGATATTAGCAGGAGACATTAAACACTTACAGCTTTCTTTCTTTTTTTTTTTTCACTGAAACCAAATAGTGTCTCTGATATGTCTTGTCTTTCCATGAGATCAAAACAAAATAGCCCATTTCTTATGAGACATTAGCAAAATGTAATGGATGTGTGAATTAATGAAGGGAGGGACAAGCAAGATTATATTAGGGTAAGAAATAATGTTGGATTAAGAAATCCATTAATTACTGAAAAATTATTTTGTCTATATTTTAGGTACAAAAATAGTTAACAGATATAAACTTTAAAAAGCACCTAACAGGAGATATGCATATCTTAAATAGGGTAATAGAGGCTTACTTTGTTGCAATGGCTTCCCATAGCTTAATGGTAAGGCACACTTGGCTTGAAAGTGGTTTCCTATATTAAAAAGGGAATACAGGTTTAATTCCTGTCAGGAATCACAGTTTTTAGTAATTATCTTTAGGTCAGTAGACATTATAGCAAATAATATCACAATATAAAAAAATTAAAATTACTTCAAACAGGTTGTATATTAAATGTTTAACTTAGCTATAACATAGAAACTATATACAACATAATTTTTTGACAGTTATTTTATAATTAATATTAAATTAGGAAGAAAACTTCACATTTTTCACCTATCTGTGACCCAATCATTTATGTGTAAGGGCAAAGATTAAAAGCTTGTAAGATAATTCCAATTAATGTCATCTATTTATCCCTAAATACCAATTTTGGAATTATTTACAAACTCTCAAACAATTATTGATATTTTACTAAGCTTTGCTGAGTACATCACAATGTCTGTAGGTTTGTTGATGGAGGTAGGAAAACGGTTATACCAGCATTCCAACCAGAGAGGTCCTGGTTGTCCTGAAAGTTATTTAAATGCCCAGGTTTGAACATCAACCTCTGACACCAATGGGGAAAAAAAATAATAAATTATTACAATTGATAATATAAAATACATATAAAATTTATGGATTATTTTGTTCTTAATTTATTAGATTTTTTTAAATTAATGAAACTATTTTTTTGAGTTAAGGGAAAAAAACATTTCTTTAATTGAAAATAATTTCAGAAAGGATATATAAAACATAAAAGAAAATTTTACAATGTTTGAAAAACAGATATTTTTGTGACGTACAGTGGCCGTTAATAATTAAGCATAACTCAAGACTTCAACGTTAAGATAAAACAATATTTAATTACAAATACTTAACAAGAACAAAGAAGTAAAAGTCAACCAAAGATAATTAATCATTTCAGTGAATACCTTGTTAGTAGTACAGCATGGCTTAATATCTGGTAAATCTTAAATCAAAACCCAAATCATCAACGCACAATAATTCATACTAATTCGACTGGATAGTTCCACTCAATAGTCACTTTGCAGTCAGTGGCCTGACACCACTATTTATACACCTGGAAGAAAACATATATTCATAAGTTCAGAGTGTCGGTAGTTACTCATTTTCTTCCTATATGACAAATATAAAGTCCAATTATAAGCAAACAACTGTAATAATAATATACAAAATTCTGTAAAACAATAAACCCCAAAAGTTTCCATAGATATTGTTGGTACACCAAAGCTTGTGCTTGGCACCAAACATGTTCCAATACAACATATCTTTAAAATATTTTTATTACAAATTTCTTATTTTTAGTCCTTCAACTTGCTATTTTAAACATTTAAAATCTAAAAACTCTGTATTATGCAGTTGTATGTCAGTGCTCCTACTAGTCAAATGTGCCTTTGCTATTCACATATATTTTGTTTACTCTTAGAGATTTTTTAACTTGAAATGTTAAAAAAAAGAGCTTCAGATACCCCTATGGTAAGGGTCATTACATGTTGAGGGAGAGGTGCAGTAGGCCAGAAGCAGGCTTGTCATCAGGACAAATTTATTATTAAAATTTGAGGATAATGTTGGCCACAAAAATGTTTCCCTGCAAGCCGCAGAGAGATAGCTCTAATGTTTGCTATTCCTACCCTACATATAACAATTGAGTTGTCTACCCTATATACTAGGGTTATACCAAATCATCATTTAGTAAATTGGTCATATCAACATTTGCCAATTAACCAATTATCAGTTTTGTTTGTTTGTTTGTTTTTTTTGCTAATTAATTTAATCAGTTTTCATACTTGATTGTCTTTGTTTATTAAATCACATAAATTTAATTCTAGGCTTTAAATTTAATTTAAATAATATTTTGATAATTTTCATGAATATTTTTTTTCTTTGTTTTGCTAATCTTTATAGAGAGTAATTAAATTACTGATTATCAACCAATTAATCGGTAGCATCCTAGAATCTGAAATGTTTCCAAATCCAAAAAAATCCAAATTTCAAAAAGTGGCTGGTCCCAAGCATTTAAGATATGTGATTGCTTACCAGTAGTTGATATCTGTATAATAACAACATCAAAATAAAATACATATTGTCTCATTATTATTTTTTGTTATTTATTTAAGGTTCCTTGAAAGTTCCAAGAATGCCCTACCATTTTTCGTTTTCGGGCTGTGGTTTCCTTGGAATTTACCATTTAGGTGTTTCAGCCTGTTTGAAGCAACATGTACCCAACCTCTTGGAGGATTGTAAGATTGCTGGTGCCAGTGCTGGATCCTTTGTGGCCTGTTGCCTCATTACAGGATGTTCTATTGGTAAGAATCAAATTTATTTTGATTGTCACTAATAAATATAGGGTGAACCAAAAAAATGGGAATTTTTGAAGTGCGTATTGCCAGACATGAGCAAGTGGCAACACTGTGAGACAGTGACCTTGAGCAAGTAAACATTTCGCCATTTAGAATTCAAGATGAAATTCACAGTATCCCAGCTGAGATGTTGCAGCAGTCAATGAGGAATCTCAACAGCAGATTTCAAGAATGCATTCGTAAAGGAGGACGCCATCTACAGGACGTAATTTTTAAAAAATGAAAATTCCATCATTGTTTCTTAAATGGCATGTTTTAAGGTTTCAATTACTATGAATAAAATATTTTTCTTCCATCACTCTTGGTTTTATTGGATTGTTAAAAAGTTCCCGTTTTTTTGGGTCACCCTGTATTTACAGTCTACCATCCAGATCATACTCTGCAGGAAAATGCTGCACATTTCAAAGTTAAATTCAAAAAGAGAAATTGAAACTAGCACATTAAATGATTTTATTAGTAATTATTATTTTTTTTAAATCAATGTCACTCAAAGCAAGGCCGCTAACATACAAGGGGTTACAGAGTGTGGAAGAATTAGGAACAGAAACATTAAAAAAAAATATGAGTAGAAAGAGAAAAGAGTAATCAGGAGGACAGAAGATAGTGATTGACATTGCATTAAATTTGTAGATGAAAGTTGGCTGGAAAGCATAGAGCCAGAAGGGAGTTACACAAGTGAGAAGTGCAAGAAAAGAAACTGTTATCATAGAAGTTATGGCTAAATCTAGTTAGCTCAAATGTAAATTGATGAGCTCTCGCTACCAGTCTAGTATTGCTTCTAAATTTATACAGTCTAAGTATCTGAACAATTACCATGAAAGTATTTATAAAAAAAGGCACAGAGAAGCAACCTTACAGCAGTGGGCAAGTGACTGAAGGACCAATAATATTGCTGATTCTTCTTTGGATCTTATCAAGGAACTCCCAGTAAATAGCAGGGGCACTGGACTACACATGGCAGCAATATTCTAAGCATGGACAAATGGTAAACTTATAGATATGCAGGATAGATTCAGGAGAGAATTGTCTTGCCTGACACAGTGAATTGACTTCCTTAGCAGCTAACCTAGCAATGGATTCAATATAGTATTTCCACATCATGTCAGCTGAGAATGTTAGCCCAAAAAGGTGCGACAGATCATTTTCCTGGAGGACAGCATCAGCCATGCTGATGGAAGGCAGCAAGGCATCTCTCAAATGATTAATAGAGAGAAATTTAGTTTTGTAAGTGTTAAAATTGACAAGCCATCTTTTGCTATATATTAGACAGGGATGGCCCAGATGAATCAAGAGTAGAGTTTGAGGAGAATTTATGAGCAAAGCATTTAGCTTTATCAGCAGAAGATGATAACACTTCAATTGAAGATGCAAGGAATAGACACCTTTCACTTATTTAGTACTCCATTACAGAGATGTTAGTAATCACAAGAGCCAAAGTTTTTTGAGTCTATGTAGTGCCTCATTCTCTCAACAAACAGGGACTTAGCTCCTTTGAGGACTTGCTTACATTTGTTACAAACAGTAGAAAAATAGGCACCTGTTATGATCACAGCTGTCACGCTGATATAGCCAGAAATAGTGGTTCCTGTGTGTTATGGTGGACAAGCATGCTGGTGTGAACTATGGAGAGGATTGCAGTTTCACCTGGTATTTCCAAAAAGGGATGAAAGCATCCATGCTGGCTTTGACCCAAAAAGAAACTTCAGTGGTGCAATTTTCAATTGGGAGGTTGAAGATATCAGTACAAGGGGCATTACGAAGAAAATCTCAGAATTACTCACAATTAGAATGCTGGTAACAGAAAAAGGTCTTATGGATAAGGGATTCCTGTTTAATGGCTGCTTGAAAGGAAATATCAATAGCTACCATAGAATGGTCTGAGTTACCAAGAGGGCAGTACACTCAATTCTCTTTTTGCATGAGGGATACATTCCAGAAACTACTGTACAAAACAAACCCATGTAAAAAAAAAAAGAAATATACAGTGTATATATGAAAATTAGAGATAGGTTCCATCCAAATATATTTAATAAAAAAATGTTTAAATAATTTTCATATACAAATAAATTTAATTTTTTATTTTTATATATATATATATATATATATATATATATATATATATATATATATATAACATAATCATTCAAAGTCTGTCTATATTTCTGAGATGAGGTATTATGTACATTATTTACATTATTATTAAGGCTATTGTCCTCATCTTTCTTGCCATATTTATCACAACGTTTCAGCCATTGTACGCTCCGGCCTTCTTCAGGTAGTTGGAATTTCGAACTGAACCCTCAAGAACACATGGCATAGTGGATAAAGGCGTTGGTTAGATCCAGTGACAGGACCCAAAGAGTGTGAGTTCAATACCCGGTTAAGGCAGTGGAGAACTTTAAGAGGGAAATTAGCAGGAGATAACTGATAACTGACATCCATCAAACATGGAACGTGGAACTAGAACAGTCTACCCCAGTGAGCGAAATAAAGGGTTCAGTTCGAAATTCCAACTACCTAAAGAAGGTCAGAGCGTACAACGGCCGAAACGTTGTGATAAATATGGCGACAAAGATGAAGACAATAGTCCAAATAATGTAAATAATGTACATAATCATTCAATCGTACAATGTCACTACAAGACAGTAAACATGCCCACTTTTTATTTTTCGGTGGTGCAAAATCACTCTTGCCACTGGAAATATTTAATGGCGATATATCTTCATGTATATCGTGAACAAAATTAACATATTGTGTTTCTTTTGTTTCACTGGTTTTGAATATGAATTTGGTTATCAGACACTGTGATTTTATTTTTGTTAGTCCTTTATATGATTCTTCATAACGTGCCATAATCATTTTCAAATCACATTGAAATTGCACAGCTTGTTTAACATTGTTATCACTTGAAAGAAAAAATTTCCAAGTTTATTGGCTATTTGGAAATCTTCAATAATTGTACTTGCAAATAGTGGAACCACTTCATCCTCACTACTATAAACTAACATGGAATCATATACATTCTCTGAAATACTCTCTATAATTTGTTCTTCATTGGGAGCTTGGTCAATTGTTAATTCTGCAATATCTTCAATTGTTAATTCTTCAAAACCTTCTCTGCCAATCTGATGTGAGAAAGTGATAATATCAGAATGTAATTCATTCGTATTTATATTAGATACAAGATTTTTAGGCTTTACATATTCTGGCCAAAGGGATCTCCAGCATGCATTTAGAGTGAATGACTTTAATTTGGATAAAGCCAGGGCAGCATATTTAACACAATTAATTATAGTAAATTTAAATGTTCACTGGATATAATATGATTTGAATGTTGAAATTGTACTCTGATTAAGCGGTTGAATCAGTGATGTTGTATTAGATGGTAAGAATACAATCTTTACATTCGGGTGTTCCAAATTTGGATGACCAGGTGCATTGTAAGTAAAAGGACTTTATCTTCCATATATCTTCTTACTTCAGGAATGAAGCAGTTGTTGAACCATTCAGTAAATATTTCTGCTGTCATCTACATTTTTTATTGGCTCTCCAATAAACGGTTTTAACAAACAATCTCCTGAAGCATTGCTATATAACAAGAAAGTTACACGGTCTTTAGCTGTCTTAAAACCACTGGTCCATTTCTCTGATTTTGCTATATGCATTTTGTTTGGCATTTTTTTCCAAAAGAGACCAGTTTCATCTGCGTTGAAAACTTGATCTGAAATGTAACCACCGCCTTCAATTATTTTGGCCAGTTTTGGAAGAAATTCTTAAGTAACAGTCTTATCTGCCAATGAAATTTCACCTCTCATTTTTATATTATGCAGTGTGTGTCTTTTGAGGAATCTTGTAAGCCATCCTGTACTTGCAGGAAATTCATTCTTCTTTTTTATCACAAGACAGATGTAGCACACTTGATGACTCCAGATCATTGATCTTCTTGTAAAATCATATGCCATCTGTCTTATGGTTTTACCATTTACTGGTATCCTTTTTTAATTGTTTTCTTCTTTCTTTATTTATTCTTGAATTATGTCTCTTGTATATGACGATGACGTGGCAGATAATTTTGTTCCAGAAACCACAGATTGTCTAATGGTGGCATCATTCATTTTGATCATTCTTATCATAGTTTCGTTCAAACAGAAAGCTCTACCCAAGGATGCTGCACATTCGTCCTTACAAAGATGATCCAAAAATATTGATCTTGGTCTCCAAAGAAATTGATGCTCTTTTATTTTTTTGAGATGTATCAACCAATATTTTGGGGTAGGTTATCACTATCACGATCACAAATATAAAAAAAATATAGCAGCGGATGAAACACGCGACACATCTTTCGTATTAAACCCGATGCTAATGACTGCTGCCACACACCGTCTGATGGAGCAGTTACATGCAGCCAGATGTATGTAAAATGCATAGGTCCCATCCACACAGGAGAGTTGGGGATCACTATACAAAAAATAGATCGGATTCTATTTTGCTTCACTAAATTGTTACTTAACCATGTTATGTAGAGTTTCAACATTTTGTAAATTATAATTGATTGATGCTATTTAATCGTTTACTTGCCACTTGCAATAAACTCAGGGGTCACACAAAGACAGATGTTTAAACCGTGGTAAAGTAAAAAAAAATAGTGCCAAAAAATAATTGGTTCTTTTTGTTGGACCGTGTTATTTCAAAACTGCAAAAAGAGAATTGAGTGTATTGCAAAGTTTGGCAACAGCAAGAAGGAGGAGGCTAAGAAATAGATCCACTAAAGAAACCTGTTGCTTGGTTTGGCTAGGGAAGCGAGTAGGGAAATCCACAGGGAAGGGTTGGGCAATCGAAAAATTTAATGTCTGTATAGCATACGTTATAATTACAGCCTGATTATAAACACAAAATTACATTTCTTAATTACTGCAAATCTTCTGATTAGTCAAAATGATACAATTTACAATGCGCTAAAAAAAAAGATCTATCTCATAAGGAGATTTAGGAAACCCAATGTGGCTTTTAACTAATTTTATAATATTTTAAAAAATTAAATGTAAAAATTTATTCTAATTAAGAAATAACAAATAATTGTATTAAAAATTCATTTTTCATCGAAAAAATTTTTTGCTTTCAGAAAATATTGTCCATATTCATAAAAACAACTAAAAGCAAATAAAAGCATTTGAAATTAAATAATATCTTTGTTTTATTGAGTTTTGTATGTTACAATTCAGAGCTGATTTTCAGGTGGGGGGGTCCAATTAAAAAAAACATGATTTGCATTCCTCAAAGCCTTGTGCTTTTAACTATTGTAATCATTAAACTATATTCGATGGAATACCTAGCGTTTTCATAAAATTAGTTATGGGGAGGGGGTAATAAATATAAAAAAAAATATTTCTGCCACGACTTTAATAAAAAAAAAAACATATTTATAATAATTTTGATCATCTGTGAATAGTTCCTGAAAGTTTCATTAACATCCGACAATTATTTATATTTTTGCAAGATTTTCCAAATTAATGTGTGTCATACCAAAAAAACATGCTAAAAATTGTTATTTACTAGTTCCGCTGATACAAAGAGAAACAAGGTTTTTTTAATCAAAATTTAGAATGTTCTAAAAAGAAGGAAAAATTTTTTAAAATAATTAAAAAAAACTTTGGTCTTTCCTCTTAATAATAACATAAGCATTTAGATGATAAAATTTTGTTTTCGGCAAGGTTGGCGTCTTTTTCATCAAGCTGTGCTCTTTTTTTAGTGATTTCATGGAGGTACCTATTAAGTTATAAGAAGCATTAAAATCACCAAAGACAAAGATGTGTTGTGTTATGATATTTCATTCTAAAAATAACCTTGCCATCAGTGATGATAAAAAAAAATTAATTTTATAAAAAAATAACTTTGTCATCAGTGATGGTAGAAAAGTATATTTCCACCACGTGAAGAGACTAGTAGTCAGTAGAAACACACATTTGCCTGCACTCCAGAAGATTGAAAACAGACAATGTCAAATGCCATCCTAACAAACAAAATTCTTGGAACCAAACCATGTCAAAATGTCATCCTCACAAACGAAATTTTCAGAACCAAACCAAGTAAGCATTTTCACACACTATAAATATTCTGTAATTCACATCACAAAAAGAAAATACTAATTCCTGCTATTTATGTCAATACATGTCACAAGTTTTATTGTTTATATTATTATTGTATGTTTTAATACATTTTGTTTTCAATATAAAAAAAAAAAAAAGGATTCCTCTTACACTAGAAATACATATAGCAATGGGGTAATTACTTTAACAACAATCAAATAATATCAAGCCAGGATTACTACTACATCAACCCTACAGATGTTTGCAGAGAAAATGCCTTTTCTATACTGTTAGTTATTGTGTCTAATATACTGTAATCTTGGGAAGATATTGAAACAAAATTTTATTTTTGACATTTGATAAATTTTAATTTTTGACAATTTTGACTCCTTATTTAAACTTCATTTTAGCCTTTAAAGATACACAAGGTGTGTGGGGAAAGATTTTGAGCATTTAAAAAGAATTATTGAAAGCTATTGGTCTAAGAAATTAAGGCAATTAGAAATTGGTCTTAGCTAAGGAAAAATAGAAAGTCTTTGAAATAGGAGTTTTGCTGAATTCTGAATATTATTGATAAAAACTAAGTGTTTAAGCTGTTTGTTTAAAAGTGTTTCAACAAAGTGAAAAATGTTATCACTGAATATAATGAAAGGATTGAGTAACTCAGAAAAGTAAAAAGACTTGGTTGTAGGTAAATTAATTCTATGTAACACTAAGTGCAACTTTTCTGTGTGAAATAGTGAATATATATTAAACTTGTTAATAATCTTTCTGTCAGAGTAATGATGCAATTTAGCATATTATTACTTTAGGTAATCTAGGACAACCTTTTAACCATTGCTTTTATCATTTCTGGGAAACGGATAAATGTTATATATAAAGTAAACAGACATACATAAGTAGGAGGTTTGGGAACACTTTTACTGCTAAATAGGTTGATTCTTTGAAAATTCATAAATACAATGATAGAAACAAAAATGAAAAAACATTTGTTTCTATGATTTTAATGTAAGAACAAAATCATCTTTTCAAGTTTCATTTTCATGGATTAATCCCAGTTTAAAGAAAATATTTATTTTAAATTAATTCCTCTTGAATATGATTTTCATGGAAAATAAATTATTTGAAATATTTCTTGAATGATAATTAACTTTTTAACTGTTATAAAATGTGATTTCCTTCATATTTTCTTATTCCAGCTGTAATATATATATATATATATATATATATATATATATATAAAGAGAATATTGAAGTCAACACTTCAAGGTGACAGGCTGTTTCATGCTAGACACAATTGTCAGGCCATGAATGTTGTTTTTTTTTTCTTGGCTAATTATATATTGTGGGTAGTCTGTGTTGGCGGTTATTTTGCCAGAAGTTGTTTATTTGGGTTAATTTATTTTCTTGTTATTTTTTTTTTTTGTACATACATATATATATATATATATGTGTGTGTGTGTGTGTGTGTGCATATATATATGTATGTATGTATGTATGTATGTACATATATATATATATATATATATATATATATATATATATATATATGCATACGTACATACATGTCCTGAGCTGCAGTGTTTCCCAACTTATGAAAAGAATTTTCCTCGTCCTGAAAATTTGAAATTAAATTTATATTTAGCACTTGAGTATAAATTTTCATGCTTTATGCCCATTTTCATCAATCCTCAAATAATCTGAATATTTAATATAGATGAAACTAATATTTATACTATTTAAGCAGGCTTGTGGCTGGTCTGAGGGTTGCCTAGAGTTGCGTACACCTCAAAAATCATTTGTTCCTTTGAAAATTATAGTAGACAGAAAAATATTTGAACATTATCTTGAACATATTGAATCATAGTTCACATCTTTCAGCTTTTAGTTCCTTTTGAGCCAAGCTCTTCAAAAAGGATTAATGTTTCTGATAAAAATGCTTTTATTTTTTTCTTAAATTAGAAAGTTCAAGCTTAATGTAAGAATTAATAGAATAGAACTGATAAAATGTAGGTAATTGTTAATTTTCATCAGTTTTGTGTGTTCTCGATTGAATAATATTTTATCAATGTCTGAATTGATTTTATTGATACCAACTAATACATACTAAATGAATCATTCATATTTGTATCTTTTTTTTTTTTAATTTCCATTATCAAAGGTTAAAGTTGATTACATTTTATTTGTTCAGTTATATCAGTTTTTTTCAAAAGGGACTGGAAGATATGATATGCAAATCTATATATCAAATAGTGGGTAATTGACTGACAAAATAGGGAAAAAAAACTCTTATGTTACACATTTTGTCCTTTGAAAGAACTTCTTCAGACTAATAAGGCAGCAGACCTTCCAATTGATTCACTATAATTATTCTACTTCATGTCAGCCAAAAACACGAGCCCAAGAAAGTGCAATGAGTTGCTCTCCTAGAGGTTAGCATAAGCCATGCTGATTGAAGGTAAAAGTGGTTTTCTTTGATGATTAAATACAGTAGTTTCATTTTGAAGACATTAAAATTTAACCACTGATTGGAGGTCATTTTCTGCCAGTTTTACTTTGTTGGACTTATTATGCTTACTATCAAGACAGTAAATAGTTGTGTTATCAGCATAGGTATCTAGTTGGGAATTGATGGCATTAGAAAAGTTGTTGATGAAGATAAACAATGTAGGTTCAAATTTGTTAATAATGACTAGATTAGGTCAAATATTCAGCCAGAGACACCATGACTCTTGAGCTTGTGAAGAAGGCCAGCATGCCAAACCATGTCAAATCCCTTCAAGATATTTAAATCCAAACCCAAGCCTTGCCATTCTTATATAATATCTCTGATAAACAAATTCACTAATAACCTTTAACAAATCAGTGACCTAGAAAAATGAAAGCCATATTGTTTATCTGGAAGAAGGTCATGTAAATTATTAAGGGCAGGGACTACAGAAGAGGATTTCCAACCTGGAGAGCAAGAAGCAACAAGGCTTTTTTTTTTTTTTTTTTTTTTGAGAGAGAGCAAATTCAGGAGCACATTTCCTTAGGACAATTGCAGGGATGTCATCGTCTGTATGCCTTGTGGGAATCTAGTTTAGAGATAATAGCAGAAACCGTGAATGTAGGTATGTTCATATCACTCAGTAGAGATTCTGTTCTAGGGGGAAAATTAGGTAAACATACTCTTGACGAGCTGAAAGAAGAGAAGTTCTGAGCAAAGCTTTCTGCTTTATCAGCAGCAGATGACAATACTACAAACTGATTGAAGAGAGGAGAATTTACTCTTGTTCAACATGCTCTTATAGAGTCACCAGAAAATCAAACTTGTGAGAAGCTTGACAGTATCTCATTCTATCAGTAAACAGCAACTTAGCCTTGTTGAGATCATGCTTACACTCATTACGAACAGATACAAATTGGTATCTGTTATGATCCAAACTATCATGTTAGTATAGCTGTGCTGGCATGAAAGCTTTGAGGCCAACTTTCACCCAGGAAGAAACCATAGTGGCACAATTTTCAACAAGAAGATTAAAAATTTAATTCCAGGGAAGAAAATCATGAAAAGCATCTCAATCACTGTGTTAGTATCCTGCCTTGGTTCTCATCTAATAGATGATCAGAAAGAAATATCTAGATGCAATACTGCATGATTAAAGTTACCAAGAGGAAAGAGTTTCAAAGCAAAAACTGTTGATTTAATCTGATATAACTTCACCCGACAAGTAAATTTATATAGAACTTAATGGGTAGAACTCATTTCAACTGCAGGTGGAAAAAGTTAGCTTATTAAAGCACAAGTTTACATTAGCTAAAAGCTATCAGTTCAATACTTGTGCTGGGTAATAAATATATATTTGAGCTATTTAATAACTTGACACAAAAAGGGTCCAGAGTTGAAGTAAAGTGTAGATTAAATAAAGAAGTTTTTCCATTAGAATTATTTGGGAAATGAATAAGGAAATCTACTATTTGAGATAGTAATTGAGAAATTTAAAGTCTGGATGCTGGTGAGATCAGTGGCATTAGATTGATGAAAGCACTTGACATGATGAACATTGAAATCAGCAAAGATATTTACAGATGAATGTAGAAAGAGAATCATATCTACACTGTCATATATCCTATCTGACAAGCAATAGTTCTGAAAAGGTGAATAATAAAGGGAACTGAGAAATAAGGTATGCTTAGCTTTGAATTTTAAAGTTTTTGGCATCCTATGTATCTAGATTCATAACCTAACTGACCTTATTCAACTTTATATCATGTTGTTTTTTTTTTTTTTTTTGTTTTTAATGCAATTGCAATTGTTTGCAAATATCCTGCATAGTATCAGAAAAAAAAGATAGGTTGCATGATTCTGGACATAAATTTACGATGAAAGATTCCAAAATTTGTGTACTTTCAATATATTTTCACCTTAATAAATTACTTCCTCACTTAATTAAAACTGCATTTTTTAAGTCAAAATTATGGCCAAACCTATTAATAACTAATGCATTGTTTTGAAGTAGTTGGCGTAATAACATACCTAAAAAAATTTAATATTTACTAAAAAATGAAAGAAATTATTTTTCCTATATTTTACTAAGTTTCATAAATCAACCCAAATTCCAGAAATTAATAAATCCTTTTGTTGATTTTACACTTTAAGATTTTCTTTGGATAAAATCAAGAATTCTTTAAAATAATGTATTTGTCTAAAGTATAGATATTATATTCAAATGTTTCAGCATGTTGTATATTCAATAAATGAAGTCAAATTTAATAAAATTAGACATTTTTATTCTTTTATTTTGGAAGAAATAAATACAAGTTGAAATAAGTCTTTATAGACCAAAAATTTCTTATTTTACTGTTTTACTTTAATAGTAGTATTATGACGGTGCTTCGGGCCACGGCCTGCTTCAGCCACCAGTTAGGGTGGCGTTCCGAGTCAATCCCAGTCTGCTCGCTTGGTCAGGATCAATCCTGGTATCAGAGAACAAGCTGTCAACCCACTAAAAATAACAGGAGACTGAATCTCTCAAACATTACATTTTATTCAACTCTGGACTTCATCAATTACTGTTGGTTAGTGGGTGTGTGGCCCTAGATCTCTCTACAAATAGGAACCCTTCACTTCTCATGTAGATGTAAGAGATTAACTTCCCTTTTCTGGTTTTGTGGCAGATTATAATCATTAATATCGTTTAATATTCATAATTGTCAATATTACTCTGTAGTTCTCTGGAAGATATAATACATTTAATTTTTGAATCATTTTACCCCAAGCAAGGTGAAAAAGTTACAAGGGGTTATTGAGAGTGAAAAAAACTGAGAAAACATTATTGAGGAGAGAGAAGACAATAAAAAAAAATGAATTCAAGGAAACAGATGACAACGATTGATACTGCATTTAAGTTTTTGAAGATCAAAGTGGACTGGGATAGAAGAAGCTTATATCTAGCCATTTCAACTGTAAAAGAATGAGACCTTACCAATAATCTAGTACTGCACTTAAATTCATAAATTCTATGTACCAAAGAAGGAAAGTTGATCAGAACAATTACCATGAAAGTATTTAACCTATATTATGGTGGTTGGAAAAGGACTGAAGGTAAGAAGCCAGGTCAGGTTATTTTATTCAGGAATTCACTTGTTCTGTATGGGGGATAGTTCTTCTGCTACTTCTATTATGAGAAATGAATCAGATCTTCCTTTTGGCCAGTAAGAGCACCAGCTCTCTCTCCCCTACCACCTCTCTGCTTATCTCTTCATCATGCACAACTCACAACTCACTAGCCTTCAGGTGACTTAAAACTATTCTAACCAGCAACCCAGAACTATATTCTCTGACTCTTATAAGCCTGCCACCAAAACCTCCAGCCAAGTTAATCCTAAATGTTTTTATTTATTTAGTTTCTGTTTTTCCTTCTGGTCAAGTGAATGACCAATTTGAAGATATTATTTTAGACTTTACTCCCCCACTCCGTTCATAAAGCACCAGACACTTCAGATTCAGATAAAATCATTTAGAAACCACTTTATGTGTGTTCTAATGACAGCCAGGTTTCATAGAGTCACACAATTAGTTATTGTCATTTGAAGAAATAAAATCCAGTTACTGTTTGCCCTGTTTCCACTGAGCTCAAGTATACATTGCTTGGCCCAGGGATTGAACCCAAGTGTATACTTGGACTCAGTGGATATAGAGTGAGCAATAACTGAGCAGTACTAAAAATAAAAACTAGACATGATAACCCTAGACATGGGCAGTGGAATGAAAACAGGATACCTCAGTAGATTAAATAATTTCCTGTAGGTTACCCAAATCAATATACACCTGATGAAGGCTGGAGGGTACAGTGACTGAAACATTGTGATAACAACAACAAAATCTAATTATGGTGGAATTAGTAAGCTATTCTTTATTTTAAATCTAATAAAAGGTTTATGTCTGTTTATATAAACTACACCAGAAACACAAACAAAAATGATATTACATTTTTCAGTGTTTAATTATTGATGAATATTTTTTCTTTTTTTCAAAAAGTAAATTTTGTTTGTGTAAATCTAGTGTAGCAAATGTTTAATATCTTGATCTTCTCTCTAATAAATGCAAATCTCTGTGTGTCACACATTTTCAATTAAAGAATCACAACTCTCTAACTTTCAATAGCTCATGTTACAGAAATTTTGGATTCCCAAGTTTTCACTACTGCAATTATTTTCAGCAATTTTTTACATGATTTTTTGCGACAAATTTTTTGTATGGTAACAATTTTTATAACTTGTAAATAAATTTGTGAATAATCAAAATTAATTGCAAAATATAGTGAAAGTCACCCATGAAATAAAAATAATTGTTTATGCGGAAGGTAAAGACATCAAATTGTCTTTAAATTAAGTGGCAGCAGAAGAATTATCATTTAAGTTTTAAAAGAGAAGCTTAAATATTAATGCAATACTTAAATGCAGTGATCAATTTTGAGTTCTTCTGTAGTTTATTGTTGCTTATCGCATATGGCAGTAGTATGTCTCACAAAATGAAATCTCTGTTAACAGATTGCAATCAAAAGACCCAAGGTTGCAGCAAGGAAAAGAAAGTCTGATGCAAATGAAAAACCAGATCAAATGCTAGCCAGGAGAGCTTTCAATGCTGAGAATATGCAAATACTTAGTCTGTTAATAATATCTGCTGACAAAAAAGGCTGACCCTCTCAGTTGGAAGACTGGAGTAACACAATCTTCCTAATTACATTTCTCCTCATTTAGTTTTTACTCAGCTAAGCTTATCAATGAAATCTGCTAAATAAATACATTAGATAACTGTATATTTACCACTAGCATCAGTAATGAATACTTAAAAAAAAGAAAGCAACTGTTCTTTTATTGTCCTCTCTTAGTTTCTTTTACTTTCAATAATCCCTTGCTTCATAGTGGCTTTATTACCTTGCTTGGGGTGAAATGATAAAAAAATCTGTAGATTTGATAAATTTAAATATCTGGACACTTCTAACTTTCAGTGTAATTATAGATGTAACCATAAATTTTATACTGACAGTTTTTCTCGTTTGTGGAACTCTGTTCCAGCCTCTTGCTTTCCAACCAACTTTGACCTTGAAACATTTAAATGCAATATCAATCATAAGCTTTTATCCTCTTAATACCCGTTCTTTTATTTCCTTAATAATGTTTTTTTTCTTTTCCTTATATTCTTTCCCAGTCATTAACCACTTTCTGGTATGTTTAACTTTTCAATTAAAAAAATGTAAAATTGTTTCAGAGGAATTTTCTTCCTTCAGAGATATAAGCTAAAAGGCATTAATGAGCAGCAATGAAACATTATACCAACGCTTAAGCAAATTGTTTTTACTGTTCTCCAAGTGTTAGCAGCTACAGCAGCTCCCTGTACTTTTTGGGAAATAGTTTCTCTGCATTGACCTTTGTTACATACTTGAAACATTCTTTCAAAGTTCAGAGCTTTGAGTGTTTTTTGAGCTACTGAGCCTGTAAACCAAGTCTTAGCTCAACACTACTAAAGTAAAGAGAATTAGTATGACATATACAATGTTTGATGGGATTATATTTTAAATTTTCTTGGATACCAAGGAATGTAAATGCATGGTGAAAAGATCAACAATAATTCTTCTTGTTATCTTTTTTTTTTCTCTTAAGCTATTTACATTTATAATATAAGTAACTGCTGTTTTTTTTTGCTGTTGTCAGCTGAGATAGAAGCTTAAAATTATCAATCTTAGGAGGACTAAGATTGTTATGTTTAACTATAAACTAGTAGTTAGTATATAGTTAAACTTAGAAGCTTAAAATTGATAATCTTAGTAGAACTAATGAAAATTTCATAGTTTTGCTATTTTAATTTCCTGATGAATCCTAATTCTCAAGCTAATGATTAAATAAGCTCCTTACAAGTTCTATGACAGTAAAATACCTTTGGAAATTCTCCTAATACATTGTTAAATATTTGAGCCTAACAACTTTAACAAAATATTGCAATAACAGTCATAAATATGAATGCTGTTCATTATTTTAAGAAGTAAGAGGGTACAAATGAAAAGATTAAAAATTGACAAGGTTTTCCATTTCACTGAAATTATCCCTTCTTTCCTTTCTTATTCCCTCCCTTCCTTACTCCTACCCTCTCTTCCTTTCTTGATAACTTTAAGAAGAGCAAGCAAATACTATATTTTAATCCCAGCTTGAAAGCAGTATTTACCTACCTCCACACAAAGTTAGGATGTAACACAAGGTCATTTCTAATATAAAATACCTACAGTGTGTGTGTGTGTGTGTGTGTATATATATATATATATATATATATATATATATCCCAAGAACAAAATTTGCCAGGTTTCCATAACCACTGTCATTGGTATCCACAAAATCCTCCTCTTTAGTGCAATGAAGATGTTGGTGCAAGGCTGCAATCCCCAGAGCTAGGTTTTCCCTTCATAATTTTAAGATGAAAACACAACAAATACTACAGCCTGAAGGCCTGGCTTTTTCTCACAATTAAAGATGATGTCTGTTTATATGAAATCACATCAAATTCAAGTGATCATTGCCCTAGAGTTAACCATTTTAAATGTAATTTATTATGATATTGTAGCAATAAATGAATTCATTTTTCTCATTGAACAAAATTCCCACAGGTTGTGTGTAGTCTCTGTCGGAAATAATAAAAAACCCTCATTATTGTGTTTATTTAGCCAAATAGCAAGTTAAATTATTTAAGAAGTAATTATATGGATTTTGACTTCAATAATATTTTTCTCTCATTGCTGGTTCATTAGATACACAACAGTATATCAAAATGATACTCAAAAATGACCATCTGTTGTGAATTGATCTGAAAAAAATTCAGAATGTTTCTTTATTACTGGTTCCTTCAATATCAGCTTTAAGCCAGAAAATATTTGTAGATTGTGTTTTTGGGAGATAATAATGACTTAATGATACAAGTCTTAAAATTAACCATATTGCTAAAGAAGAAGAGTTGGATTCATAAATTTTTTTAAGTATTTTCAAATAAGTGAATACAACAACCCCAGCAGGAATTGAAACTTGGCTCTCCGATTACCAGTTTGAAATCATTATCCTTTACACCACCTGCACATCCAAGCTTACATTACCTGGTATTCCCAAGTGGTTACCCATCTAGGTACTGACCAGGCTCACTGTTGCTTAACTTTGATGATCATATAGGAACTAGTGTTTCAATATGATGTGGCTTCAAGTTCACTAAATAATTAAAGTTTTAATTTGCTCTTTAATATTTTTTTTTTAGGTAATAAAAAAAAAAAAATTTATTTTATTTTTTGTATTTTTGTTATCTTTCATGAACCAAACTAAAAGGTTGGTTCCAACCAGTGACAGGTAGGAAGTTACTTGTTTGTAATATATAAATATTATAAAAATGAAACATGAACAAAAGGAATTTAGTTTCTGATTAATAAAAAAAAATTCCTTTTTTTTTTTTATTTTTTAAATTTTATATTTTTTTGTCTAGAATTTTGATTTTAAAACATAAAATAATTAAATATATTTTATCTTTTTATGTATGTATATATATATATATATATATATATAAATATATTAAAATTTTATCCTTATACATTTTTTCTTACTTTTTAACTAAAAAAAAAAACCTATTTTTTATTTAATTATTATTTGCATTTGGCTAATATTTATATTCAATCCCCATTTAAAAATAAACAATGTTGTATGATGATGTTATTTTATTTATATCATTTCCCAGGGATTGTTTTTATTTATCTATTTTTTCATGACCTATGAAAAAATTATTTATGGTATTTTTTATATATATATATTTATTCATTTATAAGAGACTTTTTTAGATGATTTGTTTGTAACACAATGTGATGATGAAAACGATGTAAAAAATTAATGATTCTGTGTAGAACTTTATGAATGTTTGTTTATTACTTTCTTTCTTTGCCTTCTTTTCTTTCTTGTTTCTTTCTTATCTGGTTTACTTTCTTCTTTTCTTTCTTCTAAAGGAAAAAAAAAGCATTCTAGATCATTTGTTATCTTTTTCCAAGATTATTGTTCTTTTATTTGTCCTTTCTATTTTAAAATTGTTCTCAATTTTTTTCATTTAACATTTAACCTTATAGTATTATTATTGAAACAAGAAAAATAAAATTTTTAAAAAAAATGGATTGAAATTTAAAAAGGAATTTGTTTGCATAATTTTCAATTTACTATTTTTGTGAATTTGAACAATAAAATATGAAATATTATTCACTGATTCTTTCAGATCAGTTCCTTCATTTTTGTCATCTAAATGGACAAGTGTATAATAGTAACAACATTCATAAGTCTGCTATTCATCCTTGCTTTGAATATTGCTGCCATATATGTTCTGGTGTACCTGCTATATATTTAGAGATTCTTGATAAAATCCAAAGCAGCATCTACAATGTTATTGGTTTTGACCTTGCATCTCAGTTTCAAAATTTTCCATTGCCATTACATAGCTTCCCTGTGTCTTTTCTATAAATCCTTTCATGATAATTGTTTTCATTGACTTTTTCCTCGATGATACCTAGACTTATGAATTTTTTTTATGTAATAGATTTCTTCTATCATTTTCTTTTGATTCTCAAAAATGTCAAAGTTTTGCAATCAAAAACAATTTTGGTTTATTTTTGTTTTTAAAAGAACATTTTCATTTAAATGGGTTATTTAAAAAGAATAAAAGTTTTGTCTGCTGGTAATATTTTAGTTTTGTCAAAATTTACCTTTATCTAATATTTTTGAAACTCAAATTGTAATTGCTGGTAATAATTTTTTTTGGCTGTTTTGTTAATAATCATTTTTTGTTAACTATTTGAAATATTTTTTAAATGAAAAGGTGCTAATTTTTTTCCTTAAAACCTCCTGATCATTTGTTGTTTGCTGCTGGATTCATTTAATGTCTTAAAGTTGGATTACATAAATTTTGATCTTTAAAAAATTTAAATGGAAATGCAATCATCTGTCTTGGTTAAACATAGGTACCTCCACAAAAATCGCTAAAAAAAAAGCATAGCTTGATGAAAAAGACGCCAAACTTGCCGAAAACAAAATTTTATTGTCTAAATGCTTATGTTATTATTAAGAGGAAAGACCAAAGTTTTTTTTTTTTTAATTATTTTTAAAAAATTTTCCTTCTTTTTTAGAACATTCTAAATTTTGATTAAAAAAAAACCTTTTTCTATTTGTATCAGCGGAACTAGTAAATAACATAGACAATTTTTAGCACGTTTTTTTTTTTATGACACACATTAATTTGAAAAATCGTGCAAAAATAGAAATAATTATCGGATGTTAATGAAACTTTCAGGAACTATTCACAGATGATCGAAATTATTTTTTTTTATGAAAGTCATGGTAGAAATATTTTTTTTTTATATATTTATTACCCCCACCCCCATAACTAATTTTATGAAAACGCTATAAATTCGATCGCATCGGTTTTTAGTGATTACAATAATTAAAAAGCACAGGGCTTTGAGGAATGCAAATCATGTTTTTTTTTGTTTTTAATTGGATACCCAGTACCTGAAAATCAGCTCTGAATTGTAACATACAAAACTCAATAAAACAAAGATATTATTTAATTTCAAATGCTTTTATTTGCTTTTAGTTGTTTTTTTTATGAATATGGACAATATTTTCTGAAAGCAAAAAAAATTTTTCGATGAAAAATGAATTTTAATACAATTATTTGTTATTTCATTAATTATAATAGATTTTACATTTAAGTTGTTAAAATATTATAAAATTAGTTAAAAAAGCCGCATCGGCTTTCATAAGTGTCCTTATGAGATAGATCTTTTTTTTAGCGCGTTGTAAATTGTATCATTTTGACTAATCAGAAGATCCCCAGTAATTAAGAAATGTAATTTTGTGCTTATAATCGAGCTGTAATTATAAAATACGGAAGACCAACCAGAATATAATTAAGTTGCGTTATTTGAGTTAAGCATTGTTCTCCGCTGTTAAGGCCTTTACTTTTTGCGAAACACGTGTGGAGAAGTTAATTTGATTTTTCAATTTCAACTGAGAAGGGTACCTACAAGTATCAGTATCATCTTATGAAATTTATATGATCTTATTTTTATATTAATCTCAGTTATGACATTTTTCCATAAATGAAATATCAAAATTAATAATAAAATGAATGCAAATACAAATAACAGTAGAATGTAATAAATGTACATAAAATTATAGTATTTTATGTACAATTCTGATAAAATTTCATAAGAAAGGTACCTATAAATTAATTAGATACCTTTCTTAAGAAATATGAAATTTAATGTCACTCTTAACAGTTTTATTTTAATTTCTTTACAATATATTTCCCATAAAGCATCATAAACGTAAAGGTGAAAGCTAAGTACAAAAAAAAAAAAAAAAAAAGAGACCGCTGAAAGTTTTCATTAAAAATAACGGGGTAAATAATTTGTTCACGTAAATGTAAATTATTTCACTTTTCTCCTTCCGTAGAACAAATTAGCCTCATGGAATTTTAAAAAATATATCATTCATCACATGTCAAGAGACGCGAAAGTTTAAAAATGACCTGCTTTGTTTTATTTTCAAATTACATCTTTTTAGGCATAAAAAGCTTTCGTTAAGTTTGGTTCAAAATATTTTAAATAAACATTATAATTTCTGATTTTCTTAAAATAAGTTTTTTTTTTTTCTCAAAAATGATAATTGATATTTAAAAAATTTTTAAAAATGATTTAAAAAAAACATTTCATCCCAGATTTTAAACAACAAAAAGAATTTTTTTAAAATGGAAAAAAAATTTTTTTTTTTTTTTTTTTCAAAAAAAAAATAGATTTTTTCTGAATTGAAAAATTGTTTTCCTTGTCAATAAGTCTTCAGGGTTAAATTGACAGATAAAGGTGTGAATATGCAGTGGTAGACATGAATGAAAACAATGATATAAGCAGAATTAATAACTATGGATCCTTGTTTTTCACAAACACCATTCTTTATGCTTAAAATAATGTTTGAAATCATATTACAAACAAATAGTCTACTAAATATGTGTGATTTTTATAGAGTCAAACTAATGTTTTGTCATTTTCAAACCTGAACAAGTCTTTTTCAAATCTTGAGTTATTCTCTTTAAGCCCAAAATTGTACTAAGTGATTTGTGGTAAAATGTTGATGTAAAAATTACAATAAAATGAAGACAGTTTAATCAGCATGTTAATGACTGTTAATTTGGGATGATAAACCATTAAACCAATTAAATCATAAAGGATTTTAATACTTTACAATATCTCTTATCAAAAGAAGAAATCTGTAATATTATAATGCTAGTTGGGTTTGAAAGAACTTTCTTAAAGTGCTAGTATATAACAAGAGTGTAATGACAGAAGTATGCTTTAAGAAAGCTTTATTCAACTGAGAATATATGGTTCCTTTTATAGTCCCATTAAACAGAAATAGCTCTCTCAAAGAAGAGAGTAACAAAACAAGAGGAGACCACTCTAGATTATTCATAACAAAGAGTTAACCTCACTTTGGATAATAAGAATGAAAACACATAGCACATCTATTCTTTTTATCTGGTGTCTCTGTTATGCATTTTAAGATTCTGAACAAAATCCAAAGAAACTGCAATATTATTGACTCTGATATCTAAGTTTCAGTCACTTTCTCACACACTGTAATGTAGCTTCCTTGTGCATTTTCTACAAATATTTTCATGACAATTATTCTGATGAGCTTTTCTCTTTGGTACCTTGACTTCATAAATTTAAGCATAATACCAGATTGGCAGCTACTTTTCATCATTTTACTGTTGAAATTGCTAAACTTAACACATTCTTCTGACTACTTTGTTCTCCATGTGCCTACAATAATAATAGCTGCTCGTCATTGACAGGTAAGATTATCCATTTCTAAGCAGGAGAGTATCCAAGGGGAGCAAGTAGTGAAGATTAAAATTTTCTCTTGCACTTCTTGCCTATGGAACTCTCTTTCAGCTTCTTGCTTTCATGTCAACTATAATCTATATAAATTTAAATGTCAATCATCATCATCTATCTTGAATTCTGTTTTTTTTTATTGTCCTTTTGCCTGAGTAACATTTTCAGTTTCCTTCACTTTGTTGTTTTTTATCATTAGTAACCCTTTGTGTCTTAGTGGCTTTATCACCTTGCTTGGGGTGAAATGATTATAAAAAAGACACTCCTCTTTGAGGAAGTTATAATCATTAATATTGTTCTGCTGGTAGAAACTGAAAGAAGTTTGCTTTTTGAGAATTAAGGTAAATCATGCCAACAACCTTTTTATTATCACTTTTATCGCCTTTAAATTGCAATCATTTACTTCCATAAGCAACAATATGATCACTGTGTAATTTTTCTCTTACAGATGAGTGTACAAGCTATGTCCTTAGACTTGTGGATCAGGCTGAATCACAACCAATCTTAGGACCACTGCACCCAAGATTCAAACTGATGAGTGAGCTCCATGAAAGTATGCTCCAAGTACTTCCCGAAGATGCTTACAAAATAGCCACTGGACGTTTGTTCATCTCCCTCACTCGATACAAGGACCTAAAAAATGTCATTGTTTCTGAATATGAGTCCAACACTGAACTTATTGATGTAATTCCTTTTAATTCTTGAATCATAAATTCTGTATTTTTATATTTTGAAAGTTGCTTTGATAAAAAAACTTTATTATACAAATATTAAAAATAACTTCGTAAATTAATAATTAAGACTTAACTGATTGATCAGCTCATCAAGGCCAGATGTTCAATAAATTTATATATAGTCCTCAGAATTAACACTAATCATAACTTCCAGATTTGAACTTCTTACCACAGAGTTTCATTACAAATGTTGCAATATTTAAATTCAGAACCAGTTAAAATGTTTTTTGTTGTTTTTTTTTTAATATCACTATATATACATATTAACCTATGCATATATGTATGTACACATATAGAAGATTTTTCATTTTTTTTTTTTTTATTTAAAAAAAATTTTCATACATATATAATTTCATCTTTATTGAAAATTTCCAAGTATGACATAATCCAGATTTTTAGATTAAATTGTAATTATATTTATCGCATATTAAGAAAAACTTGGTAAATAGATATAATTAGCCCTGAAGATTGCATTTAAGCATGAAACAGACTGTTGCTTCTGGGTGTTGCCCTCAATAACCACTTTTATATTTACATATGCTCTATCCCTAATAATGAGCACTTTAACCCATAGTTATAGCATAACCTGAAACTATATTTTTTATCATTTTTTATATATATATATATATATATATATAAAATGGTGAAAATATATATAGATATATAAAGAGAGAGTGTGTGTGTGTAGACATAGTAATCAACATTACATGGTGACTGTTTCACACCTCAATGCGATGTTCAGAACAAGTGCCACTACTCTTTTAGTGGGCTCTATATACACATGGGCCATTGGGAGATTAAGGAAAGTGAAAGAAGTCCTTCCATGTACTGTTGTTTAGGTCTAATACTTTCTTTATTTATGGTCATGACATTTAGATGGCTTATTTTATATATTTATTTAGTCCTTTGTTTTGTATATTTATCTTTGATTCTAAGTTTGGTTATTTGGAATAAAGTTTATTAAATTTAGGTTATGGGATTTATTTAGTCTTTTTTGGTCATTATGTATGTTGTAGGAATTTGCTTTTGTATCTGAAGTTGGAAATGAGCTCTGATCTTTAGTTTAAAAGTTTCTTATTCTAGAAGATGATTATGGCTAATATTAGTAAAAGTTACCTTGTTTTGAGTTGGTGCTATTTATTTTATTTTCCATGTTATTTTTTATTCTTTCTCTCACTTATCCATTACAATATATTTGGCTTTGTTGTCTGTCAATCATCAGTGTCAATTACCATCCATTTTTCCTAATGCAGATGTACCACATATCAGGAGGAGATACTCTTCAGCCTTATCTTGAAACATTCCCTGGACACCTGCTCTGAAAAGCAGTTTTAATGCTTTATAACATCAGGTAGTGACTTGAAACTATACAAAGCAGTGGTTTTGAAGTCCTTAACATGTTTGCCCATCCCAGATCCTGATAAATGAAGACAAAAAAATCAAGAACCAATGTTTTAATGCCTTAGCATTAAAAGATTAAAGTATTGGTTCAAGAATTTGGTTAGTTCAATCCCTGGTCCAGGTAGTATAGAATCAGACTCAGTGGAAACAGGACTAACAATAATTGAGCAATACTAAAAAAAAGAAAAAATGTCCTGAGACATAGATGATCAAACAAGAACAATTTATTCCCATAGATTAAAGGATTCAGTTTAAAATTCCCTGAAGGTTTCTTAGATCAACAAACACCTGAAGAAGTCTGAAGAGTACAGTGGTTGAAATGTTGTGATAATAATAACAAAGATGAGGATATTAGTTCAACTATAAATAATGATAGCTCCTTATCCCAGGAATTCAAACAGAAAATGTAAAAGTTAGTGGGGGAAGAAAAAGAGATTGAAGACTGTTTTTTTTTTTTCTGTATTATTGTTAATAATGAATGAATACTAGAGATCTCATTGCTATAATACATACAAAAACTCATTTAGCTACAACTTGAAAGTTTTTATTCAAGTAATTATCATGCCATCCATGAATTATTGTTTTTTTTTTGTTCATGTGTATGTAATGATAGTATTTATGTAAAGAGGAAATAAGAGTTCTTTGCTGTTTATTGATAACCTGGTTTTTCTTTCTTTCTTTTTTTTCCTGATCCAAGATAGATGAAACAAGTGCATATGCTCTTACATGTTTGTTTGTATGGCTGGCCTGTTTCAGTTGTCAACAAAGATAACACCATTCTTCTATTTTGTTGTCTAAATGCTATGATTTTTGCTATGGTTACCTTTGAACAAATAAAATATCTTTTGTGTAAACATACCAAAAGTGCTATGCACCCATTGTATAAACTGGTGTCCTCATGAGATTTAAACCTTTTTAACTCTATTGCAAAATAGATTTATAAAACTGACATGAACAACTTCCTCTTTTTATTTTCTATTAATAGGATTCTTTTTATTTTAACTTACCTAGTAACTTTGAAAAAAAAACCAAAATAATTACAAACAGATATGATATTTGGATTTTTTTAATACATAATGATATTTTATAAATAACTCTTACTTTTAACTAATAAAAACCTAGGTTTATTTAATTATTTGCATTTGGCTAATATTTATTTTCAGTCCCCATTTAAAAACAAACACTGTTGTATGATAATGTTATTTTATTTATATCATTTCCCAAGGATTGTTTTTATTTCTGTATTTTTTCCACAACCTATGAGGTAGCATTCTAGTTAAATTTGAACAAAAATTGTGGTTGTTAAATGTTTATTACTTTAATATGACTGAAAGAAATGAATTATCTTAATTTTTATCTTAAAACATGCAATAGGGACAATAGGTAAAGCATAAATTTATGGGTGATATTTTTAATCAGCCATCAGATTTTTTTTTCTTCTTAAAAAAATTATGAGATATTTTAAATAGTATTCTAGTTCAGATTTTAAGAATCTGAAACCACGAACTTCCTTACTCTGTAATAAATTTAAAGAAAAAACAAGTTTCAAGGTTAAGGAACATGAAAATGTGTTTTACACTGGTTTTCTAGCAACTCCTGGTCCATTTACATCTTTTAATCTGAACTAAATTACAAGCAGAAATTATTATTATTAGATATCAATATTAATAACATATGAATGAGAATCATTAATAAAAGAAAGAAGAAGCAATGAATTTGAAGTTACAAAAACATGATACAAAAATAGGAGTGTCGATGAAATTCATTAAGTTCATTGGAACATCACAAGTTCAATGAATAAATCAAAGGAGGATATGTGTCATGTATAAGATGAGAATCAAATGTCTCCTTAAGCCAAGATATTTGAAAAACAACAGATCCTCATAGGAAGGATGGAGGATACATCAACCAAAAAAAACCTGAAAAGAGTTAATAAATAAATAAAAGAAAGAAATTAGTCTGAAACAAAATACAATAAAACTTTGGTTTTTATGCAGAAAAAAAACAAAATTCCTGCAGATTTATAATCAACAACATATATCAATATTCTTGTATTAATTTGGAATATTGTATTATTGGCTGATATAGATGTTATTATAGGCGTAATGTTTGACCAAATACCCTCTGGTCATCATTAGCTGTCCATGGATTGGCTGGTATCGGATATCTGTTGATTATTGTTAACATATGTCCCTGATGATGACCAGAAAGTACTTGGTTGAAACGTCATGTCTATAATAACATCTACATAAAACCAAGATAACAACAACAACAATTTGAAACAATACAAGGATATTAACAATTACTCATCAGAAATAATCTAAACACACATCAAGTAAATATTTTATAAGATTTATAGTTTTGTGTGTGTGTATATATATATATATATATATATATGTATGTAAGAGAGTTTCTTTTTATTTATGCTTTTTTTTTTTTTCTTACAGGCAATGTTATGCAGTGGTTTTATTCCTTTTTACTGCGGAATTATACCCCCAAGGTACAAAGGAGATGTAAGCAAACTTTTTAATTTCATGTTTTAGTGGGGGGAAGCAACTGATGATGATGATGATGATGATAACTACTACCTTAAAAGATTCTCTGATGGCTGCATGATTTGATTTTAGTATACTTTTTGATTATAAACCAGATTATGCTGGTGATTATTTTGGTTATCAACATATTGATACAAATGTTACAAAAAAAATTGTTCCATCATTTTTTTCAATATTGAGTTATTTCATAATATTTTCCATTAATTATAAAATAAATTAAATAATTTGATCTACTTCTGTTAAGGTATATTTCATGAAGCCAAAATGTTCAGCTATTAAACAGAAAATATTTTTCATCTTATTTTTGATTAGTTTATTAACTGCTAAATAGAACCAAAAAAAAAAGTAAATATCCTCTAAGTGTGTTAATTCCTTCATATTTTACTAGGGGTTATAAAGTTTAATATTTGCATAACAAAAGATTTACCAATAAATTTTCCATACCTTGCTAATTCATGTCTGAGTTTTTAAACATTTCCTTTGTAAAATGTCTATGCAGTTAATGATGCAATAAATTCAACTACATAAATATTCTAAATATTTTTATAACACTTGACAGGAATTTTATTGCTTAAAAATACTGCTGGATTCTTTGTTTTTATTTTATAAAGTAAATGAACACATAATTGTATGAATATATAAAGATAAGTAAGCTGCTTAAAATTATTGCTGTGGTCTTCTATTTTATAAAGAAAAACAAAGGGGATTTTATAATTAATATGGGTATGTGAGTGAGATGTAATGGATAGCAACTAGTTACATTCACTCATGTGCAAATACTCTTGGGGAAAGTATGAATTCATCTCTTCTCCCAGGTATGAGTTAAATAGTAGGATGTGTATCTGGAAAAAATCATTGTTATTCACAAAAAATTGTTAATGTTAATATTCACTGGCAAAAAAAAGAAGAATTATTCTTACAATTCAAAATATGTTTTAGCTTTAAATAACCCACAGAGAGTTAATAAGCTGCATAAAAAAACATCATCAATATAACCAACATTGTTTAGATGCTTAAATTTCTTTGCATATTTGCTGTTGTTAACACAATATTTTGGCTGATCTATTCTTTAATCTTCTGCTGCCTCATTCCCCAATGATGTTTTCTCTTAGTTATCATGACTTTATACCAGAGAGGGTAATGTATACCCTTCTCCTTTCAGATATGGTCTATCATACCAGATTTTTTCATCTCATCTTTATGGTTTTCTTGAGTTTGTCAACTCTTGAAGAAGAAACTTGGTTTCATTCTTTTTTTAGATTTTTCTCTTGTAAGTGACCAACTCTAGTTAATAGAAGCTTGTGAAGGATAGATTTACTATTAAATACCATACTTATGACATTTGGCTCTGTTTTGCTTTCACTCTTACATTTTGCTTTTTCTCTTACATAAGAAAAGTTCACTGCAGTTATATAGTTGTACTGTATGTTCTTCAGCATAGTCAAGAATTTATGGACTTATTTCTAATCTCTTAAAGTGATTTATTATTTTCACCTACTTAAATGAAATATTTTTTTAATTCTCTCTCATATATATATATATATATATATATATATACACACTTCCACATATAAGACAACCTTTAAATCCCCCAAAAAAATCGCCCTTAAAAATTGGGGGTCATTTTATACTACAATTCCAAAATAGAAACCTTAAATTCTGACTGATGTTTGTCTGTAGGCTAACCTTAGCCTTGGTGTGATAACCAATAATGTACATTAAAAAATTCCTATTATCAAATAAACTGATAATAAAATTAATAAAACCATTTCTACTTTACATTTACTGGCATAACTTCATAATAAATTGCCTATTCGAAGAATAATTCCATATCAATGAAATCAACTTGTATCCATGCTCAGCTGAGAAAATTTAAACATCAAGTTATGATTGCGTTTACAGCAATGGAATGTACCATCATCGTACATTATCATACTGTTATTAGCGGCATTTTGTGATTGTCAATAAAGTATAAGTAAATGGCTATTAGTACAACAGGTTGTTTATAGCTGTTTAGATATAGGAAGAAGAAGAAAAATCGGTATTCACAAGAGATCACATGATGAAACGTAAACAAAACAATGGTTTCCCTTTTAGGGGATATGTGTACAAAAAACATTATATAGAATTGGTTTTGTTATTTCATTTATATTGAATTTCTAAGGATATAGTACGTAACAACATTTCCAATAACATCATCTTTATATAATCACTAAGCAGTCTTATGCTACAGATATAGGACAAATTCATGAAAATTTGCTATATTTTTTGACCTTGTCATATCTAAAGGTCACCTTATATGTGGAAATATATGGTGTATATATATTTTATTCATATCTACAAAGATGTTAGATTTTGATCTGAATTTTCATCATATGAATTAAGTTTTTTAATTTTTATCATATTAAAGAATATGACTCATTTTTTTCCTTCAGCGAAATTGTTTTTTGTCTCATTAAATTAATTTCTCCTTGACATTCTATATCAGTTTCAATTTCTAACTCAGATCATAAACACCAACCACTTGATTAGATTATCATTTAAGTTATTTTTTCTTCTTTTAGTATTATTGGGATGGAGGATTGTCAGATAATCAGCCCATCTTTGATGAGCCAACAATTACAGTTTCACCCTTCTCTGGAGAGACAGACATCTGCCCACTGGACAATTCCTCTAACTTCATACATCTTAACATCTGCAACAGTAGTGTACAGTTCACCCAGGAGAACCTTCATCGAGTATCCATTGCTCTTTTTCCACCCCAATCTCTCACCATGAGTGAAATTTTCCAACAAGGATACAATGATACTTTGCGATATTTGCAGAAGAATGGTAACTAAATATGATATTATTTACATTTTTTTTTAAAATAAGAACCAATTTTTGGTGTCCCCCATTTTGATGTCTGGCCTCTTTAATCTAGCACACTTGGAACCAGGCTACTGCCAGACCACAGAAAATGCTGGTTTTTATTATTTCATGAAATACAAAAGCTAAAAAAAAAAAAATCCTAAATCCAAAAAATATATACTTACTATTCTGAATGAGTGAATATACAGCTATATATAAGAAATAAGCAAAACTGTATCACCAAAACATTCTGCTGTTGTGGAAAGTTGTAAACAACATGTGGTACTGCTCTCATAGCCACTCAACAAATTAATAACGGCTGATTCAAAAAAAGTGTCAGACCATTGAGTACCAGATTAAAGAGGTTGGACTAGCTACAATGAAATTGCCACCATTGAATATAAAGAAATGCAAACTTGGCTTCTCTTTGCAGCAGATTGCATGAATTCTTTCTTTGTATTTTTTTAGAATTTCAGTCATTGTACTTATTTCAAGCTGATATATCCCCATGAATGGCCAGGTTGCTTGGGGATGGTTGTTTTTTTTTTATATCTGGATAGATGGCTAGCCAAGAATAAATAACTTCTATCTGGCCATTAGTTGAGTACTTGTGACTATGTTTTAGCATAACCATTGATGGCTTACAGTTTTGTCTATCCAATTTCATTCACAAGATTTGGAATGGTTTTCAGGCTTTTTTGAAAAGTACTATATGCTTGGTTCATCTCCCCATGGCATCAATAAGTCACACCCTTGACTAAGTAACTATGGTGAGATTTAAACCTGGCTTCTCATGGTTTTGAACACTAAAACTGTAAACATTTGGCCATTTGCTCGTAACAAATAAAATAATAGAATTTGATGAATTTTTTGGTTTTTAGTAGTAGTTATATTCAGAAAAATTAATATTTTTCTTCAAATCTAAAATGCAAAACCAAGGTTGATTTATGCTAACTTTCAAAATCCAATTTTTCTATGACCAAGGACATCATGCTGGGTCCTTCACAGCATTTCTTGGAGTAATGGGAGTTATTAGGTTCCTTTCTAAGTAACATAGCACAGATTGTACTGGGTTACATCATACCAGCAGCAAGGAGTAATCTCTGAGCAATCCTAAGTTGCTAAATTTAAATAAAGAAAAAGATGATAATCTGTGTGTATCATACTGTGGATGTCACATTTAATTTTAAACTCTGACAAAATTTGCTGACCTAAAAACTGGAAATTATATTTCAGATATCATTTATTTTTATTAGTTTTTATTTCATCTGATTTATGTTATTTATTGTAATTGTGTGAATTCACCTATCCCTTATCCTTGAAAGCCTGTTTTACTTAGGTTACAAAATCGCGCCAGTAGATATTATTTACTTTTAGTCATAGCTACATCCTTTCCAATTTTCCTTCTATGCTATATTGTTTGTTTATACTATTTTTTTAAGCATGAAGCTTATAAGTAGTTAAAAAATTAAATGCATTTCAAGCATGAATCAAAGCACATATTCTTTTGAGGCAAATTTATTTTAAGGTAAAATTTCACCTTTCTCAAATTTTAAGCATGAAATAAGCTCAAACTTTAGAATTTTCTAAGCATGACAAATCTCAACTAAAATTACTTGATGCTATTTGAAAAGAAACAGTGTATACTGCATAGTAGCAGTCTTAAGTTGTCTGAATTTTAAGAAATTCAGAAAACTTGAAACTATTTCAGATTTTAACCACTCATGTGTAATACAGGTATTAAAACAGTTCTGTTTATCATAAGATCTAATATATGATAAAAATTGTTTGCTTCGCCAAAGAATCTTAAATCACTGAACAACAAATAGTGTATAAGCCATTATGTCCCATTTTATTAACTGAGTCAACTGTCAGTAGTGAATAAAAAAAAACAATTACTGGTTGTCTCAGTTTAATTAGTTGTAAATGATATTAAATACACTCAAACTCTTCTCTTGTACTGTGAATATATAGGTGGTCTAATGGATATTGACTGAGAATGACGAATCAGAAAGCCAAATTCAAATTCCAGTTAGGTTCATTATATTCACTCACATGCCAATAACTTTGAGCAAGCTATGAATCCATTTACTCCCTCTAGTATGGATTAAGTAGTAAAATTTGTATCTGGAAAAATCATTGTTATTCTGAAAAAAATTGTTAATGCAATATTCACTCATAAAAAAAAATTATTCTTACAATCCAAAATATGTCTTGAGTTTAAATAACCCACAGAGGGTTGATAAGCTGTAAAAAAACAATCAATCTCTTGTAATGAATAGGAATGGTTGTTGAGTTTAGGTACATTGTTGGATTTGCTCGATCAAACATTTCTTGTGTGTTATCATAGGGACTTAAGAAAAGAAAGAAAGGTTATGAAATGGAAAATATACACAAGGCGGACACACATTGTATCATAAATATTGTTTTTTTTTTTTTTTTTTTTTGTGTGTGTGTGTGTGTGTGTGATGGATCACTTATTTGAAACATGAGACAGCTGGTGATGTGTTTAAAATGTGTATAAAATATGAATGGAAAATGTAGACCCAAGATGTATGATCTGTCTTTTTTTTTTTTGCCTCAGTTGCAGTTGCTACTGGGTCAAGTGACTGCAGCAGTTTGTCTTTTGACACTTGACTAACATGATAATAGTACTATTAGACATTTCCATATAAGGAAACATTCTGCAATCATTGACTGAGAGGTCAATGCTACTTTTGGTTGAAATTAATAAATCTTTCTATTAAAAGAATTTTTCAGAAAAATAGGTTTCTCAAGACCAGTTATTGTTATTGCTCCTTCATTATTGACAGGTGTTTCCTTCTTAAGTTTCTGTTTGAAGTAATGTGGAACATCAATATATTGATTTCTCTTTGTGTTTCTTGTGCTATCCATTTTAATTTTTGCTGCTGTTGAAAGTCCTTAAGTGATGTGGTTTTTATTATTTGGTATAATCCTTTGTGATTCTCTTGCACCAATCTACACAGTTTGAAGAACAATGATCCTCTCTAAGATCTGTAGGTTTCACTTGCTAAAAAGATATTCCTAACCATTGATATGAAAAAGCATTTGTATATAGTGACACTTTAGACACTTCTGAATGGCACCATACATAACATCCATATAAAAGTCTTGATCTGATGAAGCTATTTAAGAAAACTTAACAGATTCTTCCAGCTAACTGATACTCATTTAAATATTGCTTCCCAAATAAACATTTTCTGTCATTTCAGTTCCCTTTTCTTGTCCATAAGATTCCTAGCCAATCAGAACACTATGGGTGCACGATTCCTTCATCAAAACAACCAATTAAATCCTTTTCTCAGACCACGTCAGTCTCCATTTCACTACATTCCTTTATACTTGTCCTTAACTCTAGAAAGTAATCAAGAGGAAAATATCTGTCTTCTGCTATTACTTGGGTCAGTTTAGTGAATGAAATGCTACCAGTTGTTTTTGATCAAATCAGGATATGAACTAATATTTCAAATACTGATTCTGAAAGGAAGTAGACCTTATTCTTATGATATTAGTACTACATAATCTTCCTACATTTTAAAAGTCAGTACATTGATGTATATGAAAATTTTCTATACCATGATATATGTTATCCTACCACTTTGTGTCAAAAAACATTTTAGAGAAGAAAAAAATACTGCCAGCTTGAAATTTAGCTTCCAAATTCATATGCCTGTATTTTGTTTCATTTAGATATAAAACATGACAAAAAATTTACATATATCATTAAAGACAAAATTAATTACCTTTTTAATTATTATAGGTATGATTAACTGCATTGATCACCTGAATGTCATAGAAGTACCTAACTTCCAGAGAGAAGATGTACATGATGGAGAAGTGGACAAAAAAGAAAAAACAAACAAGACACAAGAGGAAGATGAATTTGATTGCAGAGAATGTAAACAGAAAATTAGACAGACTCTTTTCTCAAGCCTTCCACCTCAGTTACTCAAAGGTAAAAGTTATCTCAATTTCTTATTGGACAATTTTTCAACTTTAGTCAAACATGAAAACATTTTCACCCAACAATTGTAAAACACACAAAATGAAAGTTATTCTTAAAAAAATGAAATTTTATGTAATCACTGTAGTCCATATTTGAATAACTAAAAGAAAATGTCCTTTTTTAAAATTATTATGATTCTAAATCTTATTCAATACAAAGCTTGAGAATCAATCAAGAGAAAGAGTCAGTAAAATGGAAGGATAAGGTGGTAAGAAATGAGAATCTAATTCAAGGCTGGAGAGCCACTCAAGGTAGAGGGTTACATTCAGGAAAATGGTAATGCTGAATGAGGTGTTATATGAATGGAAAGAGAAGGTGGTAAGAAATTAAAATTATGAGGATAAGGAAGAAAGATGAAGATTGACCCTGGGCTTGAAAAGGTCAAGCTTGAAGTATTCAGGGAAGCAACCAGTGAGAGTCTGTTCCACAAATAGTTCTTTGGAAAAAGTTATCTTCTTCCGTAAGACCATTTAAAACATGGTGGAGGAAATATGTATGATGACTGTGTAAGTGACAAGGTAAGTGCTAGCTGTAAAGGTCTGAACTAGTGGAACTAAAGAATGGAGTTCTGAACACTTGCCATGTCAATAGTAGTAGAATACTAACAGTCTTGCAACATTGCATTTGTTGGAAAGAATTAAGTGACATACATGATACATATTTAGGTGATCATGTCTCTTTTGATTCATGACTGGGTAGAAGATTTTGTGCAGTAGGCTGTCATTTCTTTCTGAGGTAGACAAGTTGCCAAACAAGGCTTCCCTGTTATTCAACACATAGTGGGAGAAGAGATAGATTTACTCTTCTTCCAAAGTTATTTGTGCATAAGTGAATGTAAGAAACCTAACTGGAATTCAAGCCTGGCTCTCCATTTTCTCATTCCAAGCCATTATCCATTACACCACACTGCACATCTGGTAAAAAGGCTACAAACAAAGTTATCACCCACAGAATCATGTAAACAATTTTGAACTCTATCAAATGAAGATTGAATAGCTCTAGCCCAGCTATGATTGCAATACTCCAGTTCGGATTTAATTTAACTCTCCTAATGATAAAACATGGCAGAATGAGTCAAATACTACCTGGAACAATACAATGAGGCAGCCATTTTTTTCAGATTCTTTAGCAATAGATTGAATATAAAAGTTCTACTTGAGGTCTGGAGTGAACTTGAAACCAAAGAGATTTTCAAATCATGGAGCCTCTTTGAGAGTGAAATCATTCATTGCCCCTGTTTTTTTTTTTTTGTTTTTTTTTAACAGGAGTAGAGGTTTATCCCTTGTTTCCATGTTTAGGATTGGGTTTCCAGTTCCTTCTAAAAGTCTTCTCATTCTTTTTCACTCCCAGTAGTCCCTTGCATTTTAGTGGCATTGTCACCGTGCTTGGAGTGAACTAATTAAAAAATAAAAACTTGAGGAAATAGAATCTGGTCAGTGATGAAATGATACTAATTTGGTTTTTGAAGTACTGAAAGCTATAATTTTGTTATTTCCCCATTAAACTGTTAGAGTAAATGTGGTATCTTGTTTATATCATCCTCAGAAGTGGCTTTTGATAGGGAGGCAGTCTTGTTGGATGAAATGAGATTTTATCACTTCACAAGGACAAAGGCAACACAGGCTCTGTAGAGCATCTATATATGACTCAAAGACATATGTTCAGTCATCCAGATATTTTCAGATTCCCTTGATTCCACAGGTATCAATGTATGCCCCTGCACCTAACCCAATTAATAATGTTAAAGGTTCTCCCAGTAGAATGGATCCCCAGTGATCATACCACCAGTGTATTTTTAGCTTACTTCATTTGAAGTCATATCAAAGTTTATTAGTGTCAAACCATCTTGTGTGGGTAATGCCTGTCATAAATCAGTTACCAACTACAAAGAAATGGTGACTAGAAATATAAAGTATAAATAAAATAAAAAATAAAGCAAAAGTTTATGGAGTAGTTAATGACTCTTATATGTAAGTTCAAAGAATTTATATATTAATTCTAAGAACTTGGAGCTACTTTCAGTTATAATCTTCATTGGATCAAGCATCAATATATAGGGATCCAAGTTCACTGTACCAATTTAATCCTCAAATTCTTTACTTCACTTTCAATAAGGGAATTTTCAGAACTATAACACTAGTCCATAACTGTCTTTTATAGAATGCAAATAAACTTTGATTTTTTTTGATGCCACAAGAATACAGAGGACTACAGGAAGTGAAGGAGAGTGAGAAGACTTTAGTGGGGATGATAGAAGAAAGGACAAAAAGTAACAGGATTCAAGAAGACAAAAGATGGCAATTGATGATGCATTTAAATTTTTGAAGATTATAGTTAATAGGAAAGCATGACATTGGAAGGAAGTTCCACAGATGAAAAGTGCCAAAGAAGAAACTACTAGACTAGAAGTGGTGGTTACATCTAACTAGTTCAGCAATAAAACAGTGAGACCTAGTTGCCAATCTAGTATCATGCTTAAATTTATGTAGTTGGTGTATCAGGGAAAAGATCAGTTACCATGAAAATATTTGTAGAAAAGATAGAGAGAAGCCACATCACATTGGTGAGAAAGTGACTGAAGTTGAGATACCTGGTCAGGATTGATTATATTGCAGATCCTTCTTTGAATTTTCTCAAGTATTCTTGACAGTATAAAAAGTTCTTCAATCAGTCAATCATTAAATATAGTTTTATTATAACAATGATGAAAATATATTTCATGAAGGAAGGAATCATTCTAGGCAGTATTTCAGTTAAAAATGTATAAAGAATTATTGTTATTGTCATGCAGATTGTAAAGTCAGTGTTGAGGTTTAAAAAATTGTCTCATTTTTTTTTCCAGCTGAGATCATGTTAATTGATCAACATCCTGACTTAACTATCTTGTCAGGCAATTCACAAAAGGTCCACATTGTTCAGTTAAATTCTTTCAGGAAAATGTCAATTTAAATTTGAAAAATATGAAGATCTGAGAGCAAAATGCAGAAAACCTGGCTGGATGTAAAGGATTTATTGCTAGCTTCAGCTTACATGATTTACATTATTTGGACTATTGTCCTTATCTTTGTCACCATATTTATTACAATGTTTCAGCCATTGTACACTCTGGCCTTCTTCAGATGGTTGGAATGTTGAACTGAACCCTTTATTTTGCTCACTGGGGTAGACTGTTCTAGTTCCACGTGCCATGTTTAATGGATGTCAGTTATCTCCTGTTAATTCCCCTCTCCAATTTATCCACTGCCTTAACCGAGTATTGAACTTACACTCTTTGGGTCATAAAGTGGATAAAGGCATTGGTTAGATCCAGTAACAGGACCCAAAGAGTGTGAGATTGGCAGCAAAGTCTCATCATTTTACAGTTGAAATGGCTGCTAGATGGAATTGTAAACTTCAATCATATTGAGGGTGAGGAGTTGGATATTCTTAGAAATTATGTGTTGCCTTATGTATACTAACTGTTCATTGAATATAAAAATTTTGAAGAAGTTATTAACATTCTAAAGAGAGCTTTCATCCAAGAAAAAAGTGAGATATACACTAGGCATGTACTTGCAACCAAAACTCAACAGGCTGGAGAAATATCTTCGAGCATTGCATGTTCTGGCAAAGGACTGTAAATTCAAAGATGTTACCACTCAAGTTTGCGAAGAGGAAGCTATTAGAGATGCCTTTATTTCTAGGTTATCTGCACCACCAATTTGGCAGAGACTTCTTGAAAACAATACACTCACCCTCACAGAAACTGGAAATCAAGTACAAAGTGTAGAAAGGGCTATCCTAAATTCTGAAGCTTATTTCGCTGATACCCAAACAAATTATCATGCAGCTTCAGTATTGGAAATCCAGACTAATGCCTTAACTTCTCAGCAAGAGGAAAATCAAAAGATGGAGGACTCTTGGACTTCCTCTGCTAGCAAATCTCTCTTAAAAGAAAGGTGCTTGTTCTGCAGCATCCTAGAAATAAGTGTCCAGCTTCAGGAATGAGTTTGTACAATTGCAAGAACGAAGGTCATTTCTCTAAAATTTGTCTCTTGAAAGCTAGCTGTTGTGGATTCCGAGATGAATTTGGTCTCCAAGGAATGACAAACGCAATAATTAAATATAAGAAATAAAATGTATTTACACAATCATACAAAGAGTAATACTGTTAGTAAATCCAGGAACGCGGTTAGTAGCAAATACAGATAGATATATACAGTCTCGAAGTAGGACTTCTTTAGAGTCTACGTGCTTGTAACTGACTTCTACAAGAGGTTACCTCACACTATCTCCGTTCGTATATTCTCTCACTATCTTCGTATATCCTCTCTCTATCCGACTACCCTCACTGACTGTAACTCTGGGTATTTAACGGCAGCAGTCCAGGTACACTGCTAGAGTCCACTTATATGAAAAAGGGGTGGACCCCCATAACACTAATAAAAGGTGCTTTTTCTGTGGAGACAATAGGTACCCTAGAAATAAGTGTCCAGCTCGAGGAATGAGTTCCTACTATTGCAAGAAGGAAGGTCATTTTACAAAAGTCTGTTGTTTGAAAGCTAATAAGTTTTCTGCTGCATTACCTGTCATGGCCACAATAACTACTGGGCAACAGGGAGTTTTGAAAGCCATGGTAAAATGCTTCATGAGCAAAAATAAACTTACTGTGCTGGTAGATTCCAGAAGTAATCATAGTTATATCAACACCAAGAGTAGTTGTGAGTAGTTTTTCATTTGGGTACGATGTCTTGAAGAGAGATTTTTCCATTTGTTCCCTCAAAGAATGATAAATCTCAGGTCAAGCTGCCAAGACAGGCCACATGAGTAGTGGCCACTAAAAAAAAAAATGTGACAAGTGGAAAAAGGGACAGAATAGGTTTTGGTCAACATTTTTATGAGTTCTAGGACTCCTGGTTGTCCTCTGCTGGTTACTTCCATTGGTGCTACTGCTGAATCAAGCAAAGTAAGGAAACTCTTAAATGCCACAATAGCCAACAAATGAAAGTTATTATATCAGATATGCATAAAGAATGCAAAAACACATCTCATCAAATTTTTTTTGACTACAAAAGAGAAATTTGTTTGATAGCTTTTGTATGATTTATTATAGTTATAGATGGAAAAAAATCTTGACCAAAATCTCTTTATAAAAAAACTAACAATGAAATGAAACATATACTGATGTTACAGTGTAACCCGGATATAAGAGAGTTGTCGGGACCGGAGAAGAAGTCTCTTATATCCGGGTTTGGTTTATTTTATATACATTAACACAGGCTCTAATTTGGGACCAGAGAAAATCTCTCTTATATCCGGGTCACACTGTATTAAAAATCAACTTGAAGAAATATTGGGGAAACTGTTTGAAAATCTATGTATATAAGTCATATGTCAATGCCATGTTAATTAAACAAATTATGAAAAATAAAATTGTTTATTTTTTTAATTTGATTTTAACATTCAATTTTGAACAACTAGAAGAAAATAAATTATGTATCAATAAGATGGATTGAATTTTTTAATATGAACAAGCTTGACTGATTAGACTTGTAGATATCATTTTTTATGTAGGTGTTAGTAGAATCAAACAAGCTATTTTTGAGAGTCAAAATAAAGCATTTTGATTGGTCAATAAATCTAAGAAAGGTGTTTTCTTTCAATCTATAGGAATTTATCCATATACTGTTGATTCATTTGAAGTCAAAATTAAAAGATTTTACTTTGAAAGAAGTTTCTCTTATTAGCTCTAAAATAATTGTTCAACAGATCTGAATTTATGCATAACTATAAAGTAAACTACAATATCTTAATCTATGCACTCTTCATGTTTTTCTCCCCCAGTATTTCACTCTTCCAAAAAACAAAGTTTTCTGAACCACCTTTGCCAGGGTAAATTGTTTCAAGCTATGTCCATGATTCTCAAACCTTTCGTTGCTCCTGCAGATATTTTGTTGGCCTATGTCACCAGGTAAGTGTTGTTATCAATTGACTTCCAAATCAAAGCAATTAGCTCCACTTGGAATTTGTCATCTATTACTCTATTTGTTATCTCATACAACTAGTTTCTTTTGCAACAAACTGTCTCTCCCCCTCTGAAGGAAACTTTAAAGAGCATTAAGTCCATTTGTCTACAGAATAAAACATTTCAAACAGAATGATTTAACCCTTTCATATTCAACACCCCCAAACTCAATTCTGTAAATATTGGCTCTCAAAATCTCACCGTGTGACTTAATACATTATTTGCAACAATATTGTCATATATTATGACAGGCTATACAAGGGTTAACGAGTTTACTCTTTTGCTGTGTTCCAACAAAACTGTTGAAAATATTCTACACTCAATCTAAAAGTTGCGAAAGGTTAAAGGACATGTGTCAAATATATATTAAATGATATTATATTGATATTTTTTCTAAATCTGACTCAAGGTCAAATAGAAATGGACATAGAAAAAAGCATGACAATTTTCCTAAGTGGGGAGGGCCTGTTTGCCTTCAAAATTGTAGCTCTCTCACCACTAACATTAATTGGAAAATATGCAACTACCTCAGCCATGAGTGAGGCTCAAATAGATCATAAAGTCACAAATGTGGGGTACCCAATGAGGATCAGACTCCTCAGAATTAATGATTTGTGAGACTATCATGCTAACCATTCCTCAATATTGAGCTACCAAACTAGTATTCTAATATTGTTTTGTTTTTTTTCTAATTAAAATTTTTTCATTTTATCCTTTGTACATTTTCCTCATAAAATAGATTTATTTCTACATTCAAGATAACTTTGCATTTTATTGTTATTTTGTTATTCTCCTAAAAGAATGTATTTCTTACAAAAAGAAACAAAAAAACATTTGTTTTTTATTTCAAAACAATTGTTTTATTAATAAAGCAAAAATCACATTTGATCTCATGAAAGTTTAAAAATTTACTTTTAATATTCATGAATTTTTTTTTTGCTTTGTACAACATGATTGTTTCTAAAAACATGTATGTTGATTTGCTGCTAATTAATTATTTATTAAAACAAATTTCACACATTTCATAATAAAAGTGTTTTTGTAACTTTGTTCAATCATAAATGATTGTATATAGGTTTCAATTTACACCTTAAGTATTAGTTTTTTTTATTTTAACTCTTATCCACATTTTATTTGCATTGATAAAAAGAATGTTCCCAATGTAAGCCAATAAAAAAAGGAAGCACAAAGAAATGGCTGCAACAAATATAAAAACAATAACTCAAGAATATAAGAGCTGATTCATTTAATCAATTTATAAATGCTGACTAGTCTCTTTCAGAAATATCTGAATACTAAACTGAGACAACTTTTGAGCCAAGTATTAAAGGATCAAAAACTAAAATTAGAAACAAGTGTTTGGCTGCTGTATATATGACAGTAAATGCCAAATGATTTTGTCAGTCTTTAAAAAAAAAAACTGAAACCAACCAATGTAGTTTTAGCAACTAATATTGAGAATATTACGTAGCATGTGACAAATGAAGATGTTCAGAGGAGAATAGGAACTACAAAGAAACTGATTTTCTAACAATCAGAAACTGTTTAGATTTTGTGGACTTCACTTAATATGTAAAGTCTTGGTAAGCCTGACAACAAGAGAAGAAGAAATGGTAACATACTTGACTAATTCAAGCAAACAGATGAAGGAACAGACAAAATATAGTTGTAAAGAAACAATTATTGCTGAAACAAAGGAAACTGTTGAGTCATGATCACTTACATTCTAAGAGAGACATGGAGGGAGGGAGAGAATGCTATAAAAAAATTGCTCTTGATTATTAGGCTAGGGCTTTTTTCTTATCAGATGAATCTAATAATTAATCAATCTCAATATTAAAAGCCAATAGTTAATAGCAAGTTAGTCTAGAAAGATCATAATTTCTGAGGAGTGAGTTTGATCCTCACTGGGTGCCCAATAGCCATGGCCTTGTATCAAAACCAGTTAAATACATTATTTAGAGCAATATTGAGAATATCATGGAGAGAGCATATGACAAATGAGGTAGTTGTGGTGAGCCATAATTTCCTATGCCCAAAAAAGACAGCAAATTGAATGAGTTGTTCTCTTTATCAAATAGACTTTTTCCTCTTTTGAATGATGAGATTATAATCTTTTTCATTTTCTTTATCCTAACATAAATAATACTAATTATTTGGTTGTAAACTTAAGATAATTGAAACATGGTTTCTTATTTAGCAAACTTAGAAAGTTAACTAGCAGAATGCTTTTCATGTAAAGATTCATTACAAGCTAAAGAGACACTCTTGATAATGTCATGAGTTTTACTATTTTCTTGGTAATGTCATAAATTTCTACAAATCTTTCTACTTCTATATTAACTATCATTTTTACAAGGGTCTTTTCACTTAAAGTATTTATTTAATTTGTTGTTGGATTGAGTTTTACACACAACAGATAAAAGATTAATGCATCTACCAAAATGCAATGTGTACAAATAAACAAATGAAGGTCAGTTGGTTGATAATTCATTGATACTTGAATTTAAAAGCCTTTAATTATTTTGATGTTAGATATACAACTAAAATATCTGTTTATATTTCTGAGATGTGGTATTGTAACTATTTACATTGTTCAGGCTGTTGTCCTCATCTTTGTTGTCAGATTCACGTTTCAGTCATTGTATGCTCCTCAAGGACACGTGACCCAGTGGATAAAAGCATTGGTTGAAGTAATCCAGTAACTTGACCCAAAGAGTTGTGAGTTCAATCCCTGGCCACAGCAGAGGTGAACAAAAACTTGGAGAGTTGAGTTACTAAAAGGAAAATAACTGAAACAGAAGTATCCAGAAAAGGCATGGAACGAGAACAATCTTCACCAGTGGACTAAATAAAGGATTTGGTTCAAAATTCCAATCACCTGAAGAAGGCCAGAGTGTACAACAGTCAAAACATCCTGATGAGGACAACAGTCTGAACAATATAAATAGTTTAAATACAACTAAAAGTAGATATTTTGAAATAGTCAACAAGAAGCAATATCTTTTTTTGCACAGAAAGATAAAAATTCAGGGAGGATGGAATAATGAAGTTGACTGAAAAATGGTAGAAGACAGCAGAACAAAACATAAGAAAAAAAAAAAATAAGTCTTTTATTTTTAATTCATAAACTAAACTAATTCTGGTCTATCCCAGTCCATAATTTACTTGGTCAAAACTTGAAAAAATGTGATAGCAGTAAAAAACCCAATTTGGTTGACACAATATTGCCTAAAACTGCATTTTAGATGACAAGACACTCCATTTATATGATGAAAGATAGAGTTATGTATTCTACAAAACATTTTCTCATGTTATTTTTTAATGAGAATTTCAATCAATGATGTATTTTACTTATTTTATATGAAAACTATTTAGATTATTTACATTATTTACAATCAGATTAATGTTCTCATCTTTGTTATTATTATCACAACATTCCAGTCTTCTTCATGTGTCGATTGATCTGGGTCACTTTCAGGGAATTTTGAACTGAACCCTTTATTTAATCTATAGGAGAACGTTATTCACATCTCTGTCCTTATATAGAGATATCTTGTTCTTTTTTTGCTATTACTCTGTTATTGCTAGCCATGTTTCCACTGAGTCTGAATTATCCCAGATAGAGATTGAACTCACAATTATTATGCCATCTAATTCATGAATAACACTTTAATCCATTAGGCTGAATCTAGAACTGAGAAACTCCAAATGTAATGGTCTTATTGTCAGCCTATTGCTGCCACTGCTGTTACCTTGCTGTTATGCATGATCTCTTTCACCTGCCATTTCTCTTTCATGTTGCTAAAGTCTTTGCTGTCAGGCTTGACCTTCTCCACCATCATTTCTCTTTTTTCTTTTTGTTTAGATATTGTTTGGAGTGTTTATTATTTATGAATAGAATATTTCATTTCTTTTTCAAGCAAGACATTTTCTATGCTTAAGCAATGATGCCTTTTTATTTTAATGTTACTGTCAAATCTTATTCCCAGCAGATTTTCTTCTTTTTTTTTTCTTTTTTAAATCAAAATGTCTACCATGAGACATTTTATTTTAATAAAAAAATATAATTTTTATATAATTGTTATATAAAGAGATTCTAATCTATTTTAAAATCAGAATGATGAGCCATTTTCTTGTATCAAACAAACTGGTACCTAAAATAATGCTTTTTTTTTTTAACTCCTTCTACTGATTAAAACCAAGAAGAGTTTGACATTTAGCCTCAGTTTAACCCAATCTTTTTATATAAAATTGTCCTTTTCTTATCTGCATTTTCTGTCATAGTAAAGCAAACATATATAAAATTAAAGGAGAGCGCCTTGGCGTGGTGTAATGGTTAGCAAGCTGGTCTTGCTAAAACTGTTGTAACTGAATAGTGAGTTTGATCCTCACTGGGTGCCTCATACTTTCAGCCATGTGCTACATCTAAGCCTTGCTTAGAAAATCAATATATAAAATTAAAGGATTCATGATCCCTAGGTAGTTTAGCAAATGCTGTAACCATTATATTACGTGGGCCTGTTACCAAAGTGTTTTGAATGTATGGAGGGGAGGCTTTAAATCGAGGGTACTGTAAGAATTTGAACACTAAAATTAGTTTACATCATTTTCATGAAGGGGGCCTGGTAAGGGGCCAGACACTACCATCCTACTATTTGAATTTAAAGTAAGATTAACTGGAAAATACTAAAGGAAATGAGAAAGAAGGTACTACACACACACACACACACACACACACAAAATAGCTCTTCTGTGTTTGTATGTTCACTGGGGTGAAATAGGCAACTGCTGTTGGCAATATCACTACTACTACTGCCGCTGTTGTCTCAGATTTTTTGCAGTTCTGTACTAAAATACATATTTGTATAATTTATCTCCAGGTAAATAATCTCATTATTTGTTTATTTATGTGTACTAGCCCAATAATAAATAACAACCAGAAGAGGTAAATCAAATGGAGTCAATTTATATTTCTGCCTATCTTAACCCATGACCTGATAATTATTGAATTATCTAAAATTGTTCTTAAAAACCCAATTCAGAAACATTAAACAAATAATGGGTAAAATAGTAGGGCAGACTAGACTTTTTAGCTTTGAGTGGCAACCAGTCTAAGAGAAGGAAAACTGAATTCCAAACTGTGAAAAAGACAACAGCTAACCACTCCATTATCTTTCCACCTATTCCTTGATGGGACATGACATTAAAAAAAAATAATAAGGAGGTAACTGGCTTAATTATAAAAACAAATAGTCAAAATTATCAAACTTTATTTTTTTATCTGCCATACACCAATTAAAACTGTTAATTCAAAAACTCTGAGTTTACAGTCAAGTGCCATCTTGCACATAATGAATTCATAAATTTAATTGACAATAAAAAAAAAATCCTTTTCTAAGAAACAGTCACTATGCATAAGTTTTTAAATACTGATTTCCTAACCAATCTTCTGGTGTTTAAGTCAGTTTAAGTCATTTGTGACTTATTTAATGCCAAACATTTTTTTGCAAGTGAATACTGCATTCATAAGTTTTTGAGAATAACAATCCCTTTTCCCAATAAATGTCCTACTATTTAACCCATAGTTGGGAGGAGGAGATGGATTTGTACTTTCCCCAAAGGTATTTGTACATAAGTGAATGTAATAAATCCAACTGGAATTTGAACTTAGCTCTCTGATTTCTCATTCTGAGCCACTCTACATAAGTAATATAAAACCATAAGATAAATATTGCCAACAGCTGTTTTATATCTACAGAAAAGATTTAAATGCAAAAGTCACTCTTCAGTTATTAGTTGTTTGACTTTTATTTTATTGCGATCATGAACAGCTTGTAATCATTATTAGAATTTTCAACAAAGATTTTTGCAATGTGATGACACTTGGACATTCAATTATTTTTAGATTACAATGCTTTCTGTTATAAATTCCGTCTCATTTACAAAATATTTCTATGTTTCATTCATAATGCATTTTATTCACTAAATTAAGAAGCTTAATACTTTGTTTCTGCCTACCAGGCTATGTGTGCACAGTGGGTTTTTGTTCATTTCTACTTTCCTCAGAATGAATTAAAAATGCTATGAGTTGTTTTATTATTCATGAATCAATAATTTTGTTGAAATAGAAAAACTGTTTATATCAGTGGCAATAATTAAAAAGTCCAGTGCTTAACTTTCAACAAACTTAGAATATATTTGCTACAACCAGTATTTTACAATCAGAACATTTTAAATTGTAAGCCTTAAAGTAATAGAGGACAGCAGAAAACATCAAAGCAAAAAAATGAGAATATTTTTGACAAAAAATTGGAGGTGAATGATTATTTTTATCAAATAGATAAATTAGGCAAATGTAAAAGTTTCTAGTGCTTTTTTTCTCAAGAGCAACAGTTCTCAAATATCCACGATTTGAATAAAAATGGGTTGAGTAATGAAGACATTTTAGGCATAGCAAGAAATTTTTTTCTGAACATAATGATGAATAAAAATATAGACATGTGGGATGCGTGGATAATTGGGTAAACATAGTCATCACTATTTTGCGGAAATCAACACTTTTGAGAGTAAATATTTATGGGCTCCTGGAAAATGTGTCCCACAAACAATATTGGCAGACTCAATGTGAGTCCAAGCAAAAAAATGAATCACACAAAACAATAAATATAAAACAAATGACAATGCATGTATTAACAAAAGGAATTACATGTGACAAAAAAGAAAAAAATGTTTTTCATTTCCAAACAGACATGCTTATTTGAAGCAGTGTTTTCAACAACATACATGAAAAACAAGTACAAAGCTTGTCTCTACATGGCTCTAGACTTGTGGCTTGCACTGTCAAAAACAAAACCATACTTTAAGAATTTAATTGCCAAAAAACATATCCATCCTTCTCTTTAGTTTTATTTTTGCTATATTATTCTTAATTAATATTCCAACTTCTAATTGTTACTACATCATTAAAGAATATATGCTATACATTAAAGAATATAGTGTTGTGATTTTATTTTATTAAGAAGTATATAGGACAGACAGATTTTTTTTTTTTTTTAACTCTGGGTAATAAGCAGCATAGGAACATAAAGTTAGGTGAATGGAATAAAAAGTTTGAGAATCACTACTCTAGCAAGCATTGGGAACTTTTGCATGCACCTATAAAAGTTACTATTTACAACTAAATAATGATTTCTTCTTGTTTTGTATTAATCAAATATATGAATTACTTTATGCTATTCTCTTAACCCTGGAACACTAACCATGGGTATATAATGCCCAGCGCAAATTTTCCTATTTTTAATTACAATTTTCAGTACCTGATTTTCTTACTGAAATAATGTTTTTCAGTTCCTATTAATGTTAACTCAAAGTACAAAGTTTGAAGTGCCTGCATGTAAAATATTTCAAATAAAGATTTATATTTAATATATTTTTTGATATTTTCAAAATCAGGTATGATATAACCATGGTTAGTAGTGGTGTAACTTTAATTGATGGTTAATATTCTAGGGTTAAACTAGCTTAAAAACAACACTGTGCAAACATTTAAGCTAGCTTCTGTGGAGGCTAATTGGGCCTCCAGTCCAAAAACTAAAGGGACTTCTGGTGCAGCTTAAAAAACAGCAATAAGAATTTTGAATAATTAACTTTGAATTTCTCAATTCACTCCATGGAGCTTCAAAACCTCACTTTAACTCTGATTAGGGCGATAAGTCCAATTCTGGCCAAAAGATCGATTTAGGCCAGAACTCTGATTTGGACCAAAATTCCAAGTCAGGCCGAAAACTGATTTTTTCAAATCACAAACTCTGCAGAACTTCAAAACCTCATGTTTTTTTCCCCTCACTTTAGCTTTGATTCCTTGGCATTTTGAAGAAATAAAATTGGTTTCCTCAATTCAAGTTTTGAAGATATTTTAAACTGAATTTAAAACAAAAAATTTTTAAACTCACATTGTTTTTGTGTTACTTTAAACTCAATATAAATCATATAAATCACTATTTTTTTTATTTTTTCACTTATTTTAAAATTTAAAGTTTTAACTGTTCCTTCCTCATCTGAACACAAATCCTAATACTTTATGTTCAAGCATCAGTGGAAGGACAGATTTTCAATCCTGGGATCATCTTGATTCCAAAATGGCATAATATATCTATGTAGAGCAAGTGTGGCCCAAGTGAAAGTGATTTCAGACACACAGACCGACAGACAGAATTTGCTGTTTATTTAGATTACAAAGATTCACTGAAATGTCTATAGGTCCTTTTTGTATTAAATCATTTATATATTTAAAACCCTTTTATTATGTGACAAAATATTTTTCACAGAACATTTTTTCATACCAGAAATCTATGAAAGGAAAGTATTTTTACATTTTGGTATTTCTCATCCTAAATTAGATTATTTTGCTTTGAAAATGTTATTTTCTTTATTTCAGCATCATAAAGAATATTCCAAAAAGTCAACAGAGTTTAGAGAATGTCCTGAAACAATTGTATTGCTTAAGTCTTTGCTTCATACACAATTTCTTATACAAGCCATGCAGACACAGGTAAGTGCATAACAATACAATTATATGCAGAGTAAATAAGTAGTAAGCACCTTGAACATGAACACCATAAAATTATTTACAATCTAACAACATTAATTTTTTTTTTTTAAATGAATGTTCCCCATTCACCTTCTGTTTCTATTCTGCTGTACATGCAAGTAAAAGCTTATTATGTTAAAAGAATATTTATAGGATGAAGTAATTTTCACTGAAGATTTTCTGTTACTTTATATGACAAAATTTTATGGCTGATACATTTTCAGACCTTTAACTCTTTCCATCTAACTCTTACACAATGTTTTTGGTATCTTTTATATTAAGTTCAAGAAACATTTTAAAAGCACTACTTGTGTTTTTAAGTACAAAGTAAACTTTTAAAGATGTGATGAAAATATCCCAAGAGTATTATATATACTATTTAATATTATAATTTAATACTACTAGCCATTCTACAAAGAAAAAAAAGTTGTGATAAAAGTTTTTTTTTAACAAATTTTTGGATAAATATTTTCAGCAAGATATCTATTTTAATAAAACATATCTTGAACTTGGCATAATGACCAACAAAAGTTATCAGTTTAAAATTATTGTATTTAATTTATATATATATATATATATATTCCAAAATGGTATAATATATCTATGTATAGCAAATTCTGAATGGGGAACATTCGTTTTTTAAAAAAAAGATTAATATTTTTAGATTGTAAATAATTTTATGGTGTTCATGTTCAAGGTGCCTACACTATCCCAAATAATCAAACGTTGCTGGGAAATACTACATCTCAAACCAGACCTAAAAAAATTGTTTAAGGAACTCGGCCTTCTTGCATATCATAGACCTAAGAACCTAAAAGAAATCATAGGTAGTAAACCAAACGTTCAGGGGACAATGTAATCCGTAATAAACTAAGAACAAAAACAACAGGATTTTCCCAACCATGTAACAACAAAAGAAGTTTATGCTGCAAACCATATTAAACACACAAATTCATTCACTAGCTCAATCACTAAATCTACTTTCAAAATCTACCACGATTCTAACTGTAGAAGTCATAACATAATTTACCTCCTAGAATGCACACTATGCCAGAAACAATATGTAGGAAAATCTGAATGGCCCTTTCACTACAGAATTAATAATTATCGAATCGAATTAAGTCGACTCCCCATGAAAAAAATATTACCTGTAGAACAACATTTCCGCCTGGAAAAACACGATTTCAAAACCCATGCCAAATTCACTATAATTGAGAGAATAGAAAAGTTCAGAGCAGATAACATTAGAAAGATTTTAGAGTCCCATGAAAATAAGTGGATACAACGTCTAAAAACACAATATCCAGCCAGGCTAAACCATAAATTTAACAATATAGATAGTACTAATATATAACTCAACAAATCAAAACCTACCCAGATTTCTCACCCACACAAGACAGACATGCTTACGGAGGTGTTGAGGCCTCACACCCACACGAATATACACACTTACACACATCATACTCACTCACTCCCTAATGAGCCAAATGATAACACACACCCACAGCAATATACACACTTACACATATCATACTCACTCACTCCCTAAGAACCAAATAACACACAAACACTTAACAGAGACACTTCCCCTCTCCAAGACCAATAAAACTGTCAAACTGACCAAGGGAATTCAGAGAAGCATAGATCCCTCCAGCTCTTATCTCAAATAACAACTTAAAAGAGACTGTTTGACCAACACAAGGAATGTTAAGATTCATGTTAAAAAAGATAAAAAATAAAAAAAAAAAAATGAACTACAGACAAAAAGTTCATTTTTCCCATCAAGACATTCATTTCTATAGTTCACTGCTACCAGCAAGCAGAAATATTTCTCCTCCTGATGATGGCCATTTTGACCAAAACTAGTCAAGGAATCTAAATGAAATAATAATAATAAAAATGAAAGAATATTAATCTACAACCCAGTGTGTCTGAAGATTTTAATTTTTTAATGTTTTTTTTATTGTTCAATATATATATATATATATATATATATATATATATAAAACAAAGATTGTGTTTCACTAAAATAAAAATAGTTGACAAGTGTATTTCAGCAATTTTTGTAAGTAGAGTGTTCAATAAAAAGAGCATTAGTAAAAGCAGATAAAACTAAATGTTCAACGTATCTGTTCTTATTTAGAGTTTCCAGGTGTAGTATCCACTTATCAGCTAGCTTAATAGTAAAATTGATTTTTACTATCAAGTCCTCCACTTGGTAGGTACTACATCCATGGAACTTTGAGTAAGGGCAAATAAGTTGAACATTGAATTTTATTTGTTACTGTATGATACATGAGGAACAAAATGTATATGTATTATTAGTATAAATTTTAGCTCTGTTATTATACAACAAGAATGGTTTTATATCACCAGCATTCAATATGTGATACTAACACATATAGAGATACCGAACTGAATTGTTTCATAAAAATAAATGCAAAACATTTGTCCTTCATTATGTGGAAACTAATTTTTCCTCTCTTTACTTTCATTTTGCTTTTTAAACCACTTCTTTTTTCTCATTTCAGCAGTCACCACCACACTCCTTTCTTTTCACCCAATGCTGATTACAGTCCTCAACCAAGCAAATTACCAAAAGAATCCTGAAGGTCTGTAACCTATGATTGTCAAAGTTCAATAACCATTCTTTAATACCTGACATTCTTTTAATCATTACATCCCAAGCAAGACAATAAAACCACTAAAACATGAGAGGTTACTGAGAGTGAAGAAAACTGAGAAAGCATTGCTGAAGAGAAAGGACAATAAAAGAACAGAATTCAAGGAGACATATGATGGAGATTGACATTGCATTTAAATTTTTGAAGATCCTAGTTGACAGAAACTCGAAAGTTCCACAAGCAAGAAGTGTCAATAATTATAATAGAACTTATGCTTACACTTAGTAATTTCAACAGTAAAATGATGAGACCTAGCTGCCAATCTAGCATTATATTTGAATTCATGAAGTCAAGATGCCAAAAAGGAGAACTGATCAGAACAATTGCTATGAAAATATTTATAGAAAAGGCACAGAAAACTATGTTAAGCCAAGATGACAGGTCAGGACAGATAACATTGCAGATTCTTCTTTGACTCTTGTCAAGAATCTTTAGATACATAAAAGCATCAGACCAGATGTGACAATAATAATCATGCCATGTGAACTTTTATTAGAAAATTCATATTCTTCAACACTAATAAATACGACAGGTGATTCTTATATGCCAAAACTTTTCACAAATCTTAATTAAAATTCTTTTTTATACTCAAGCAAAAATTGACCTGAATATATTTCAAATATCCTGTTTCCAAACATCATATTTACTAAAAAAAAAAAAAAAACTTTCCATTGTGCATTCATTGAAGCTCTTTCCAAATATATATTTATTTAGTTCTGTTGAATTGACTGAAAGATCAGGTATTCATTGTTTGGCTTTCCAGAAATTCATCATGGAAGTGACCTTTGATTTCAAACTTTGAACAAAAACACTTTCTTCTAATTGTTTTTATAGTATTTTATAAAATATAAATTTAATGTAAAATTTCACTCTGCTTTCAAATAAACATATTTTTGATGGGTTCTCATTTATTGATAAATATTAAATAATAAATTTAGTGACTTTATCAAGGTCAGAATTAAATGTTCATGAAACAAAAGTTAATAACATTTGACTAAAGGCATAAAAAACATTAAAATCGAAATTCAATCATGATTATAAGTTTTCTATGGAAACAAAAAGGTAGTCCTAAAGATCCTCAACACATACAGTGGTATCACAATTCAGTCCATCATAGTGAAAGTACTAATGAATATTTTACTAACCAGACTCTGACCATTCTATGAAAGTCAACTTCTAACAACCCAATTTAGCTTTGATTCTAATCAGGGGTGTAATAATGGCATATATGCAGTGGCATGCAAAGCTTTGGTGACGTCTGGAACCAACTCCTTGATTGTAAACCCCTAATATTCAAATAGAGGGGGGGCTATAGGGTGTAGTACTGAGAAATGTGAGAAAAGAAGATATTTTAAATATGTAAAAACAGATGAAACACCAAATAAACACTTTATTTCAAATTTCAAAAATTAAATTTTTATTTCACTCTTTGGTTGGATGCCCTCCCGATATTAATGTCCAGGGCCGTCACACCTTCTGCCTCCCCACTTTTGTACACTACTGTATATATGTCATCAAGCAACTCCTATCAAATGGAAAATTGTATACCTGTTATATTGATTTCACAGTAGCGTATGACCATATCAATAGGAACTTCCTTTTCTCATCCATCAAAAACCAACTTCCAAACTCCAACTTGTTTATATCTAATACAGGAACCACAAAGTCATATATGTCTGATGAAGATGCAAACTGTGGTGAACAGCTCCATAGAAGCAAGTGAGCCAAAGTGGCTTGCATCTGGTGTATAGGAAAATAAGGGTCTTACCTTAACATGCAGCACGTGACATCAGCAAGTTTGCTCTTTGAAAATGGCATTACTCTCCTGTCCAGCCATTTTAGCAGTATGTGCAGTGATGAGGGTTTTTTGTACAGTTTGGCATGCTTCCACCAATAGCAAGTCGTGTGCTGATTGGTCCAACTGTAGCCAAGAATAAAAACAAAGAACACTGATTGGTTGGTGAACCGTGGTGTTGGCCTGATAAAAGAGAGCTGGAGCAGTGAAAAGAGAGAGAAACAATGGCTATACATAGTGACGTGTTCAGAAAGCAAGGACGGTGAATTGAACCAGTGATATTTTGATTTGTACAAGTGACAGACTTATTTAAACTACAAGCTATTTTGACATTTTCTCTAATCATGGCAGACAGATATTTCGATATTAGGCTGATACCTGAATTCAGTGAAGCTGTTACTGATCTACCAATTGTAGAATGGATTGAAAATGTGGAGTTGGTTTGTGAACTTTGCAAGATGAATAAAGTCGAGCGGGTACTGCCACTGCGCTTGTGAGCTGGGGATCTCTATATATATTGGCAGCTGACAAAGGAGCAGAGGTCGGATCCAGAGCAGATTAAGCAAGCCCTCATAACTGCATATGCGATGGATTCATTCACTGCGTATGATCGGTTTGTGTCACGACAATTTCAACCTGGGGAAACAGACAAATTTTTAGCAGAGTTGAAACAGCTAGCTTTGTTGGTTGGCGGACAACTGCCTGAACAATGGATGACATGCACCTTCGTTTCTGGACTGCCACAAGTCAAGCAATTTCTCTGCACAAGGCTACTCAGAGAAGACAGCTACCCGGACCCGAAGATCCTGCCGTGAGATACAGTGTTTTCAGTGCAACAAAGTTGGGCACATTTCCTCAGAGTGCCAGGGAAATGAACCGGGAACAGACATCAGCACTAGTCTTTTCTCCAAGCAACTAAAAAACACGGCGCTACCTATCATTGAGGTGGCCATAGACGGAAAGAAGTGCACGGCCCTGATTGATTCTGGTTGCTCATGGACGTTGGTGAGCAAATGTGCATGTCGCAATTGGCAATCAATGAAGATGGAAGTCCTAATTGCCAACTGTAAGGCACTAAAATGCCATGGACAGGGCAATATTGCGTTGAATGTTAGTCGTGCTCAACCCGTGTACATTGATGCTCCTAATTGTGGAAGGACCACTACTTGGGTTTGATCTTCTTCTTGGGATTGAGGCAATTAAAGAATTAGGAGTGCACATCAGTTCCTCAGGAGAAGTTCAATTTTCTAAAGAAAGTAAGCCCCAATGTGCTGCTATTTCCATCATTGAACCCGACTTTAGTGTAGAGTTTGACCATCATAACAAAGTATGGACAGCCTCATGGAAGTGGATCAATGGACAACCACGTATAACCCTGAAGAATAGAGTGGCAGAATATTCGGTACCTGAATATGCACGGGACGAATATGAAAGGAAACTTCAGTCATGGCTGGATAATGGATGGCTGTGACCATAGCCCGAAGACGAACTTGGTCCACCAAAGTGTCTAATCCCATTAATGGCAGTGATACAAGAGAGCAAGCAGAAGGTCCATCCAGTACTGGATTACCGCGAGTTGAATGGTTTTGTAGAACCATATACTGCAAACTCAGAGGTTTGTGCACATAAGTTGCAAGAATGGGGGCCGATGTATCTTTGTTGGACTTGCAGAGAGCGTATCTGCAGATACATGTGGAGAAAGCGCTGTGGCCCTATCAAACTGTCATAGTGAAGGGGCAAAGATACTGCCTCACTCGACTGGGTTTCGGTTTAAATGTGGCACCTCTCATTATGAAAGCCATAATTGATGCAGTATTATCGCAAGACAAAACCATTGCAAATGCCACATCGGCATATGTTGACGACATTTATGTCAACGAGAGTCTAATTCCTGTTGCATGTGTGAGAGAGCTCCTGTCCAAGTACGGACTAGTGTGCAAGGAACCAACGAGATTAGAAGATGGAGCTAAGGTGCTGGGCTTACAGGTCTGGAGTGACCATGGTACTCTCCGATGGAGGCCAGATGGAGAGATCCCCGATATCCCTGTGAGGATAACTCGCCAGCACGTATTCTCATTATGTGGAAAACTTATGGGCCACTTTCCTGTTTGCAGCTGGCTACAAGTAGCCACTGCATTTGTGAAATGACAAGCAAGCACTCTAATCACAGGATGTGATGACGAAGTTGAGACTGCCTCTATTAATTGCATGTTACTCGACATAATAGCCAGAATATGTGAGGCCTATCCAGTAGGAGGAGACTGGTGTGTTAGTGGCCACGAAATGAACGTATGGGTGGATGCGAGTTCCGTAACCACAGGTGTCATATTAGAGGTAGATGGAAACGTCATTGAGGATGTGTCGTGGCTGCGCCCAGCTGGAGATGCTAAGCACATCAATTTAGCTGAGCTAGACCCAACGATAAAGGGTGTCAATTTGGCTCTTCAGTGGCAGGTGTCGACAATACATCTTTTCACTGATTCAGCATGTGTTCATCAGTGGATTTCGAACACCTTAACTGGCAAGGCTCGAATAAATACGAAGATATCTGGGGAAATGCTAGTGCGGAGATGGTTGAACACACTTCGCGAGCTTGTAGCTGAATATGGCTTGACGGTGGACATAATACTGGTCAAATCCAACATGAATCTGTGAGACTGGCTGACCAGGGTGCCAAAGAGGTGGTTAAACCTATACAAGGAGGGAATGGAGCCAATGCAGTCAGTATGTGCCACTGCAAAGACCAAGGTGGATGCACACCAAGTGGCTAATGTCCACCGGAAAACCGGACATGAAAAGGACCCTGTACTTTGTTAGGTTGATAGACCCTTCAGTATCATTAGAAGTTGTAAAAGTAGTTGTCAACGAATGTGAAGTGTGCCAAACCATTGACTTGGCTCCAGTGCATTGGCAAAAAGGAAAGCTGAACGTGAGGCACAACTGGAATAGATGGACATCACTCACCATGGTGGTAAGCACTTTCTGACAATTATTGATTGTGGGCCTTCTCGGTTCGTGATATGGCGTCCACTACGTCAACAAGATTCTACTAGCGTAGTTCGCCAGTTAGAGGCAATTTTTTACGAACGGGGTCCGCCACTCGAGATACTGACAGACAATGACACGGCATTCACGTGCAAATATTTCTAAAAAAATTTTGAGTAATCGGGGTGTACGTTTGCAGTTCCAGTGTGCCTATGCACCTGCCGGAATGGTATAGTAGAAAGAGGTCTATGAAGCATCAAAACCATTGCAGCTAGAAAGCAGTGCTCTATACCGGAGGCAGTTTACTGGTATAACGTTACGCCTAAACATAATCATTCACCTAGCACTGCACCAGCTGATGCACTTTATAGGTACCATACCCGTGTATGGGGCATCGAGGCTATGTCCCCGATTGAATCTCAGAATATTCAAGGAGCATATGAAGTGGGAGACATCGTTTGGGTGAAAACTCCCCATGGGAGATGCACGACTAAATTTAGAATGGGTCATGTGACTCAGGTTAATAGCCCACAGTCAGTGCACGTCGATGGAGTTCCACGTCATGTGAAGGACTTGCGTCCCTTTATGGGATCAGTCCTGACGGATACACAGGACAGCGATTCTGAAGAAAGTGAGCGGTTAGTAAATTTGAGATCAACCCCATTAGGAGAAACTGATCACTCGCTTGATACTGAATCTGTTATAGACGACACAAATGGGGAAGACAACTCCCCAACTGTTAGCATCCAAAATACTAATGTAGTACATCCTGCTAGCTCCCCTGATGACAGTTCATCTGAAGATGAAGCTTGTGTTGCTCCACTCCCTCAGCGAAGTACCCGGCAAAAGCAACCTGCTTGCAACTGTATGTTTTGTGATCATGAGATCAGAGGGGAGTGTGGTGAACATCCCTGTAGAAGCAAGTGAGCCAGAGTGGCTTGCATATGGTGTATAGAAAAATAGGGGTGACATCAGCAAGTTTGCTCCGTGAAAAAGGTATTACTCTCCCATCCAGCCATTCTAGCAGTATGTGCAGTGATGAGGTTTTTTTGTACAGTTTGGCATGCTTCCACCAATAGAAAGTCATGTTCTGATTGGTCGAACTGGAGGAGGCAATTTACCTGTGTAGCCGAGAATAAAAGCAAAGAATGCTGATTGGTTGGTGAACCGCAGTGTTGGCCTGATAAAAGAGGGCTGGAGCAGTGAAAAGAGAGAAAAACGACGGCTATACATAGTGACGTGTTCAGAAAGCGAGGACGGTGAATTAAACCAGTGATATTTTGATTTGTACAAGTGACGTTGCAGCAATACAAACTTATTTAAACTACTCAAACATGGAATCATATTAGACCTCATCAGGTGTATGACAAGAAACAAACAAGAGGCCCAAACTATTTAATCTCTTCCTGCACATATACAAATATAGATTCTATCTCGTCAGCAGCAGCACCTGCTCACATCAGGATCGTCATCTCCTCTCCTTATTCCTTTTCTCCCCTCTGGCAGTGGTGACGGAGATGGATGTGAAGGCCCAGCCTACGCCTGAAGAATTGAGCAGGAGTCCCAGATGAGCTGGGCCCTCCTGACAGCACATCCCAGATCCTCTTCATGTTGACAGTTGGACTCAAAAGTCTCAGTCTCCTCTCGGAGCGTCCTATGCTGGGAAAGCCATTTTGCAGCAACGGTTTCAGTGTTAATGTTGGCCTGTGCCAGTGATGTTTTTCATACAGTATCATAAATGAATCTACTAATAGAAAACATCATTCCTGTTTTCCCTCCCAAGACCAGTGTATTGGTGATGGGTGGGGGCTATGCTGATGATATAGGTATTCATACTTGGGATAAGAATGATCTTGAACAAAAAAAAAAAAAATTAATATTCTTTATCTTGTATTCCAAGAAGTGGGACTCAAAATAGACCTTTTTAAAACAAGAGATGATCTGGAATTGGAATCCATTATAAAAATTCAGGATATGGCATTAATAAATAGTAAACACTTCATGTACCTTTGGTATATAGATCTTAATTTAATATAAATATTATAAATATACTTCCCCATATCTAGTGTGACAGACAATACACTGCCTTGAGATATACCCATTTCTTGTTCTTTCCCACCCTAACATTAAATCTTTTATCTTGTAGAAAGTTTTTTTTTTATAAATATAGGCATTCTACCTTCTAGACCAAGGTTTTTAAGGTCTCTTACTATGTCGTACTTCCACATTGTGTCATATGCCTTTTCAAGATTGAAAAAAACCTGCCACTAGATGTTCTTTTTTAATAGAAGACTCTCTGATAAATGTTTCCAAACGGGTCAGATGATCTATAGGGCTTTTTCAGCTTCTAAAACCAGACTGATATTCCGTTATCAATTTATTGCTTCCAAGGTACCAAATCAATCTGGCATTGATCATTCTCTCTAGTGTTTTGCACACACAACTGCTAAGAGTAATGGGTCTGTAGTTTCTGCATTTGTATTATCTTTTAAATGTTTCGGTTTCAGTATAACAGTGGTTTGTTTCCATATTTTAGAGATGTCATCACTTATCCATATATTATTGTAGATTTGTAGGAGGTAATTTATTGAGGTTTCAGGTAGTTCTTTTAAGAATTAATAGTGAATTTTATCTGGTCTAACTGCAGTATTGTGGGCCTTGTTGAGGAATTCCTTTAGTTCTGTTGTAGAGTAAAGTTGATTGTAGCTTTCAGTATTTTTGTTTTGAAATTTGATTTTTTCTTTTTCTGCTTTTGTTTTGATGATTTGAAAAATTTGCTTTGTTTTTTTGCGGATGAATTTTGCGAGAAAGTTTTGGCTAGATGATTTGCTATATCTTCTGATTATTGTGAATAAGATGTTTGGTGGGAGTATTGCTATCTTTGCCAGTTATTATTCGAATCAACTCCCATACTTTTTTTGGTTTTGTGTTATTATTTATTTTAGCAACGTAATTTTGCCATGTATTTCATTTGGAGTCCTTGATGATTTTTCGGGCTTTGGCTCTGCTGTTTTTATAAATGTTTAAGTTTTCTCTTGTTGGATTTATTTTAAATTTCTTTAATGCAGCTCTGCATAATCTCACAACTTTTTGGTATTCCTCATTGAACCATGGCCTATTGTATTTTGAAGAGATGGAGCTTTTTGGTATGTCTTTCAGCTATATTTAACAGTTTGTTAGCAAAGTATAGAATGTCTTCCTCTTTGTTTTTATTGGCTTCTGGGATTAGTTCAGTAAGGCATCCCAATTAGCCTTTTTCAGATTCCAACTCTTCCAGTTCTTTTATTTAATATATTGGTCTTGTTTTCCAATAGAATCGGAAAGTGGTCACTTCCACATGTGCCATCATGTACTTTCCAGTCATAAAATAAAAAAACGATTACAGTCACATATTGATAGGTCCATAGCAGATTATTTGCCTGTTGCTGGATGCAGATATGTACCTGATCTATTATTGTACATGCACAACTGATGTTTATTTAATAGTGACTATTATTTTGCCCTTTTTGCCTGTCTTCTTACTTTCCCATACCTCATTGTGGCTATTGAAGTCTCTCATTATAATGAAAGGTCTTGGTAATTGTTCTATCAAATTATCTAGCTTCAATTCTTTGAGTTGTTTGCTTGGAGGAATGTATAATGAACACACTGTTATTGTTTTGTGGAGGGTTGCTGATATAATGACAGCTTGCAGATTTGTATTTAGTATGATTTCGCTGTGTGGAATATTATTATTAATGATTACTGATGATCCATCACAAGGTCTATCAGTGTGGTGTTTTAGCATGAGTGGTGATTTTTAATGTTGATGGTATTGTTGCTTTTGAGGTGAGTCTCTTGAAGGTACATGATTGCTGGGCAGTATTTATTTATAAGCAGCAACAATTCGGAATAATTGACCCTTGATCCTCTGATAATTGGATTATATTTTGTTCATTTCGTTTTAATTTTGAGATTTGTGAGATTTTTTTTTTTTCTTTTTTTTTGAGGTTTGCTTGTTTGTGGAGTTTTATTTTCAATCTCCATTTCCCAAATTTGTTTAATGTGCTTATTGGGGTGGGTTAATTTTTTTAATAGTGTTTTGTTTTTTAATAGAAATATCTTTTATTTTATTTTCAATTATGTCTTTGTTAATATCTGGAGGTCAGATCAGTGATCTTTGTCGCTTTTCATTTGTGGATTCAGTCATCTTAGAATTTTCTATCGGCATTTCTACATTGGTATCTTTATTTAATTTTGTTTTCGTAAAAGACTCAGTTTTATTTCTGTTGAATACATTCTTTTAAGATTTTCTTGGAATGTTGGCCATTCATTTGTATTCAAATTTATTAATTTTTCTATAAGTTTTTTATACTTATCTATTGGAGTGATGCCCTGGGTTTTTTTATTTACCTTTTGTACTATATTAGCATAGGTTTTCATTCCCATATAGCTTTCAACAATTTTTCTGGCTTCTAGGAAAGGTATAATTTTCATGTGCTTTACATACATTATTTCCTTTCCTCTCTTGTAGATATCACAGGTCCTTGAAAAGGCAGGATGTTCTTCATAGCAGTTAGTGCATTTCACATTGCTGCATTCATTCTCTGTGTGATTTGGATCACATTCTCCACACTTTCCACACACTTGGCATCCTCTGCAAATGTCTTTGTGATGTCCAAATATTTGAAGCACCGCAGGGGAGCTGGTATAAATTGCTCTACCCTTTCTATAGTGTAGCCAATCCTGATTTCTTTTGGTATTACAGGTTTTTCAAACATTACTATATATGTATGAGTCTCTATAATATCATGGTTTCTTCGAATAGATATTCTCTTATATTCCTTTCTATTTTTTTAATGCACTTTCAATTTCTTTTTGTGTTACTAACGAAAGTTCACAGCTTCTTATAACACCTTTTGAAGTGTTTAATTTTTCATGCAGATACGCTCTACATTTGATGTTGTGAAATTTATCCATTTTGAGTAAATTTTTCACGTTTTCTTGTTTCAACTTCCACTAGCAAGTTACCATTTTAAAGTTTTTATTATATTTTTTGGATTCAACATACTTGATATGATTTTCTCTATCAAGAAAGGTGATAACTTATCCAATTTGATTTTCTCTAATGATTCAATAATAATGAATCTTGAATAATCTGTTTCAATTTCCGAGTCAGAATCTGATAAATATCTTTTGGATTTTTTGAAGGAAGAAGCCATAATAAGTATATATTTTTCATTGGTCCTATGTTCTACCACCCACCACAGAGTCCAACTTGCATTGGGAATGAACCAAGGGGGAAACCTTTCGTCTTGGCTGAGATGGGGATACAATAGCAGTATACTCATGTCAAGAGCAAGATTCAGGGCCTCTGCCAAATTCTGGTTTTTATTACACAACAATCTAACAGGGTCAAAAAGTCTTTTCCTCTTCACACAACTGGCCCTTAGCCCCTGCCTTCTAACACATATAAGATAAACGGTTGGGGGGTTATTCCGCAGATAGTATGTTGAGGAGAAAAGAAAGATACATGTGCTAGGGCATGATGGGACCAGCCGACTGATTGAATTGGGGTCTATCCAACCGCACGTCAGACCAAGTAAAGACCAAAGCGGTGTGTTGCAAGCCACTGACCACTCTGTCACTGTATCAATGACTGCTCAACCACCAGGATTCCATCCTATCACCTTACAGGTCACCACCCACGGCCAACAGGTGGCCCCATTTGGGGGGGGGGAGGCTTACCTCTCTGTAGAGGTGCAGTTGGCATATTCTACAGCCCCAGCTGACAGGGCCAATGAAAAGAATTGTACAATTTCATACTGAATTGTTCATATAGAGAGACGAACAGCATTTATTATGGATTTTTTTCATGTAAGTTTTTGCTAAAGTTCTTTCTTTGTTTTCTTCTTTTCAGACAGTGGATCAAAACCAATGAATGCATAAACAATTGCCTATTCTTATTATTACTTTAATAACATGGACAGAATGATGCAAGAACAGGTTCACCTAAACATGGTAAAGTCAATAATTCTTCTCCAAATTCTACTGTTATCAGCTCAAGCACAGAGGTTCAAGTTAAAATTCTAGAGAAAGATCAACTGATTCTAAAGAATTTCCTCTGTAGTTGTTCACTTGATACTGAATTTTGTCAACTGAATCCAGGCAATAGCACTGGTGATCAACTCTAATAGTGTCTGATCTTCTCAAGAACAGTTTTAACAAAAAGTATATGCAAAGTAAAAACAAACAATATGCAAATGAATAAATCTGAAAATATGCAAGCTAATAATAATCAAAATAACTAAATGAATCTTTCAAGCTTTGATCAAAAGAACACAATGCAAAGCAAACCCTTTTATGAATGATCACAAAGTGATCCACTATTTGAAAATATGACTAAGAATTCAGTTCTACTCAAGATAGTGTCAGCCAAAATAAGTAAAAATATGGAAGCAGATAAGAATCAATATCTGTCCAAATATAGAGACTATAATACAACTAACCAGTTTCTGCTTGAGAAACCTTCAAGTGGTCTACTGTTATATGATGAAACTTCCATACAATGAAAAAAATAATGAAACAAAAATTAATATTATTAAAATCTACAAAGACAAAAAGAGGTTTATATTTGTGCTGAATACAGTGTTACTGCTAATGAATCAATGGTTGGAATATTTTGCAATTTCAAATTTACTGTGTGCTTGACAAAGAACATGGACAACATTATTTGAGAAATATCAAAAATTCAAGATTGTGGAAATCCATTTGTATGGGGTAAATATTTTTTAATATATATTTTTTTAAAACTGAAGAAAATCACATTACCACTGACCAAATATTTTCAACAAAAATTTCTATGACCAATAGGGTTGCCAACTGTCTTTTATTAAAAAACAATGTTATTTCCAATTATATTATGTATTTACAGTAATTAAATTAAAAATCACTATTTACATATTTTTTCTTCCTATCCTTTATTAAGAAAATTAATGACAAAGTGGAAAAAAGTTTTTGTGTGATGCATTTCATCCTTTAGGATTTTATCGGACTAAAATGGTGTTTACATTGATGTGCATGAATTTATTATAACTTGACAAAGTTGGCAAGCCTAATGACTAATTTGAATCCAATGGTGATGTAAAGAAATTTATTATACTAAATACAATACAAAGTAATGCAGAAAAAACAGCCAACAGGAACTTTCTAAATGGGATGCAAATAATGACAAAACTTTTAATTCCAACAATTTTTTTAAGTTCTAAAAATATACAAACATTTAGTATATAAAATTATGCAGAAGACTCGGTGGAAATTAAAAAAGATATTAACAACCTAAAAACTAGTCACTTTATTTCTCCTATAAGAGAATCTATATATTTGGACAAAATCAATTCTATTGAACATATTTGGAGCAAGTGTGGCACAATAGGATTTTTCACTTTTACAAGTGTTTAACAGAAATCATTAGAAAAATGAATCAGAGTATATAGATTAAAATACTTTCTGGGCAACTCGACTGAATCCCATGAATGTGGAAAACTTAGATATCGATGAAAAGTTTACTGACCACAAGACTTTGGACTTTAATTAATAACATGTTTTATCTGATATCCTTAAACATCAACGGAAATAATTTTTTAGTCCTCCATTATGAAAATAAAATGTAGATAATTTTTTTTTTGTTTGTTTTATTAGATAAAGATAAATCAAATAATTTTTTTATGTGTTAGGTAGTCATAAGATGCAACCCAGAACCATTTGATTGAGATTTGAAAGAGATATGCTCTTTTGTTTGGAATGTTTGTTGAAGTGGCCTAAAGGCATTGAAGGGAGAGTGATGATATGATCTCTTTTTACTCAGAAATGTGTTCTGAAGCCAATGAGAATCAGCACCCCTTGTAGAAATTCATTATATTTTTTTACTGTTCTGCCTCTGACAAAATCCAGCAGAATATGAGTCACGTGCTTCCTACCCACATTAAGTCATCAAGCGTATTTGCTTTCCTAATAGGTTTGTTGTTAAGAAAGATCACCATTATGTTTGCATGTGGATCTGCTAGATTTAGGGAATTGGTAAATAGTCACATATCTTCCTCAAATACTTTGACACTTGAAGAATTATTTGTGTTTAATAAATCAATTCCTAATTTAAAAATAGCTGCCTTTGCTTTTTCTTCACTAAGAATCCAGTCTTCTATTTTTTCATCCCAACAAAGGCAATAAAGCCACAAAGGATTATGGAGTGTGTGAGAATGAGAAAACATTATTAAGGAGGGAAAACAATAATTAAGAAGACAAAAGATAGCATTGCATTGAAATTTTTGAAGATCAAAGTTGACTGGAAAGCAAAAAGCCAGAAGACAGTTTCATAAGTGAAAAGTGCAAGAGAAAAAACTGTTAGCATAGAACTTATGGTTACATATAGCAATTTTAACTGTAAAATGACGAGACCTCAATGCCACTCTAGTAGTAATGTGATATACCACCACAAAGTGCACTTTCTATTCTACCTGAATACCAACAAGAAATGAACATAGCCAATGACATTTTCATACAAATAGTTCCTTTTCCCTATAAAAAAATAAATAATGCTCTCTCTAGGCCATAATAGTTGTTACATTTAATATATAAACTATGTATACAAATGTAACACTTATTATGGGACAAAGTAGCATTTTTCTATCATGGATTATATACATTGACGGCTTCACCACCAGGCATAAAAAATGCAAAACAGCCTCAGTGTAAATTTCATGAATACATTTCCCTTCTATTAAACAGACATAATATAAATCCTATATTCAACAAAAAATATAAATACATTAGGAAGTTTTTAAAATATTGTAGTTTTTCAGTGTGAGACAAAAATAAAACAAAACAGACATCAATGACTTTGCAAAAAAGTATAAGCTTAAAATTTATTTTTTAGAGAATTCATCCATTTTTATGAATAATATATATTTGAGAATCATTTTAATTTTTTCAAATCTGATGATAATCAGATACTTTTAATTAATCTAGTTACTAATTATATTTTCCCAATTCTGTGAGTAAACTCTTGCCTTTTCTCCCAAGTTTATAGTTCTACAGAAAAATTACTTCAAGACTGAAACTTAGCATTCTCTTTAAGTTCTCAATCTTAATAATCATACAAATTTGTTTCTACAGTAATTTTCTAAAAAATTATTTCTATATAATTTCCTGTTTCAACAAATCCAAACAACATATTGCTTTCAAGTCAAACTCTCTTTATCCTGACTATAGCTACAAACATTCCTACCTATAATATACATCCATTCTACAATTATGCTGTGGGAATAGAATGAAAGAATTATGCAAGGTACTGAGAAAATTTTCACTCTTTTGCAATCCTTCACATAAGCAGCATAAAAAAATTATTTATCATTTTATATCTTTAAATGTTTTAATTTTATAAATGTCCTTTACTTAAAATAATCATTCTGGCCAATGGTGCCCTGGTTATTGGGTATTCAATGATATTGTGCAGGCTTCAGGAAAGTGTTTCTTAATTGATGTGCCAGATTGGCAAGCAGAGATTATGAAAGAAGCAATTGTACAGTATATTCAGCCTGGAAGCCATATTGTTTCAGATAGTCGGGCTGCTTCTGCTGAATAAATTGACCATGGGATATACTCTCATGATGTTGTTATTCATCAGCAACATTTTGTGGATCCTGATTATCATACTATTCTTACTCAAGACGTGAAAAATCTTTGAATCCGCATGAAGTATAAACTATGTCAACAGTTTGGAACTTCTGAGTTGTTGTTCATGTTGTATCTTCACAAAGACCAGTTCAAGAACAGTCCTGTGTTTACAGCATTTATTTGCTGCATACTCCACCATAATAATATTGTAATAATATTTAATTGTAATAAATGTATATAACTTGGTTTTTTTGATTTTATGACGTTCAGAAAATAGAAGTTTATTTAATACTGCTTAAGTGAAAGATTACCTTCAGTTTTATTTTATGAATAAAACAAATTGTTTTCTTTGGCAAAAAAAAAATGTTAACATGAACTATCCTCTTTGAATTATTGGATTTCCTTGTAACTAACGACACTATCAGCTTACAATGTGAAACCAAAAAAGACATCTTCAAAACTACATTGTTTTTTTTTTTTAATTTTAATCAAAAAAATTTCCTGGCAAAATGGATTTTACAAATACATAATTGTATTACAAGGCAATTAATAGACAACAATGCTTTGCAAACATGTATAATTTAGTAATGTTAATCTTTTAAGAATATTTGAAATTAAAATAATAAAAATTGTAATTAAGGAAAAAAATTTTTTTGTTTTTGTTCTTTTTTTTCTTTTTTTAAAAGAAAAGATATTTGTTGACTCATAATTCCAAATTTATTCACATTTACAAAATACCCAAAGAGGATCAAAACTCATTAGCAATGTCTTTCAAAATAAGCATGCAAACAATTATTTGATGACAGATGTTTTATACTAATTCTCCTGTAATGTTATATCTATGTAAAACAAATATCTGACTGATTTTACTAAAAAAAAATCCAATGCCACCAAAAATTTGTCAATTTTTTTCTTATTTGAATTAAGAAAAGTTTTCTTACAGTCTTGTCTACATTTACCACGATGAGAAGCAGACAAGTCGAAGTGTAACATCTTAGAAGAATTAAAATCTAAAAGATAAATAAACTTTAAAAGACATTTGTAGCTAATTAATAATTAAAATATCAAAAACAACTGTGGTTTATTGTTTTCACAAATCAAATATTAATGATTAACAAATATGTTTCAATCTGTGACAAAGTGTAGCCTTTGCCAGTACAGAAATTGGGATTGTCAGGCCAAGTTCAAATTCCAGCCTAAACTGTTGCATTTGCTTTTGCATAAATACTCTTAAAAAAGGTATGATTACATCTTTTCTCCCCCACCAGGTACATGTTACTCATAGGGCAGACTGAGCTCTTTGGTTGGCAACCAATCTGGGAGAAGGACAACACTAAATATAACACCATTTGAGTGTGAAGCTGGCAACACCACTCTATATAAAAAAAAAACAAAAAAACTTGTTATGGAAATTAAAGAAGCAACACTTAATGTGGTGAGGTTGTCACCATAGCATGTTGAAGCTGTGTCCCTATACTCCACACTGACATTTACTTGTATGTTTCTCAGGGTCACTTCTATATCTTGGAAAGACATGTTTCAAATGGGAAACAGCACCATGTGCTTGTAAGTTGCGAGGGAGGCAGATTTAACCTCGGCCCAAGTTAAAGAAAGCAAACTTCTCATTTGGCTGCTGAATACAAACTGAAAAATGACTGGCGTTTCCGTCACTATACAGAGTGACGTCATTAAATGACCATCATGTGACCCACATAATTTATGTCCACCAAAGGAAGATAAGTGCTGTCTGCATCTTTACAGGTCATGAAACCTGCCATTGGGAGTCACTTTTATTCTGCTTTTTGTTGATATAATACAAATGTGGGAACATACTTTATACAAACTACAATATAAAAAGAAATATGCAGTTTAAACAATGTCCATTCAATAGCACAAAAAGTTCTTTCTGTTAGTATAGTGAAAAAGTTCATATGAAAAAATATGTGCTGCAAAAAGAGAAAAGAAATTGAGATATAAGAATGCCTGGGCAATCAAGTAATGCCCAGATTTGGTTAAAGTTTGAATTTGTAAATCTGGTACTACTGGAGATAGTGTAGTGACTAATGTCTCCATTTAGTCATGTAGCATCCAGAAATGTTTCTGCTTGTCCAAACAAACATTTTGTTTTGTGTTGTTTATGCATGCATTAAAATTTATTGTCTCTTCAGGATCTTGAATGGTTCTCCATATGAACAACATATTTGACTTTGCTAAGTTATGCACTATTTCAAAGTCAGTGTTCAGAACATTGATATTTGAAAATTTCAAGATGTCAAGTAGTCCTTTTGTTAGTCCAGAAATGACTGGTAGTGCATGCATGTGCAGGAAAACATCAATGCCATGGAACTTGGTATCTGCAGGAATTTTTTTTTTTTTCTAAAGAAAAATTGGTTTCCACTAAATGTCAACTGTGAAACACAAGTGCTTCCTTGAAATAATATGATACAATTCAATGGCATAGGACATTGTATAATTTAATTTTGTGAAATGGTGTCTTAGTAGAATTTTCCACACACACACACAGGAAAATATTGAGTAAAATTAGCTTTACACGATCATGCATAATCATAGGATGTGTACATAGTATAGCGGTTATTGGCACAGAAAATGGAATCAGTAAAGTTCCTTGCATTCATTTTCACAATAATCTTGGGAAAAGTATGAATACATCTCATCTTCCCTTGACCAGCTAATAGGTTAAATAACAGGGCTAACTGGGCTCTTTAGCCTTGGTTGGCAACAAGTTTAGGAGAATAATAACTCTGAATTCAAAACCAGTTGGCTGACAACTTTATCCCATAAAAAACTTAGAAACCACAGCAGTAATACGTAGTTGGCACTAAGGAGTGGGAGGAAGGAGATACTGTCATTTAGATTTCTCTGATGAGGGAGTGAATGGCCAGAAATTAAACATTGAAACCAATTTTTATAATTCTCAGTTGATGAACAAAGTACTGAGAATAGTTTTTTTTTTTTTTTTTAGTATACCCTGATGGAAAATAAAACTGCTACATGAAATATGTGCTTTAATATACTCGAGATTATTAAACATACATGGTAACCAAACTGGAATTAAATAAATGATCGATATATGCAAAGGTCCAAAAATAAATAGTATATCAACATTACTTAGATAAACTGTATATTCTTGAGGATTAAGACAGGTTTGTACTCTCACATGTATATGATGGTAGAGATGACAATATCCCATGCCTCTTGCACTTGTTGTCACAATAAAACAGAAGTTATAGGTGGGATAATTGGAAAAGTTAGGAATCATGTTATTATATTCTATCTGTAATCAATGAGGGACATGTCTGGTGATTTTAACAGCCAAAGAAGTTGCCAAACATCTTGCACAACATGTTGAATATTGCAGGAATTATGTGGGTGTAAATTGCTTCCTGTTACCAGAATGGGCTGAACAAAATGTATTTGCACTGTTCAACATTTTCATAACAAATGCTAAAATTCAATACTTTGACAAAGATGAGCTTTTCATAACTTCTCTTTGATACAGGATATATAAAATTATGACCTTATTCAAACAAAATCAAAGTCAATATTTTTACTTTATTTACCTCACCTTTATTGTTGTTGTTATTGCAATGTTTTTACCATTGTTCCTCCCAGACATCTCCAGGATGTTGATCCAGGTAAAATTTTAAAATAAACCACCCATTATTCAATGTACAATTATAGATTGATCTCATTCTGCTGTCCATGTCTAGGGATATATCATCTTGTTCTTTATTTAATACTGTTCAGTTTTTGCTCACCCTGTATCCGAGTCATCTGGTATTGTCAACAAACTACTTCACTGTTCAGTGTTAACTGCCAATCATTCTAGCAACTTCCAATGTTGTTTTAACTTTTCAAAGCTCTGTAGTTATTAACATTTTCTATTCATTCATTTTAAAGCTATTAAGACTGAACAATTACCTCTATGCAGAATGAACCAGATTTCATTCCAATTGTACAAATAGAAGTTGCAATCATTCAGCAAATAAGTCATATTCAAATAAGTATTTATTTTGTATATCAATAAAACCTGAAATGGATAATAATGTGGTGCTTATACTCAAATATGGATTGGAAGCTGACAAGATAATAAAATAAAAGAACAAATAGAAAACTTATGTCAATCTAACTTTGTCAGAGATTGCGAGAAAACAAACAAAAAGACAGAAACTCTGGTATTTTCAATTACGTTTAAGTCAATTCTCATTGGTCATGCACATGTCATATGTATTATGTAGGTTTGTGAAGATTCTTGTATGTCTAACTGGGCATCAGATGGTAATGTGTATTCGTAATTGTGTATGTCTCTGTCTAGTGAGGGTTCTGGTATCTTCATCTATATGTGGTCAACCCGCACAGCAGGGTGTCACAAGGTTCTAATTTATGGCTGACTTCTTTAAGAATGGATTCAAAGAAAGATGGTGATACACTATGTTTTAGGTGTGTGTTTGTAGTTAGTAATAATGTTATTATTAATTTTTTTTATGTATTTTCTCCTTAAAGAATTATGTTCTTTTTTTTAATTAGGGTGGCATTAGTGAAATCAAAGTTATGTCCAGTATCATTTCAATGTAAAACGAGACAGATCATTTGTTCAAAAACAAGTCTCTCTTATGTTCATAGATGCTGGCTTTTAGATCATGTGATGTCTCCCTTACATAAACACTGTAAACAATTTATTTGATAAATCCTGGCATTTGAATTGGTGTTGGGTTTATTTTTCTTCCTAATTATATCTCCAACTGTCTTGGAGGTGGTGGTAACAATTTTAGTATTAGGGACGACTAATTTGTTTGTGAGTTTAATAGAAAGAGTGTTGAAAGACAGGATTATGAATTTTGTGTAATTTTTGTTAAAAGTGTTATTGGTGGTGGTGTTTTTTTTTTTTTTTTTTTTTTTTTAGCTTTGTGGACTTTGTAAACTCATTTTTAGCATTGAGAATAAAATGATGTGGGTAGCAGAGAAGTTTTCTCAATATATTTCTCTTGTTCATTTAGATATTCTGAGCTACATATCCTAAGTCATTAGTCATCTCTGATAATAATATCCTATATTTTTTATATATATATATATATATATATATATATATATAAAAAAAAATCAAATAACTCTGGACTTTTGATTTTTTTTTTTTTTTTTTTTAAATATAGCCATTTCCTAGACTTTCTCCGTTTTGAGTAGACATCAGTTTTTTTAAAATCATGTCTACTCAAACACATGCATCCACTAAATATAACGTTTGTAGTAATAAGAAATATATATTTTTTATATATATATATATATATATATATATATATATATATATATATATATATATATTACTAAAAAAAATTTTCCACAAGTGATGTTAGAGCAATAAAACATGAATTTGTAAAGCTTTCTCAAACTGCAATCATGTCATATTGTCTTCCTTTAGTGTGGCTAATTGTAATTTGGCTTTAAGATCATGTGAATACATTAAGACATTGATAAGAAACAACTTAACCATAAATATTTCCTGAAATCTGACATGAAGAGTTGAACCAAAAATTCTCATCCCTAACGCCATGAACTATGCTAATGATATACTTCCCTTTTTTTTTTTTTTTTTTTTTAAAGTGTATGGTTAAGGGGAAGTAACTCTTATTGAAATGAAGTAAATTAACTAAATTGTATTTTAGCACCAACGGTATTTGAATAGATTATTTGTTTCAGCTTTATCTTTCTCACTGTACTTATTGCTAAAACCGCTTCATTTTCTTCCACCGAAAAGGTTTTTTTTTTTGTTTTTTTCTACATGAACCAACCAAATAAAAATAATTTGATGAACATTGAATTTGGATTTTTTTTTTTTTTACCTAATTCGTATTGAGCAAATTTTGGCGTTTCGGTTTATGACTGTTATTGACAAGTATTTTTATTTTTTACTGACAGAAGAGAGTTAAAATAAAATGTATTTAAATAATCGTGCTGTAGAAATTTATTGGAAAATTAATTACAGAGATATATCAAAATCGGAATTTTTTCTTTACTGGTTAGGAATTAAATGCAAATGTTATAGACAGAAGATGACCAGCGAATTAAATTGGGCACCACCAATCAAACGTTTTGGTTATCCATTTTGGTTTGGGTACAAATGCAGTATGGATACGTTTATTCCGAAATAAAAGCAAAAAATTACTAGCTAAAGTTTTTTTTTTTTAAATTTACAAAGAAAAAAAAAAAAATAATAATAATAATAAATAGGTAAATTTTCATTTTAACACCCAGGCGTCATTCACTGCTGAACTATTTTCTTTGAGAAATTAGTACGCTCTTCCGTAAAGCGATTTTTTTTTACTTAATTTAAGAAAGTTAACTTTCAAATATAAACATCGACAAATAAAAGAATAACAAAAGAAAAAAAAAACAACTAACCCTAATTTGAAAGTTAACTTTTTTCTTAAAAACAAAAATTAAAAATATAAAGAATAACCAAAAAAAAAAAAAACTACCTAACCCTAATTTGAAAGTTAACTTTCTTCTTAAAAAAAAAATAAAAGAATAACCAAAAAAAAAAAAAAAAACCACCTAAACGTTATTTGAAAGTTAACTACAAGGAATTACTGTGAAGGAAGTAAATAGGCCCAAATTGTATACGTCCACCAACAAAATTCAGCACTGATTTACTTATCAATAAGCCGGTAATGGCTGACGAAAGACCAGGAAAAAGTCCGATTTTTTTCGGGTCGTTAACATCCAAAAAGGTAGGTTTCTTCAATATCTAATTGTTGATTTGAGTTCAGCATATACATTTGCACGGAAATAAGAGTAAGACTATTTTGGAAAAATTTGAAGGGATATTAGCGCTCGGGTGTTAAAATGAAAATTTACCAATAAACAATCAAGAAATTATTCTTTTTAAACGAAATTTTCAGTGTCATTTAAAAAACTTTATGGTAATAAGCCCTGTTTTGATATTTCGTGTGTGGAGACGGTGTTTGCGAACGAAAATTTTCCGAAGATGTTTTCAATAAAAATTTAAATGCAAAAATTTGGAATGGATATAACGAAAATTCGTCCTGAACCAAAAATAATTCAGAAAAACGGAAAGAGTAATTCATTTTTATCATAATTTAAAACTAAAACATTATTTTCCTTCAAATCGGACTGAAAAGATTTAAAAAAAAAAAAAATAACTTGCAACATTTCAGTGGGATTTTTGCTGTTTGTAACAAGAGCCCTTTTTATTAAAGACATGTTAGAAGAATCGAAAAATGTAAACTTTATTTCGAGTGTGAACACTTTTTAAGAGAATTTTATTTAATTTTTTTTATTTTTGCAACTGTTCAGTTAAATTATTCTTTATACGGAAGTTCAAAAAGGAAATAATTCTGAATTACGTCCTTTGATTACTCTTCCCTACTCGAAGAAGAGTAATAACTCTTACATTCAGAATACTTAAAAAGTCATTTGGTGCAAATAAATATTTTATGACATAAAACAGATAAGAAAATAATCGAAAAATAAAAAAGCAATGTATTAAACTGAAATATATTTCACTGGTTATTAATTAAATTCTCTTTTGTATTTCCAATATAGAATTAAAAGTAAATTTTATTATTCTTTCTATTAAGTTTCGTAAAAAGCGTATAGAATTAAAATATATTCTTAAACCATTTATTCTACAAGGTTAAAGATAATTTATTTTTAAACATAAACACCAATTTCTTGATTATTGCACTGATGATGTTCCGTATATATTTTTAATTTTTCGCGCGTTTTTTAAAGGAAGGATTACGGTAGGAAATTACTGTTCGTGACCAATGACATCACAGGCTACCGTGCGTAAATAAAAGTTATCTTTATTGTTTTAAGCAAAAAATAAACATTACGTTTACGGTTTACAATATCCAGTTTAACACTTAAATTTACTGACTTTGAAAAACATCTCATACAAATATTGGATTTTTAAAACTTTTAAATTTGTTGTTCACATTTTTCGGCTACAATGACGGTTGGACGAGTGTACCAGCCAATATTTTTAAAATGCCCAAAAAAAAAATTTTAAAAAAGTATTTACATACGGAAATGTATTTTCCTTTTAATATTGATTAGATTTAGGCTATTATCTTTAAGACTGAAATTTAACTTCATGAAGACATTTAAATTAAAAATTGTCTTTTTTTTTTCTTTTTTTTTTTTAAAGAAGTTCATGGCGGTACCTATATAATGCACCATTATTTTTTTATTATTGCTCTATAATTTTGTTAATTCATTGAAAGGACGGGAAGTTTCAGAGAGCCATGATCACACACGTCCTGAAAAGATAGCACATAAAATTGTCAGCAATCAGGACGTACCACCACGGACTTCCCAAAAAAACACGAAAAACGCAATTTTAAATAATTTAAATGTCTTCTTTTAAGTTAAATTTTGATTTTAGTTGAAAGCCAATCTAAAGTTAATCCGTATTAAAAAGACAAATTTATTTCTGTAGGTAAATAAAGTTTTGAGGCATTTTTAAAACATTGGCGGGTTTACTAGTCACTCATTGAATACTCGAACAGCCAAGACGAAAAATATAAATTAAATTAAAAATCTTTAAAAATCCAATATTTGTTCTAGAGACGTGTTTCGAAATCACTTATTAAAAATAAAATTAATGATTAATTAACTAGGCTTTGGAAAGTTAATGCTTAACTTTTGCTTAAAAAAAAAAAATCAAACTAACTAAAGTTATAGCCTGTATAGTTGGAGGTCAAACAAAAATTGTAAATATCAAATGCAATTCCACTTAAGAAGCGCGAAAAAAAAAAAAAAAAAAAACAAAAAAACAACGGAACACCAGCAGTGAAATAATCAAGGTATTGGTATTTAGAACCTAACCAGTAGTTTAAGAATATATATTTTTTATTCTATGATTTTATAAAACTTAAGAGAATGAATCATTTTATTTTTATACTACATTATAATTTTTTGTTGTTTTTTAGTTAGAATACTTTTGAGTTTTAATAAATTACTTTTATTTTTATATTTACCTTTTTGATATCATAAAATATTTAATTGCATCCAGTTTCGTCTTTTTTTTAATTATTCTGAATTTAAAAGTTTTTGAATTATATTGGAAAATTAGCGACATATGACTCGTAAAAGAGGAACAAAAGACGAGATAAATGAACAGTTTAAAAAACACACTTTTATATAATAAATAAATACATTATACAACGAAAATGAGAAGAGAGAATTGCTAAACTGAACATATTCCATTAACAGTTAATGTCATAGTATGGGAGTGAAGTGGAAATACATGTATCTGTTTGAAATTGATTGAAACACTTATCTGAATTTGATCATGTCTCTTCTTCTAATGTCTGCTTGCCGATTCATTATTCAAGTTTGCTCGTGGCCAGCATCGCCTGTCCTTGGAGTAAGCTAAAATAAGTCCTTTCATCACAGTGGTCTTCAAGCCTCTTTATTTTGGCGCTCAAATCCATTTGGCGCCTAAATTTGGGTCTTATCTAATTATCATCAGATAAATGGACTCATCTTCTCTATCAGGGATCTTATCAACCATGGGAAGATAACCTATGTTTTTGGTAATTACTCTTCCGATAAGAAATAGTATCCAATCAAATGTGGTAATTTAGAATTATTTCCTTTTTGAACATCCATGCAAAAAAATAATTTAAGTTACTGAAATAAAATTTATAAAAAAAAAAAAAAGAAAAGGTTTACACTCAAAAATGTCATTAAAATTTTTTTATATTTTTCGATTCTTTAAATATGTCTTACAATTAGCAACAAGATGAATTTTAAAATCGCACTGAAATATTACAAGTAATTTTTGTAAAAATAAATATATAAATTTTAAAAAGCGTAGATATTTTTTCTGTCTGAACGAAAATAATGTTTTATTAAATTTAAATTATACAAGATTAAGAAGCACCAACGTTCAGAGATATTTACTTTTTGAGTTTTCTTATATCGAATTATTTTTGACATACACATACATACATATACACACACACATATTACACACACACACACACATATATATATATATATATATATACACACATTACACACACATACATACATATACGCATATACATACATACACACACACACACACACACACATATATATATGATAAAAATATAGTTGTTTAAAGGTATATATATTTTGGGGTTAATTTTCTCAATATCAGGGATAGAGCGTATACAAATAGCCGGCTACAAAAAAAAGTCCCCTAAAATATAAAATAAGAGATAAAATTTGCAGATGTAGTAGAAAAGAGATCATAAGGTAGAAAAAGACTGTTCAAACAATTGTTGTTGGTTTAAGCAAATTAAAAAAAAAACCTTGAATCTTGTTTTTGCATCCCATAAAAACGGATAAATGTGAGACTTTGCAACAGGTCGTATTTAGTCAGCTTAAAAATACCAACTTGTCTACACAAATAGAGGCCAAGCGATTCCCTTACTCAATGAGGAAGGCGAAGCATCTAAGATGTACAGACTGACCGACAGCTGAAACTAGGCCACCTTCTCAAATCAAAACGCTTCCCTTTTCACTAGGAACTGTGAACTAAAACTTTTTGGTCTCAGACGCATGTCCGTTTTTTTTTGTTTTGTTTTTTCACTAAATCAAATAATCTAGTCTAAAAAGATATAAAAACAGTAGAAAATCAATTTACAACTTTTACCTTTATATACAAAAAATGTAAAAATTGTAAATAAACTGCAGTTTTACCACAATTATATTGAATTGAAAGCTTACTTTTTTTGTAATTATATTACATCGCTCTAAGTATTTACGTCGGGGAATATGTTTGTACATGTTTTCTCTGACTAAAATCATGAATATGCATGTGGTTATGTACATTTTCACAATTATGTGATTTAAAAAAAAAAAAAATGCCCAATTTTTTTTATTCAACTTTTGCAATCTAAACCATAGCAACCAGCACCTTTCATTACCGTCGGCTTTGTAAGTAAAAAAGTAAAAAAACTAAGCGTACTGAATCTCACTACGCTATTACCTAGTGAGTCATGACACTCATGCCCACAGGCTACAAGACCTTATCTTCTTAATCAACCACTAACTCGTGTGGTGGCTTTTTAGTCTTCACTAACAAGTCAATTTGGAGTATTATTTTTAATTTTACTATCAGAGAACGTGGCGAACAAATTCAATTCTTTTTTTAAGGAGACTAGCGAACTAGAACAAAACAGACTTATGGGCCAAGCGAAAGAAAATAAACGTTGACTTAATAAGAATAAATGACAGAAAATTTAAATGAGAAAGAATGATAGCTGTAATTTGTAGATGAAAGCGCTAAAAAAAAAACGCCTTCCCATTGATTGTGGTTCTTCGGAAGAAAGAGTGAAACGTTTGCTAACAGCTGACCTTAGGATAACATTGGCTTTAAACACGTGTGTAAAAAAAAAAAGCAATTGACTTGTAAATACGGACAAAAAACACCTTTGTTCTTTTACTCTTTTTTTCGAAGAGGAAGAGAAAATAAATATAAAAATATGGGAATACTTTTTTTAGCTATTTAAAAGCATGTACTCTTTTAGAAACTATTAGTTTAAAAAAAACTATTAGGATATTTTGACTGTTTTCAAGAGAAATTTTCTGTATTTTTGGGAGGTCCGGGTACCTAAAACCGTAAAACGGAAAGAGTCGCAATTTTCTCCACGTCAGCAATGGCAAATAAATTGAATATAGTCACAGTATGTTGTCTAGAAAACTTAACACTGGTTAAATCCAGAAGAATGGCGAAAAAAATTAGAAAATTAAAAAATTCAACCTGAAAATAATAAAGAAAATAATTATGTATATCTTCGGATTTTACGCAAAGAAAAACGAATAATTTCCGAATTATTGTCAAAGTTCTTTTTTTTATATCACGGATAGTTTTGTAAAAAAAAATATTTGCTTTTCTTTTTTAACACTATCAGCAACACAATATTCCAATCGAAGCCATAAAAAAAAATATCAAGCAACGTACAAATGAATTAATACTGGAAAATTATTTTATTTTTCAAAAGACTAAAAAAGCAGAAAAACAATTATTATTTTGCAAATAAATATAAAATAAAATAAGTAAATCTACCAACAAAAAAAGAAAAGCAGCCCATCATTGCTTTTTAATTTTATTTTTTGCATTTTTTTAATTTCATTTACATAAAAAAAATATTTGATGTTCGTATGGCGTGAATTGTAATGTAAAACGAGGAATTGTATTGTATATTCTTTTTCAATTTTTAATTCTTCCTATAAGAAGTTTGAGATCCACTTTAAAAAAAAAAAAACTTTGTATAATTTAATAATGAATTCTTTCTACATATATTATTTTTCAAATGTGGTTATCAACACTCAACACAACAGCCATTTGTACAAAAACTTTTTTAAAGATAAATAATCATTTTTGATGTTTTTAACTACAAATTTCACAAAACGTTATTTTAAATACCAACCCAGCTTGAAGAATAAATGCAGCATACACAAGAACATATACAAAAATGAGGAATAGGAATTATGTTGAAATGAAATCTAAACGTAAGGTAAAAAACATTACAATAATACCTTAGGAAAAGGCTAAAGGTAACTAAATCAAGATATGACACAAGGTCGATTAACGGGGAGACCCGAGTGTTTCTTCATTGGTCAAAATATTGGTCAGAGCTTGTCCAAGCTGGTCAGAGCCTAGTCAAAGCTGGTCATAACTTGTCCTAACAGGTCCAGGCCAGTCCAAGCTTTTTTTTTGTCAAAACCCCCAGCCAAAAAAAAAAGCCGGGCAGAATCAAAAAAAAAAGGCTAGAATCTATTGTCTCAGTTATGGGTTCCGTTAAATAGTAGAGCAGCCTGAGTTTTTTTTTTTTGTCTGAGGTGTCAGCTGGTCTAGGAGAAGAAAAACTCTGAATTAATTTAAAACTATATCTTTCAAAGGAAGGGTCATGTTTAAATATTCATGTTATCCTTAAGCTTTGACATTATTCTGGAGGTTTATAGAATATAAAATCCTATATTTTACAACCAATAGGTGAAACACAAATAAATAAGAAACACCCACACATAAATAGGATCAGAATCACTAAAACAAAAACTTTTGTACAAATCAGTAAAAAAAAAAATAGAATCCAAAATGAAATAAGTGGTTTCTGGAATTCGATTTGCTATGCTTCCGACTATGTCCATATGTTTGAACTCCAAATGAACTGGTTGCCAAGTGCTATCCTGCGTAAACCGAAAAGCTTTTGTTTGGAGCCAATCACATGATCAGGATAACTATATATACATTGATTTCGGCGACAGTAAAAACACACACAGCAAAAACCCAATCAGTAGCTGGATGTGGATCACCTGTCAATGACAGGTGGTTACATCTGTAAACACCTGACCAGAATTCTCTTGTTACCATGACAACAACTCAGCCAGCAATGACTACACACCATTCAAAGGAATATTCACACAACTCAAAGAAATATTCATAGCCATGGAAAAAAGTAAGTCTGATCACCTATCTGTATATTCATTTCCTTTTGGAACCACCATAATCAGATTTCACATATTAGCACTCACACACATGTTTCTACCAATGTGCTTCACTCACACACACACACACACACACACACACACACACACACACACACACACACACACATACAATCAGCAGCCACACATACACTCTGTTAAAATGTGCTACAGACACATGCACATATATACACACTTTATATTGACCAAGGCATATGACTTTACGAACTACCCTTTAACAAATGGAAAATTTTGTCAAAAATTTGAACTTAAATTTTTTATGACCAGAACAAAAACAATGTTTACCATGTAAAAACAAATGTTAATATGTACATAAATATATGATTATTCCAATCTGGTTTTCCTTTTTGCCTATGTAAAGAAAATCATTTCTTTGCATTATGTTGTATTTGTGGGCACAACACTTGGATTTTAATTTTTCACTTTTAATCCAGGTAGACTGACCCTACAGGTTAAACTCTGTGACAATAAAACATCAGGTAGACTCTGTCTATATTTCTGAGATGAGGTATTGTAATTATTTACATTGTTTGGACTGTTCTCCTAAACCATATTGCCATATTCATAATGTTTTAGCCGTTGTTTGTTCTGGCCATCTTCAGGTGACTGAATGGCCCAGTGGATAAAAGCATTGGTTGGATTCAGTGACTTGACCCAAAGAGTTGTGTGTTCAATACTTGGCTACTGCAGTGGTGAACAAAAACTTGGAGACATCCAGAGGAGGCATGGCATGTGGAACTAAAACAATCTATCCCGGTGGACGAAATAAAGGGTTTAGTTCAAAATTCCAATCACCCAAAGAAGGCCGGAGCATACAATGGCCAAAACTTCATGAATATGGCAATAAAGATGTGGACAATAATCTGAACAATGTAAATAATCAGGTAGACTGATCAGAGATTTTGTGGCATACTATGTACCATTTCTTTATTATTATTTCTTCCAAAAGATGTGGCTGATTCTACATAAACCTTCACTTCTATAATCAAATTATATGTTTCGATATTCTAGCAATTCAATTCTAAATTAAACTGTTAAAAATTGATGAGAGAGTACATCACATACTCATCATGGATCAGCCTTCTGAGTATTACATTATATTGTCTACCAGGATACCTGCTAGATGGTATGGCAATCAGCAGTATAAAAGGAAAGGATTTGCTCTCTCTTTTTGCTCTAGGATGTAGTAGTGATAACATGGGGACTTGTCTCCATGGGAGGAGATTGCTTTACCCTGGCAAACCAACTACTTAACTTCCAACAAACCACATGGACATCTTACATACACACTATAGCTGAGTATTTTCTTTCTTTTCTTTTTAGCTATCTTTCCATACATAAATATGATTTTTTTCCTTCTCTACTTTTATGTTCTCTAGATAAAAATAGATATATGTATAAAAATCCTCCATATGTTGAATTTTTTTAAATATTGAAGATTTATGCATTTTCCAAGCATTTCTTTCATTTGCTCTCGTCACATAAATTCAGTAAAATAAGATGAGAGCATCTCTTCTTCTTACATATTTTGATAATTTTGTAATTTTTTCAATAAATTTTTGAATAAAAAGATTTTTAAAGTTTATTTCTTTATAAAATGTTAAATAATAAATATTGCATTGTACTTGGTTCACATATTTTTATAATCTTGTAAATAAACATTGCCGAGGGAGTCAAAAGTAATAACAGTGTCAAAGGAATAACCGTCCTTTTCCCACACCTTTTTTTGTCAGCACATTTCTATATGACTGTATATTGATTATTGATAATGTCGTACCCACAATAAATTTTACCTTTGAATTTGACAACACTTTACTCTTCCTAGATATCATGCTGCATAGAAATAATAACAAACTTCTGTTGGAGGCTTACAAAAAATCTAATGAGATTGACCATATCAATTTTTATTCCCATCACCATAACAAGATAAAATCTGGAATAATTATAAGATTCTATTTAAGAGCATGAAGGATCTGCAGCCCCCAATACTTACCTAAAGAAGAAATATACATAGAAAACACTTTCAAAAACCTCCAATAAACTTATTATTTCATCCACAATGCTACAAGAAAAACATACAAGATATACAACTGCAAAAAAGATAATAATAACAACAAAAAAGATAACAATAATAACAACAATAACAATGAACTAGATAAAAACAAACACATAATACTACTTACTAACTCCATAATATCCACTATCTAAAACAATTTACCCAATCTAACAACACCAAAATAATTACAACTTTTTTTCAAAACTATTGGTTATATTGTCTGTGAGTAATCAATTAACTCTATTGTTGCATTAAGAAAGATGTTTGGTGTTTAAACCATTAAAAATAGAAATATCCAAAGAAAACTAATACAAATCAAAACAATTTATTAGCAGCCTGATCTCCTTTATTTACTAATAAGATATTCACTTATTGGTGTCAAGTAATTCTTCCTGTTACCATAACAACAGAATATTTTATTAATAAGACAGTGAAATCAAGTTGCATGACAGATAAATATATATAAACTTATATTATGTTTTATATGATAGAATAGGTATATATATATATACACACACAGACAATATAAATTTAAATCACATTATTTGATTAACTGAGATAATAGTTTCAGAAAAATTATGCCTGTATTTCTATGTTTTATCACATGGATATACGCACAAATGATATGAGTGCAATTTACCAAATATTTAATGACTCTGTGAACTCAGGTCAGTAGAACCTTTCCTATTTACCATCCCAACATTCCAAGAGTTCCTTACTGCTTTTATTCTTTACAAGCTGAAGTAGAAGGAAAAAAAATTAATCCCAAATACAACTTGAAAGTAATAAGCAAACCATTGATCCAAAGTCTTTCATATGTAATAGAATTCTTGCAGATTCTATATATTGAACTATATATACTAATAATATTTTATATTTCAAATGGTGTTTTAATAACTATTTTTTGTTTGAAATTTTGATTAGTTCATGTCATATATATATATATATATATATATATATGTGGGAGGATGTTTTCAGGGGGAGGGTGGGGTTTTAACAGAAGGAATTTTCCATTACAATTTTCTAAGTTGAAAAATATGAGAATAACAAACTTTAGCCCTGAAAATGTACAATTTGTTTGCTGTGTGCGTGTGTGTGTAATATATAGAAGAAAGTATCAAGTCATATGTAAATATGTAGACTATACAATATGCATATGCTTCTGTAAGTGTTTGTGGGTAGGGGTGTGTGTGTGTGTATATATATATATATATATATATATATATATATATATATATATAAGGGGAAAGAAGTATGGCAAAATGGAAAAAGTTATGTGGCAGTTTCGTCCTTTAGGATTTCATTAGACCAAGTTGATATTTATATTGATGTGGCTACATATGTGCATGAACGAGAGATGCTGGGAATTTTAAACTTAAAAATTTTTTTTTAATATGTGTTTTGGCATATATTCTAGCCAGTTTCATTTAGATTCCTTTTGCTTTTGTTTCCATCACTTTTGTTATTAAATATTGTCCCACATTATGATAACAGAAGATCTGCCAAGAACAGTGAAACTTAAAAACCTGGAAGCGAATTTACTGTGGATGATCTGGCAATTAAAGCATTTTCTAAACATTTTTATATTAGTAAATTGTTTTCTCATTTAATTTTAGTAGCATTTTTAAATCAAAATTGTGGTCAGTCTCATTATGGTGAGCAGTTAATGTATTGTTGTGATGAAGGTGAAACATGTCACACAAAAACTTTTTTCATTTTGTCATACATCCTTTTCCTATGACTGTTTTTGACATATAAAAAATTTATATATTGTTTTTCCATATACCTATGTATGAGGGTAAGTCAAAAATTATTTTCATTTTCGCCATAACATATCTGTGTTATGAGTGTAGATATTTTTTTTTTTCCCTCGTATATACAGGGTAAGGCAAAAGTTGCACACCATAGGAGCTAATGGATAGGTTGAAGAGGTCATGTTGAATGGCCACCAAGGTCATCAGACCTGACAGCCTTGGATTTTTTTTCTGTGGGCCATTTGAAATCAGTTGTTTATCAGATGCACCCCAAAAATATCGAGGAACTTAAGAATTAAATCTGAATGCAGTAAAATGACAAACTCTTCAACGTGTTAATGAACCATACAAGTACAAAATTGAAATGTATTTTGAAAAAGGAGGAGGACACTTTGAACAACACAGATAACAATTAAATAACTAGTAAATAAAATTTTCATGTGTAATTATATTTTTAATAAATTATCCCTATGATGTGCAACTTTTGCCTCTCCCTGTAACAGGCAAAGTGGAAAAATCCTCTGTAATGTGTTTTATACTTTAAAAGGACTTTATTGGACTAAAGCAGTGGTTCTCAACCGGGGTCTACATGGACCCTAGGGGTCCATGTAATATTTCCGGGGGTCCACAGGCAAAACTCACTTGTTGTGTTAATTAAAAATAGTAATAATAATTATTATTATAATTATAGTAGAATATTTTATTTGTATTAAATTAGTTTTCATTTAAAAATAAAGCTTAATCGTATACTATTTCTTTGATAATTAAAACCTTAAAATTTATATTAGTGAAGAATAGAAAATTGTTCTTATGTCCAATAGCTATGAAGGGGTCCACCAAGATAAAAAGAAGGGGAAAGGGGTCCATGGGTAAAAAAAGGTTGAGATCCACTGGACTAAAGTAATGTTATTATTTGGAAATAATTTGGATTGCCAATGGGATCACCTTTTAGCAGACTTTTAGCTTGTCTGTTCTTGAATTTGGTCCTTTCTAAAGTATTTTACCTAAACAATCAATATATTTCTAATATATTGATAATGCTTTATAAATATATACCTCAGTCAGTCAGTTATGTGCCATGCATGATATGCGCTTAGCCGATCATGTATCTTTTGATACATGACTGACGAGGCAGACTTTTTTCCCCACAGTAGGTTGCCATTTCTTTCTGCGGTAGACCAGTTGCCATCCAAGGCTATAGAACCTGGTCTTTCCTACTATTTACCCATAGCCGGGGGGGGGGGGAGAAGAGGATTCATACCTTTTCCCAAGGATATTAGCATGTAATTATTAATGGATTCAACTGGAATTCAAACTCGGCTCTTGTAGATAAACAAAACAAGTCAAACATATGATAGACTTTACTTATGAAACAGAAATAACTAACACGTTACCTTTCTTCAATATCAGGTTAAACTGTACTGATAATGACCTAGAACTAAGTGTCTAATAAATCTAACTTGTGTCTATAAATCTACTAATAAAAAAGATCTCATAAATTTCTATTCTCACCATAACAGCAAAATAAAACCTAGAATAATTATCAGATTCTCTTTAAGAGAACTTAGAATTTGTGGCCCTCAGTATTTACATCATGGGAAGAAATATATTGAAAATACTTATAATCTCCTCTAATACACCAATTATTTCATATTTAACACAAAACAGAAAGCTTGTCTATTTTTTAAATTAAAATAATGAATAACATAAAGAAAATTAATCAAACAAGAAAACATTATACTATCTACCTACTCCATCACAACTAAAATTGGAAAGAACTTCCCTAAACTTAATTTGTACTTCTACTTCTAAAACAATAACAGACTTAATACAAAACAAAATAATAACAACATAAAAGCTGAAGTAGGAATTTACTCTGTAGCATGGAATGATTGCCACAAAAATACGTAGAACAGAGCTTGAAGAATTTAAATAAAAGACGAACACAAAAGACGAACACAAAAGAGATCTTTTATAAAACAATGCACTTAATGCATTAGTTGCTTACCATAATGAGTCTGACCATAATTTTGATTTAAAAAATGATTTAATTAAATGAAAAAGCAATTTAATAGGACAAAAATGTATAGAAAGTGCACTGATTGTTAAATCATCCATGGTAAATTTGCGTCCAGGTTCATCTTTTTTCTGTTGTCACTATGTGGGATAGTTAAAAAAATACGATGATAAAAACAAAACAAAATAACATAGGCAAAGTGAATGAGATTAGCTAGGTTGTGTGTCAAGATACATTGGGTTTGAAAAAAATTTAAACTCAAAAATTTCAAATTTAGCATTTCCACATTTTCAGCGTTTCTCCTCAGTGTATAATTACAACCAATATTTACATTTATATCTCCTCCCTCACCCCCCATTACATATATATTATTCCATCAATAAGAACATTAGTCCAATTTTCCCCTTTCATCATTCAATTTGCATAGCATTCTGACACACATATATATATATATATATATGTATGTATGTATTTAAATAAGGTATATTTTAGCATCAAGAATTCTCTCAAACATGTTTTTTAAATAATATGGACAAATTCTCTCTATCAGTTTTTTTATTGAATCTTTCAAATTACCAAATAAGTTCTTAGTCTTATCAGTAAATTTGCCAAAATTCATATTAACTTTTATTTTATATTATTTTTTCTTCCCAAGTACTTTTGAATGATACTTCATTCATTTTCAAGGATTTTTCTGTTTGTAGTTATGCAACTGGTTAGTATGATGATCCAGCAAGAAACTGATTGTCAGTCAAACACACTCAATAAAATGCAATATTTTCTATTTAATACAAGAAGTAAATTTATGTATATATGATGACTTCTCATTATACATATATTTATATATATTTACTAAGCTTAGTTTAGTCTGGCTCAAGTTAAAATTTATAGAGCACCAAGATTACTTACAATGACCAGCATGGTTAGCTTGTTAAGCATTGTTCTGTAGCATGTATTTTGTATGTTTGTATCTGGTTCTCATATGATCACTGGAGTTAAGTAATAGATAGGTTACCATTTGGGAATATCAGGTGTTGTAAACTTGAATGTGGTATAATGTATAACAGCTTGAAAGTGGAAAACAGAGAGGTGAGTTCCAATTCCAGTTGAGTTTATTATATTCACTTATACCCTTAGGAAAGGTATAAATCCACCTCTTCTCCCCCCAGCTATGGCTGAATTAGTAGAACTTAAAACATTATTATCTCCAAAACATTTTTACAAACTAAAAATATTTTCTGGTTTTAAATAACATTCAAAAGGTTGATAAGAAAATAAATCAATCAGGCAATCAATGTATGTATGGGGTGGGGTGAGAGATAGACTGGAAAATTGCACTACAAATAATGAATATTGACAAAATTCAGTTAAAATTAGTTTAGGACATTTTACCTGACCTGTCTAGAAAAAATAGAGCAATTGATTCTAAAAGCTAAAGATTAATTTTCAGTTAGTTGATACACATTAGCATATAATACATTCAGATTATTTACATTAAATTATCAATATATATTTTCCAATAGTGAAAAAACTTTAACCTCAAGAATATATCCCAATTTTGGCTTGCAAAATTTTGAAAAAATAAGTAAATATAAATTTAAGTGAAGTAATAATTAGTAATAATAATAGTAAAGTCATTGACCTATAAAAAATTTTAGGTTATTTTTCTAAAAATAAAATAAGACAAGACGTCAAGGCAGATTTAAAGAGATACCATCTTGTAAGGTATACAGTGTGTATATATTTATATATATATATATATATATATATATATATATCTTCTCCCTACTCCAAGGTATGGGTAAATAGCAGAAAAGACTGAATCATATAGCCTTGGGTGGCATCCGGTCTAGGAAAAGGACACGTCTGAATTCAAACTTGAGGAGGGTTGTTTGGGGATCTTGTGGCATGTGGTGCACTAGTTCTCTGTATTTGGCTTTTCCAAAAAGTGTAGTTGGTTCTGCACAAACCTTTATGACTATAACCAAATCATATATATGGTTAGCCTGGCTGTTCTAATTCATATTGATCTAGATCTATATTTGATCCCAATTCATATTCATATATATATTATACACATATATATTCATATATTATACACATATATATTCATTATACACATATATATTCATATATATATTATACACATATAGATTCATATATTATACACATATATATTCATATATATATTATACTCATATATATTCATATATATATATTATACACATATATATTCATATATATATTATATATTTTATATATATTCATATATATATTATACTCATATATATTCATATATATATTATACACACACTAAAGAAAAAACAACTATGTTGCTGTGACCAACAGACAAAAAAATCCCAAACAAGGAAAGAAAAAAGACCTAAAGGCAAACACCTACCTACTTAGTAAAGTGATGCTGTTGCATAATAATTTTTTAAGTGCTTATTTTTTGTCAAAATAAATGCAAATAAACTGTAGTTACTGAAATTTTATTTTATACTTTAAAAAATACAAAATATTTCAATTTTAAGTTGTTTTTTAAAGTAATGAAGGGTGGACCGAAGCTTTTTGTGTGTGTGTGTGTGCGTGCGTGCGTGTGTGTGTGTGTGTGTGTGTGTGTGTGTGTTTCTAAAGAATTAATAATGTATATATTTTTAATCCAACAGTTTCATTACTTCAGACAATGCATACTTGTATTTGAAACCAACACTCCATTTTCACTTTTACTTTAGTGGTGGGAAAATAGAACCTTGATAAATTGTGACACACTTCATAGCTGAGTCGTAGATAAGTGGTTTCTCCTACAAAACGGGATGCAGGTTCAATCCCAGCTGGAGAGCACATTTTCTGTTTTAAGATTTATCAAATATGCAGGTCAATAGATGTATTATACACATAATTTAAAGTAAAAATAAATATCGTGTCTATTTCAAATACAAGTATCAAGTATAACATTTGAAGTTTTTACATAAACTTCATATATAAAATATAAAAACTTCATATAAATTATATAAACTTCATATATAAAACTTGTGTGTTGTGTGTGTATATACAAGACCTTACGTGGGGGGGGGCAAAAAGGAGGGCGCTCCTTTTTTTACTGGAGCAAAGAAGAGGACTCATTTTATACTCAACCGGAGTGGAGCATGAGCAGCTCTTTTTGGGATTAAAGAGCGAGGGATTTTGCGCTCCTCGCTCCAAAATTATTTGAATTTTTTTAAGCATTAGTCTGTATTCAACAATAAAAAAGAAAAGAAAGGAAAATTTGAGCTAAAAACTCTTTGAGTTATTTTTTATTATATGTGTGGTAAATGTATGAGAGAGAGAGTGAGTGAGAAAGTGTGTGTTAGTTTCCATTTTTATGTGTATCTATTTCATTCAACATTTACCTGGGTTTTGATAAAGAGGCAAAAAATCTGACACCTAGGTGTTACCATTTTGATATCTGGGACATTTCTTTTAAGTTGCAGGAGACAGTCTGAAAAAAAAAAAAATTCAAAAAGATTGAGTCAATCCGTAGAAAGTCTTTGAATGTTTTTATTTAAAAAGTGTGTGTGTGTGTGTGTGTCTGTGAGAGAGAGAGAGAGAAAAAGAGAAAGAGTGTAAAAGCTGTCTGTAGATATTGGTGTGGGGGAAGAAAGGTTTGAACTTTTTTTGTTTTTATAACAAATTTCATTGCTGAATGAATAAATAGACCAATATTTTCTTTTAAATTTACTGACAATTTACTTTTGTACACAATTTTGCCATGATGATGACGTAAAGAAAGTTATTAAAAAATAAATGAAATCTTTACGCCACGGATAATAACTTCCGTTGGATTTTCTCGCCTATTTCTCTCGATATTCGTCCAAATGTTGAATTTCGTTTGAAATTATACTTTTTGTCTTGAAAATAACCTATATAAATTGTTTTGTTTAAAAAATTTCTTAATGGCCGCTTTTAAGAAAATTTTCTTAAATCGGCCAAGAAGTTGAGATTCCGATCTATAATTTTTTTTATTTACACCAGAATATTTTACTGACTGGAAATAGTAAATTTAATGATTTAGCTTTCAATTTAATGCTAAAATGAAATCTTCAAGTATGCTTTTTTTTTCATTTTGAAATTGAAAGAGGAATTTTTTGAAAAAACCGTCACAGCTTGAAAAACGGAAATTTCGAAAAAAAAACAACCTATTATTAAAGTTAAACTCCAGTTTATGATAAAATAAAATTTGTAAAACTAGATTTTCTGTTTGTTAAGGTAATTCTTTTGGAGTTAGAAATGACGTATGCCTTAAAGAAGTACATTGGGAGAATTTTTATGTTTATATGGGTAAAAAAGGGTATGCTGACAGGCTAAAAATGTTGGTTCTTATAAGTTAAATATTTCATGCCCAGCAAAAATGTCCAACGTTTATGAAAGAAGGTACATTTTTTTTTAACAATGGAGCGCCGAAAAAGAGGCGATCTTTTTTTTAATGGAGTTGGGAGCTGGAACAGCTGCTTTTTTCAAACAGGGAGCAAATACGAACTCCAGCTCCAATTTTGGGTATGGGAAAAAGATCATCTCCAAAAATAAAAAAAGCGCGTAAAATAAATCCTATATATATATATATATATATATATATATATATATATATATATATATATATATAATATAATCATTTAATAAAACAAATAATAAAGCTGCATGCTATACAAATACAGTCCTTTATGTAAAATCTATGTATATATTCAGAGTAATATACATAAAATATATATAAAAGTGATACTTAAATTTTGTTGTTTTCCCACAACTTATACTTGCATAGTCACATGTTGTTTATTTGTTGACAGTTGCACAATCTTCAGGTTGTTGAAAAGAACAGGAAGATCAATTATATATGCCCATGCTGAATAGGATCTCTTCCATGCACCTCTGAACACTCACCTTATTTCGCAATGTATACTATGGGTCACCTAATTCCTGTTGATTTTGTTTCATACATTTTTGCACAAATGTCCTTGAAAAAGGGATGAATCCATCTTCCCTCAGTTGTGGTTTAAATAAAAGGACAGACTGGGCTTACAAGCATTGGGTATCAGCCAGTCTAAAAGTAAGAAAACCTAAAATTTAAATCTGTGGAGATATTGTTTGGAGATTTTTGTGACACACTGTGCACAATTTTTCTTTATCAGTTCTTACAAAATGTTTTGACCACTATAATCTAGTCAACTATATGTGTATTCTGGCAGTTCAGCTCTAAACTGTTGAGCTTTCATATATTGAAATTAATAGAAGAGTCCACTATATATATGTTTTGAACAATAAAAAATATTAAAAAATTAAAATTTTCAGATATACTGGGTTGTATATTAATATTTTTTCGTTTTATTATTTCAATTAAATTCCTTGACTAGTTTCGGCCAGCATAGTCATCATCAGGAGAGAAAAAATTTCTGCTTGTTAGTAGCAGTGAACAACAGGATTGAATGACTTGATGGAGAAAATCAACTTTATCTGTAGTTTCATTTGTTTTTTTTATCATAAATTTTGGTCAGTCCTTGTGTTGGTCAAACAGTCTCTTTTAAGTTGTTAAGATAAAGGCTGAATGGATTCATGCTGCTCTGAATTCCCTTGGTCATTTTGACAGTTTTATTGATTCCTGGAAAGGGAATGTGTCTGTGTTAAGTGTGTGTTATTTAGTTCTTAGGAAGTGAGTGAGTATGATGTATGTAAGTGTGTATATTAGTATGAGTGTATGTTATCGTTTAGCTCTTTAGGGAGTGAGTGAGTATGATGTATGTAAGTGTGTATATTAGTATGGGTGTGTGTATAAGTGTGAGGCTTCAATACCATGTCTGTCTTGTGTGGGTGAGAAATGTGGATAGGGCCCGATTTGTGGGGTTAATTCTATCTATATTGTTAAATTTGTGATTAAGCCTGTCTGGATGGAGTGTTTTGAGGTGCAGGATCCACTTTTCTTCATGGTCTTCTAAAATTTTTCTAATTTTATCTGATCTGAACTTTTCTATTTTCTCAATTATAGTGAATTTGGCATGGGTTTTAAAATCATGTTTTTGTAGGCAGAAATGTTGTTCGACAGGTAATAATCTTTCATAGAGAGCCAACTTAATTCAATTGCAATAATTATTAATTCTGTAGTGAAAGGGCCATTCAAATTTTCCCACATATTGTTTCTGGTATAGTGTGCATTCTAGGAGGTAAATTATGTTATGACTTCTACAGTTAGAATTGTGGTAGATTTTGAAAGTAGATTTAGCAACAGAGCTAGTGAACGAATTGGTGTGTCTAATGTGGTTACAGCATAAGCTCCTTTTGTTGTTACATGGTTGGGAAAGTCCTGTTGTTTTGGTTTTTGGTTTATAACAGATTACCTTGTCCCCTGAAATGTGGTTACTACCTATAATTTCTTTTAGGTTCTTAGGCCTATAATATGCTAGAAAGCTGGCTTCCTCAAACAATTTTTTTAGGTCTGGTCTGAGATGTAGTATTTCCCAGCAACTTTTGATTATCTGGGATAGTGGAGGCAGAGTGGGATTGAAAGTGGTTACTAGAGGGATGTATCTAGGTTTATTTTTAATCTTGTACATTAAGGTGTCTTCTCTAGGTGTGGAAATTGCTTTATTTACTTGTAACCTGATTAGGTTTTGTTTATATCCATGTGTTGTGAATAAGAAGCACAAATTTTTCAATTTTTTCTAATTATATAATTAGAAAAAAAGTGTCTACGTGTGCTTCTTATAATATGTAAAATAGATAGGTAGTTAATAAAACAAGGACAAACAAAATGGTACCATTATAATCAGTATGAAAAACATTTATTAAATATTAATTATTAACCATATGACAGAAATGAAGCACAGAGAGAAAGGTTTTTAGTTTGGAATTTTAGGACATGCCTGTGTCCTTCATTAACAGACTGGTACACTCCCCCCAGTACTCACATGGTATTCAAACCACGGGCTCTAAGCTGTGACAGTTCTAATCTCAGATATTTACTTTTCTGTTACAAATGCAAGAAGGGGAATTATGTAGGATAAACCAGAACATAGTTCCATTTACGGTTCAATAACCACAAGAAAAACATCAAGCACAACAACAACAATTTCCTTGTCTCTGTATACTTCAACCAACCTGGTCATAGCATCAACGATGTTGGGTGTGTACTTTTAGCATCTTGGTTTGGTAGACAGGAAGATAGACACTTCGAGTTGGAGTTGAAGTATATCCTAAAAGTATTGGAGTTGAAGTATATCCTAAAAGTAAATTTCTACATAGAGAGACTAAACAGAGATTTGGGTTTACGCAGAGAGTACAATTTCCACAAGGAGACCCATTATCAGCAACACCACTCCTCAGATGAGTAAGCCCTCCACCCACATTTTAACACTAAATTTTAATAGCCATCACCCCACCTACTGACTATATTTTTATATTCTACCACCTATGATTTCCCTCATTATGCACTATTCAGTAATGGAAGTATTGCCATGTACACTGAGGGCCACTTTCCAGTCACTCTTTTTTATACCATCATTGATTCTATCACTATGGCTCGTTTACATATAAACTTATGTAAGGACTGGGGAAGATTAGTGCAGATACATATTAATCTTGTACATGTATTTATATCTTTATGTGTATTGAGATTCATATGTTTGTGTGGTGGCTTGTATATATTTACACACTGTTATCTGCACTTATGTATGCATTTGCATCTATATATGTATACGCTTTTCCTCTCATCTTTTCATTTATTTTTTTATTTTCTGTACCTGCTTTTTTGTTAACAATAGATTTTCAAATTTTTACCCACATTTTTATCCATTTTTTGTTTCTTCACTTTTTCTTTTCGTTTCATTTTATTTAATAATGTTTTATTATTATAGATTCCATTTTTTCCTCCTCATTTTTTTTCATCACATCATATTCTAACCACAGCCCATCATTCTACACTTGACAACTTAGTCCAACAATTTTTGTTACACATGAGACATCTTTCACCTCCCTCCCTGCCTGCCCAACCTATAACTCTCTTCATCTATCAAATAGACCTGCCTAACATTTTTATACTGATCCAAATTTTAAATTTAAGTTTATTTTCATAAAAAGTTTCCTACATTGAGGAATCAGACAGAGATCAGTTTTTTGCTAACAATACAATTTCTACAGGAAAATACCCCATCTACAAAAGCATCTGTTGGTGAGTAATTCCCATTTCTCTGTTTATTCCTCGTCTGTTGATAAAGGACACATGTGTGTCCAAAAATTCCAAACTTAAAACCTTTCTCATTTCTGTCATATGGTTAATAATTAATATTTAAGTTTATTGTACTGATTATATTGGTAGCCTTTCATTTATCCTTGTTTTATTAACTAACCTATCTATTTTATTTATATATATATATATATATATATATATATATATATATATATATAACAGCAAAATTGTCCAAATCATGTAGCAGCATAATTATCCATCCCACAAAATGTTTAATATCTAAAACACCACTAAACTAATTAAGTTTATTTTTTCCAGGTTTTCAGATAAGATGTTTAGCCATCTTGACACTTTTTTTTGTAAGAATCACTGAAAAACGCTTTGAGTTTTTCAGCTAGAAAGAGAGCCGGTTAAAATTGTTTTATGTCAGTACCACTGTCTTCCCAACTGAGCAATGGTGAGAGGAAAACATCATTCAGGCCTTCAGTAATGGTATCAACATTCATACTCTGGCTTCTGTCTTCAAAGTACATTCAAGTACCATCAAGAGAATGGTGAATAAATTTAAAAAAGAGGGAACAGTGGAGAGGAAAACTGGATCAGGAGGTCACAACAGGAAGAGGAATGAACATTTCAACTTTGAGCTAAAGAGATCATCATAAAAGATCCAATTCAATTCATAAGACATTTGACACATGAGAGAGGAGTTTTAGCTATAACAGTCCAAAGAACAATGAAAAAAGACATGAAAATGCAATCGTACATGAAATCTGTGAGACCCCTTGTTACTCCAGGATAGAAAGTTAGAAGTTTAGAGTGGGCAAAGATCATCTTGAATAAGTTGGAAAATGATCCTGAATAATATATAATATATATATATATATATATATATATATATATATATATATATATATATATATATATATAACTTTATTTCAATTCTTCATGAGCTTTGATCCTTAAAATATGATTAATTAATGATGAACATGTCATTTTTTTTTAAGATCAATTTCATCAAGATTCTTCTTTAAAACTTGGTGAGTAATTATACATTCTTATTGAACGAAAAGTAGAGTCCAATAGTGTTATAAAAACCTCAGAAAATTCCAGTAAGATATCTTTAATCATTTCTAAATACAACAGTTTGGAGCTTAATCTAACAATTGGACAATTTTGCTGTTACACCTGGTATATATAAGATATACATACACACACTTAAAAAAGAAATGACATATATTTATATATATATATATATATATATATTCTACTTATTAAATAATTATTTTGTGTTTACATTTATATATACAAAAAATACTTGTAAAAATGAGAAACAATCTAGACATGGAAATAACATTATTTATTATCTATCTTGTTATGTGGTGTTGGTGAAACAACAATATATAATACATTATATAAAATGGTTATTTTTTGTCAAACGTAGATTAAATTTGGATCAGAATTTGACAGAATGAAATAAAGAATAAGTAAATATGAATACAGTCTTTTAAAGGTACAAAAAAATTTTTTTGTATAGATGTGTGTAATTTTGTGTCCAGGGTAATTTAGTTTAAAAATATTTTGAAGTGTCTGGTGTTTTCTTGTCTAAATTTTTTATTAGAAAAGGAAAAATCTCATAAATGTTACTATTATGGCCTGAGAAAGGAAAAGGAGATAAATTTAGTTGATGCACATTTTGACAACCTGTTTTTGTTCATACTTTTTCAATAATTTTAAAAATGTCATGTGTTTGTGGTTTTATAGGGAATAAAAAAATTGGTTTTTTATTCTTATTTTTTTTAGAATGAATGAATTCATAACTCCATTTCCAATTGTTATAATTATTTTCTGACAGTTGTTTAATTAATTTTTAATTAATTATTTTTTTATAAAAATGTAGTTTGAAAATCTTTTGTTCTATTTGTCAAACATTAAATCACTCCTTATCCTATCCTATCAAGTATATATATATATATATATATATATATATATATATATAAAGATATTTAGAGAGAGAGAGATAGAGAGAGGGTTTGCTTCAAGACCAATAAAAATTTGTTAAGAAATTTTTTTAACAGAAGGTTTTTTGTTCCTGTTTTTAACCAATTGTATTTAAATATAAATTGTTCAATCAAAAAGACTACTTTTGGCTTTCTCTTAAAAACATTATCAATTTTTTTTTTTGTTTTGTGCTATGTCAATTTCATTTTTTTTCTGTCATCATACCTCCATGTGTTATGTCATTTTTTAAAAAAATATTCTGTTGTCACATGACAGTTCATGTTGTTATATGTTTTTTTAATAAAATATATACAATTACAATTAAACAAATTATTAATGCTGGTTATATTTTTTTTTTGCTTCAGAAACTTTTTCTATTTTTCAAAAACTGGAATTCAAATTAAATTAAAATTGTAGATTATAAAATATGTCAAATCTATGAAAGAAGCTCTAAAGTACACAGGCCATAATGAAATATAAAATTATAACATAGTATGTTCAAATAATTCACCCGAATTAGGTTGGAATAAAGAAGAGTATGTCGACTGTGGAGTTTAAGTCCTAATTGAAAATGATTTTGAAAATATTATGCCAGCATTTATTTTAATGTCCTGTTTCTTTTTTGATCTTTCAATTTTATAAAAAAAACACAACATCAAGTATTCTTTTTCGTTTTTTAAAAGTTATTTTGAAAACAGAAACATCACTGATTTGTGATTCAGCAGAGATAAAGAATAATTCAATTAAATTTAATTTGAAATCAAAATTATTGATTCCATATCCACATTAGATTAAATCATTTTTTGGATTATTTCGAGATAATATAAATATTTATAATTCAAGGGCTTATTGATTCAAAACAATATATAAAACACTGAATAATTTGCTTATTATATACTTACCATGCTTTGATAGAAATAGAAGCAGATAGTAAATGTGAATTAAGCCTTTTATTTCCTGGTTTGGTTAGATTAAAAGGTCTAACTACAAGATTGAAAAAAATGTAAAAAAATAATCAAGATATTTTGATACAAATACATACCAAATGAATAATTCTTACTAATTGCTAACTGTAATTTAAAATTTAAAAACAAATTAGCCCTAATTTTTTTTTTTTTTTTTTTTTTTTAGATGTATCAAAATTTAAAAATTTAATCTTAAAAAAGATCTAATGCTTTGCTCTTGTAATACAAATGTAACAACATATAAACCCAGATATAAGAGAAATACGGATAAAGAGAATTTTCTCTAGTCCCAAATTAGAGCCTTACAGGAATGTAAATGAATAGACCAAACCCGGATATAAAAACCCGATGATAAGAGAAAATATATAAAAGAGAATTTCTCCGGTCCCAACAACTCTCTTATATCCGGGTTACACTGTATATTGAAATTGTACTGACCCAAAGTTCTTGTTAATTTTTTTATGCTGTTGGAAAGCACAAATTAAGAAATAACCAAATAAATAATTACACTTTACAGATTATTACAAGTACATCATGAATAATTATGAAACTCTAAATTAAAATTAAAATTTGATAAGACAAATAAATTTTATACTCTTAAATTATAACATATTTTATAATTTCATCAACTTCAAACAAAATAAAACTTAATTTTTATTACAATATTTTTAATGAAACATTATTCCAACTAAGAAACTAAATTGAAATACAATTTATTCAGCTTATAATTTACATAAAAACATACAATTTCTACATTTAAAACTTATATCAAATTATTATATTACAAAATTTTATCTTTTTAACATCTATAATGATTAAATGATTTAAATTTTAACACACTTGGAAAGGAAAATTATTTTTATGCGCCAAATTAGGTGTCTACAACTATGTCCATGTGAAATATACATATAAAAGATACATGTGGAAAAAAAAAGAGGAAAAAGAAATTCAATTCCTGCTTTTCAAGATGTTCACTGCAGTGTAGTCATACAAATCAATTCGTTAATTTTCAGTTATTCACCAAATAGATGAGTAAGTTTTATTTCCTGTTCCATTACAGTTTCATTTTTTTGTGTAACCAAAAATTCTTTTCCTTTTTAAAAAAGCAATTACATACATTTTATATATTTCAAAGCCACAAAAACTTTGTTGTAAAACTGCATAATTTTTTTATTTGACAAAAGCTTATTGTTCATTCTTCACGTTTCACTAAATTTGTGGAAGTTTAAAAGTGACCACATAAGATTTCAATCCTAGCTAGAGGCAACCGGATGTCTAGCCACACTGAAGAGCTGTGAAACAGTGAAACAGTCTGTCTGTGTATGACTTTATATAGGCTTTTGAAATTAATTATCAATTGAAATCATTTTTTGGGAAGAAGTGTGGGTTTGTAAAATAACTGACCATTAAAGCGATATATCGAGACTCTTTGGCAAAAAAGGAATTGAGTCACTCATGTGTGTTTTTTCCCATCAAATAAATAAATTTAATTTGTTTCATCCCTTTTTGCAAAAATAAAAAGTGGTAGAATCTTTTAAATGACAACTTCAATTCAGTCGGGTTTTTAGAATCCTAGCTAGAGGCAAAAGGATGTCTAGATTGTCTGAAGAAAAAGCAAAAACAGTGAAACATAATGTTTAAAATGACTTTATATATATATATATATATATATATATATATATATATAACTAGCAGCCATACCCAGTTGGTTGAACAGAAAAAGCATTCAATTAGAATGGAGAAAAAACAGCATCATGTTTAGATGTAACAGAGTCTATTTTCTTCAATTAATTTAAAGTACATTCATTAAAAAACATTTTGAATTAATGCAGTTACTGATGTAACAGAAGTAGTTTGTATTTATTCAATCAAAGTTAGCTGAGGACATGAAGGGGTAAAACAGGCAACATGAAGACCCACTTCAGACCACAATTATTTTGAACAGTGTGCTACCAGGGATGTAAAAGAAGATACTTTTATAAAACAACTGTTAAGTTTGATGAAAATTGGTTGAAAGAACAATGAAAAATAAGAAAGAAGCCAGTAAAAATAACCATTTTTCGCTATTTATGTGGGTTTTCACTATATGGATTGACTCAAATATCAAGTTAAATGACTGTTAAACAAACAACTTATTGTTGGCTACAATTTAGTGAAGTTTGTATTAGATTGCTTGAAAATTGAGGGAATTTCTAGTTTAAAATTTGTGTTGAAATTTTTGTTTTTCACATTTTTTTGCTAAATGCAGTGGTGTAGAAATAAAAATGAGGTATCTTGAGCTCGTCATCATAGAAGTAACCTATATACCAAGTTTGAATGAAAAGGAAAAATCAAAAAAAGTTGGATGGATCTCAAAAAAGGTGACAAACGGCATTGACATCCTCTTTTTATATATATATATATATATATATATATATATATATATATATACAATATATATATATATATAAGAAAGTTTCATTAAAAACAACTGACAAAATACTGCAGCTAAGTTTTTTTATTTAATTTTTCTTGTGTTCTTATAATTTTTTTCTTTTCTGGACATAATGTATATAGAAATTGTCCAAATGTTCTGTATGTCTGGGCAATTTCAGCTATTCTATTAACCATTATTTTAATTGAATGTATGGATTTTTATGTATGTATCTAGAGTTATAGGAATGTTTTTATTTTCCAAACATGGTCAGCACATTGTGGCCATATTCAGTGTTGATCTTATTGAGTGTTGGGTCTTTCTTTTTTATTAATAATGCTTCCATTGTTTTTCATCTTTTTTTACATGCGGATGAGGCTATTATATTTGTATTGTTTATGAGTATGTTGTTGATGGAGTTTGGTAAGTCTCTGTGTGTGTTTAAAAAAATAAAATTATAAGAACGCAAGAAAAATTAAATAAAAACTTAACTGCACTACCTTGTCAGACATTTTTAACAAAACTTATATAAAAGAGGGATTACTGCCCAAATATGCAATCATATATATATATATATATATACAAGTATAGGATTGGTGTATATGGAATAAATTCCAATAACCAACAAATACTATTCTTAAAAGAGTAGAGAGTAGATTAATATAATTATTTATTCGAAAATTATAACATAAACATGTTATAAAATCACTACAAATTAGCCATTTTGTTTCAACACTTCTGGTGTCTCATCAAGTGATGGTGTTGAATGTTCTAGTGTCTTATCAAGTGATATATATATATATATATATATATATATATATATATATAAAAAGGCTTAAACACTAATATTCCATGGTTATAATTTATTACATTGAGGTTTGTAATTTTGATCAATTCATTAGACCTAAATGATAAATTCAAAAAAAGAAATTCAAAATAACTCCAGGAATAAAAATAAAATCTAGTGAGATGTATTTATGAGAATTAGATGAATGTTAGAAGTAAATGAAAAACTATAGAGAAGGGTAACAGACGAGATCTATTAACAGGAAGGTCCAACATGTGAAAATGGGGATTAAAATTTAACAGAGAGAAGTTTTAACTCCTCTCTTTAAAACTTCTCTCTGTTAGATTTTAAATGTAGCAGGAGTTTAGCTAATTACAGAGTAGTCTCCATATTTATTTGCAAATAATCACAATAAAAATTCTATGAACAAAAATGAGTTAAAATCAAATTTCATGGCCACTTTCAGTAGCCTATAAGCAAACATTTCTAAAAATCCTTTGTGACTTGAACTAGTGTCTAATCGGAGCAATTATTTCAACTGTTTATAATGATATGTCTATACCAAGGACAGATTTGTTGTTTTGGTTACTAGATGCCACACTACATGCTGTCTGCCTTTCCATGGTAACATCAGGGTTGAGATCACTTAATCATGATACCTGATGTAACAATATATCCAGATGGAGATGTCATGGTTTGATGCATATGTCTCTTGACTGCTTTGGTGTTTTTCCTCCTTGTTTTTAATTTCTGACATACATGTAGCACTAAAGCTGGAAAATCTAGGCCATTTGTTTCAGTCACTGGTTCAGTGAGATCCTGGACAGGAGATTCTTCTGCCTACATTGTCTTTTTGATTTGATCTGAAGAAGTTCCAAGCTAACAAAATCAACATCACAAACCCAAGACATGTATTATGCAAAAGTAAAGTTGATAGATTCCTGAGAGTGATTGAAGTCTTGGAATAGTGATGAAGAAGAGTGGAACATCTTAAGAATTTAATAAAATATAGTTTATTTTAGCTGTTGGTTACATAGATACTTCTATCTTGTGTCTTCCTTTCCCCAATTCTTTAAATTTGATATTGGTATGCAGTAGTCTGAACATTGACATGCTCATTCACAACTATGGTGACAACTGAACAACATTTATATGCGCCTGTTTAGTCATGTCCAAAACAACCTCAAGTCTATCGTTAATGGGGGCAAAAGATGGCTTGTTAATTTTAATGCCTCCAAAACTAAACTTATCACCATTAATCATCTGAGAAACCACTCTCTGCCTTCCATCAACATGGCTGATGCTAATTTCCAGGAAAATGACTTGTTGCACCTTCCAGGGCTAATATTCTCAGCTGACATGAAGTGGAAAGACTATACTGAATCCATTGCTAGGTCAGCTACTAAGAAAGTTGGCTCACTGTGTTGTGCAAGATAATTTTTCTCTCCAGAATCTACCTTACATATCTATATGTCTACCATCTGTATGTCCATGCTTAGAATATAGCTGCCACATATGGTCTGGTGCCACTGCTACTTACCTTGATAAAATCCAAAGAAGAATCAGCAATATTATCTGCCACCTTCTGACTGCTACAAAGTTGTCTTTCTGTGCCATTTCTATAAATACTATCATGATAATTGTTCAGATGAGCTCTTTGCTATGGTACCTAGACTTTTTAAATTTAAGCACAGTACTAACCTATCTCTCTATATTTCTGAGATGAGGTATTATGTACACTATTTACATTATTCAGACTATTGTCCTCATCTTTGGTACCATATTTATCACAACATTTCGGCCGATGTATGCTCCGGCCTTCTTCAGTTGGTTGAAATGTCAAACTGAACCCTTTATTTCACTCAATGGAGTAGACTGTTCTAGTTTCATGTGCCATGTATAATGGATGTCAGTTATCAGTTATCTCCTGTTAATTCCCCTTTCCAAGTTCTCCACTGCCTTAACCAGGTATTGAAGTCATAAATCTTTTGGTCCAGTCACTGGATCTAATCAGTGCCATGTGTCAGCAGTCCCAATAAAGTGGGATAGGTGGGTACAAGAGGAGGACAACAACACTCAGAAAACAGTCTGCCTGCCTTATGTGAAGGGGTTATCAGAGAAAATACAAAGGATCTGCTGTCCATATAACATCAGGACAACCTTCAAAAGGACAACACTTCGCAGATACCTCTCCCGAGTAAGACCCCGAGTAAGCATAGAAATGAATACTATATGGGAACTAGTAATAACGAGTACCAGAGAAAAGCAATAATAAGAATGAAAAATTGCAATATGAGCTCTGGTAAAAACATGATGTGATAACAGCAAAAATTGCAATATGAGCACTGGTTAAAAATGGTTTTCTGAAGACATTAAGTTTATAAGTCCCAGAAAGTCATACACAGATGTCCTTAAGTACACATGGTACAGTGGTTAAAGGTGTTGGTTAGATCCAGTGACAGGACCCAAAGATTTGTGAGTTCAATACCTGGTTAAGGTAGTGGAGAACTTGGAAAATAACTAATAACTGACATCCATTAGAGATGACATGTGGAACCATCGAGTGAAATAAAGAGTTCAGTTTGACATTCCAACCACCTAAAGAAGGCTGGAGTGTACATCAGCCAAAACGTCATGATAAATATGGCAACAAAGATGAGGACAATAGTTTGAATAATGTAAATAGACTACTAGCGTCAAAATCTCATCAAATGCAAATTCTATGCTAACAATTTATTTTCTCACACTTCTCACTTGTGAAACTCCCTTCTGGCTTCATACTTTCCAGCGAACTTTAATCTGCAAAAATTTAAATTCAATGTAAACCAATATCTATTGTCCTCCTGATTACTCTCTCCTCTTCCTGCTCATTATTAATGTTTCTGTTCCTAATTCTTCCATACCTTGTAACCCCTTATGTCTTCGTGGCTTTACTGCTTGGGGTGTTACTGATTTAAAAAAAAGAAATATTTATGCTTAACCCATTGGCATCCTCCATAAAATTTGCTATAAAAATAAAAACCTAGTATTAATTGTAGTTTTCTTAAATGTATACCAATTATAGGTTTATAAAAATCTGGGTGGGCAACTGGTTGATGTTAAGTGTTACAAAACCTTTTGGCTTATGAAAATTAATGGTTCTTTAAGTTCTCCATTTTTCTAGAAAACACTGTCTACTTGTCACTTGACCAAATTCTGATAATCTAATTCCTGAAAACTATTCTTCCAATAAGAACACTGGTGAATAAATTTGGTTTTTGTTAAGCATGTATTTTTTTTTCTGAAAGCCATTTATCGGAAATTATTCGGCTTAAGAAACTACACCAATCTGATGGACAGAACTCTATATAAAAAACTTAATCTCAAGAGATTCTAGAGATCATTTCTATTTGGCTTGAAGGACTAATTTATTACTTGTCATCATTTTTAACTTGGCAAGTGTAGCAAGGCAGTACCCAGTTATACTAAGTTACTAAATTATTTCCAAATTAATATTCAAATTCATTTTCTTAAGAACCCCTCAACTTATCTAATTTCCTAAAACTAATTAACTTTCTTAATTAGTTCTTTTTCCACATTTAATCCCAATGATCATTAAAAGCAATCAAGCATTCTCTCACATTCTTTCATGTTTCTATTCTGCAAAATCAGGCTTTTCTCCATTTCATTTGGTTTGTTGACTACTGTCAACAATGTCTTGGGTTCTACTCATCCTGCATGCATGGGTTACCAGCCAAGTCATCATACTTATCTATTATATTTTAATTTAGCAGTTTTTTGTACACAATAGATGTATCGAAAGGTTTGTGATTACTCTTCAAAACTAACATATGAATCAAAACTGAATGCATGTTTTCACATGCTAACACAGAGTTCACAAAGAGTATATATAATCTTAGTAGTGTTTGTTCTAAGCATGAAACATCCAAGGAGACAAGTATACTGACAACAAGTCCATGATTGATGAAATATAAACAATAAAAAAAAGATATAAAAATGAATATATTCCTACTTTAGAATAAGAATATACTCCTACGAGAATAAGAAAAAAAAGAAAGTTTTGAGAATGAGTATCTCAAGAGCTACTTGAGTTGTTATTTTTTATTTATTTTTTTTTTTACTAATGTTCACCCAATACAAGGCCCAAGGGCCACTCAAGGTAGAAGGTTACTGTGTAGAGTTGTATTAGCATAAGAAAAAGCAAGAGATCAGACAGAGATGTTAGGAGTATACAGTTGAAGTAGACTAAACAGAAAACAAGGTATGGACCTCTACTCTTGCTCAAAAGAACAGTGTGAACCAGACAATAGGCAAACATATCTACTCCTATTGGGAGAGGGAAAAAATAATAATTACTGAAGAAATTTTCAGATTTCAGGTGGAGACATCAGAAGTACAGATTTGAAGAAACTGGAAACCCAATTGCCAAAGATGTTGTTACACAAAATGAATGTACACATTGCAGAATTTATTAGTACAATACCCACATCTGCATTTTAACCACTTTAATTCAGATATCTAAGTGGATTGATGTAGGCTGACTAGAAATCTCATCTAATTTTGGTCAACCGTTTGATGTGATCACCACTGAAATACTGCAATGATGATGATCCTGTAACCATGCAACAGAACCTCTTTCTTGGTCCTTCACCAATCAATTCCCACATTGTATTTTGTTGCGCATTAGCATCAGTATACACAAAGACTTGGAAAGACTTATTGAATGTTCACAAGAAAAATCAATGCTTTGGCAAGAAATGAAAACATAAATCCAATTTTCAATTGCTATTTTATTCACTTGGGTTTAGTATTCTCTCTGGTAATAGATAGGTGACACATAAGTCCTTTCATCTCTACTTCTTACTTCTGCCAAGTGACGGCTACCAACATGACTGCTTGGATGGACCACTCTACTCTCACTTTTGCCTTAATTAGGACTACTTATATAAGGCTGCAGATGGGAACTTCTGATTTCCAACCAAGTATTACTTGACCTCACAAATTTTAATTTATTTAATATTTTTTCCACTTTTGTCAATCAGGTTGTCACTTTGAACACCAGACTTCAAAGACTTTATCTTCAAGTCATAAAAATCATCTGAGACTTCTGAGTCCAATAATATCTTTTAGGGCTCACTTGACTTTATATGTGCTCAGCCAAATTCCCACTAATCAAAAATTTATTATAGTCCAAGAGCAAATTGGGAGAAAAAAGCAAAATGGTGTCAAAAAATCAGCAAAAGCAATACTCCATGTTGATGAAGTCAGTGCATACATATATATATATATATATATATATATGAAAAATACATAAAAAAAAAAAGGTCAGAGTTGAGCCTGAGTATATATATATATATATATATATATATATATATATATATATATATATATATATGTGTGTGTGTGTGTGTGTGGCAAGTGGTTAGAATGTGGGTGTTGAACAAACAAAATTATGCCTGAGCAGGTGTCTTTTGACTAGGACTGGATAGCCGCCATAGTAGATGGATATCCTTGGATAAATAATGTGTGTGTGTGTGTGTTTTGTTATTCACATAATGTGTCTTGTTTGTAACCATAAAAGCTTTTTCTTTAAATAAGCTCAATGTAAATAAATCTTTTCATAAACAAAAGAAATTGATTTTAGAAATGAAAATTTAGATTTGTTAGATTTTTCAAACTATACTATTAGAAAATGTCACGGTTGCTTCCTTCCCTTTATTTTCAGCCTGTGATTAAAATGCTAAGGTGATTACTACTTTAATAGTAGAAAATGCTTTATTTGAATAACTGAGCAATTATAAAAGCCATCAACAAAATAATCACTTACTTATAATGATTGCGTGTTAATGTCTTAAAATTGGGGTTGAAATGTACTTTATTGAATGAATACAAACTGGTACACATTAGTCTTTGCCAATCAGTGAAATAAGAGGATTTTGCATAACTATTAGAATAACAATTCTCCTTTTTTTAAACAAATCATATGTTTATCACAAATTTCTTTTGTTTAGCAAAAAAATAATTGGGTCATGATAATATTAAATTTCAGTAATAAATATGATTGACTTATTTTCTATGGCTTATCAACTCTTTGCTGGTTATTTAAAGCCAGAAAATATTTTTAGATTGTAAGAATTTTTCTTTTAGCAATAATAATGATTTAGTGATATAAGTCTTTGTAGCTTAAATAAGTCTGTATTGCTGCAACGTCACTTGTACAAATCCCAATATTGTTGGTTCAATTCACAGTCCTCGCTTTCTTCTTCACACGTCACTACGTATAGCCAACGTTTCTATCCCCTTTTTCATGGCTCCAGCACTCTTTTATCAGGCCAACACCGCGGTTCCCCTGCCAATCAGCGTTCTTCGCTGTTATTCTCAGTTATACAAGCAAATTGCCTCCTCCAGTTCGACCAATCAGCACACAACCTGCTATTGGTGGAAGCATGCCAAACTGTACAAAAAACCCTCATCATTGCACATACTGCTAGAATGGCTGGACGGGAAAGTAATGCCATTTTCACGAAGCAAACTTGTTGATGTCACGTGCCGCACGTTAAGGTAAGACCCTCATTTTCCTATACACCAGATGCAAGCCACTCTGGCTCGCTTGCTTCCATGGGGCTGTTCACCACAGTCTTACTAGTTAATCCATAGCTGGGGGAGGAGAAGAGGTGGATTCATACCTTTTCCAAGGGTATTTGCACGTAAGTGAATATAATGAATCCAACTGGAATTGGAACTTGGCTCTCCAATTAACAATTCCGAACCATTATCCATTACACCATGCACACATCCAAGCTTACAGGAACAGGTATTCCCAAGCGGTCACCTGTCTAGGTAATAACCAGGTTCAATGTTGGTTAACTTTGGTGATTGTATAGGAATCAGTGTTTCAATGTGATGTGTTCATAAGCCTTCAGTAATAAAATTTATTATACTTTTCTCATTTAATTCTATTAGAAAAGTAAAGATGTCTTAATTCAAATATGAATTTTAACAAAATCTACCAAGTAGGTTGTATGGACTGAATTAGACATTTGCAAATGTTAATTGCTTATATATGATATATATTATTCATTTTTGTTCACATTACATATAGAAATATGGTTTCAGAGTTCATTTTTTTTTTTTTTACTAATGTTCTCCCAATACAAGGCCCAAGAGCCACTTAAGGCTGAAAGTTACTGTGTGGTGTTGTATGAGCATACGAAAGGGTAAGAAGTGAAGTTCTTGAGGCTCTATGCAGGAAAGATAACAGCTAACTCTCAACTTGAAGAGGTTAAGAGTTAATCAGTGAATAACATTTCAGAATTCAATTGGAGACATTAGAATTATAATGTGGAAGCAGACTTCAGAAGGAACCCAATCCTAAAAAGAAACAAATGATAAGCCTCTACTTTTGTTCAAACGACCAGAGAGAAATGTGAACTGGACAAAAAGTGAACCTATCTACTGCTATAAAGTTAGAGTATTGAGTTGGAGCCTTACTTTGTGTCTCCTTTATGATTTTGGTAGCAGTAAATATCTTAGTAAATATCTATAGTGACAGGATTCTTTATCAAGATACCTTATACTTATTTAGATTAACACTTTCAGCCGAATTTTATACACTTTACTAATGGTTAAGTTATTTTCCTCTCTGTTTTTTTGATAAACTGTAGACAAGACAATGCTGTACAAATCATACAAGCTTCACCCAGACACACCACTGTCCTAACTTATCTTTTATGGACAACTTTTGATGTTTGCACTTAAGACTGTGAGAAGCATTTCCTGTATTCATTGGAGTCATGACTAGAGAAAAACGTCAGCAGGTTATAATAAAAATGCACAAAAGACACGTAGAAATACTTTATCAATATTTGTAAGTGCTCAAAAACAGCCGATGCGGCCACCAAACAATAGTGGCAGATGTGTGCAGCGACCCAGGAAATTTGAAATTACTCTTGTGGAAATTAGTGCCAGATTACTAATTGCTGGATTGGTGATGGAAAACCAGTAATAAATAAATAAGCATTATTCTATAGATCCAATTTGTTTTTAATCATTGTGTTTTTTAGAGGTAAAACAAAAATATACCAACAGTATTATTATTTAATAAACAAATGGTATTACTTCTGTAAAGAAATTACCAACTAGTATTAAGACATTTTCTTGAGAATCATGATGATCATATAGAATTGATTAATAACTTTTTGGGATTGTACTTTACAGCTAAAACATCTAATCATGAGATTGATCAACTATTGTCCATGGACTAATTGGCCACTCAAATAAATACACATTTCTTTCTTTGCTGTTTCCTTTTCAGCTTATTGAAATAATAAGATTTTTACAATGATGAAGGTGGCTCAGTGGTAAGCACATGCTACTCTCAGATCAGAGGGTGACAGGTCACTCACCATAATAAAAAGAAAAAGGTTCTACTTTTAAAATTAGACAGATACAAATATATGTATATGCACACACATTACACATTTCTATAATATCTGTACAATTTCAAACTTTATATTTTTTATATTAAGGAATTTAAGAAAAATTTTCCACAAATAACTAAAAATACCTAATTTCGAAAACTTTTGTCAGTTTAGTAATCGATACAAATCAAAATAAAAGTAACATATTCAAAGCAAAATTCAATATTCAGGAAGACTGCAACCTTATTTTAAAAAGTAGAATGACACATTAAAAAAATTAATCTGAAGAAAGCTGAAAAATTAAACAGTTGAAATGTTATGTCATAAACAAAACAAAAATAAAAGTAGTAGTCTAAATAAAAAATTTATTCATTTAACTTTACCTGTTTTAAAGTAGCTTAAATTTAAATTCAATTTTTGAGCTATTTAGACAAGTTAACTCCTCTATATTATATATATTCTGATAAGATGTTGTGCTCAGGCTACATGGAAGAAACATTTCTACTCATGAATATCTGTTTTTGCTCATTTCCATGGAAACCAAAAGCAATCAAATATCCATATTAGGTTTGGCCAGCTAGATCTGGCTAATCTGCCCAGTTTGTCTGGAAATGATTAAGAAAGTGTTTTGGTTTTATATACAGAATAAAAATAATTCCAATATGATTTTTTTTAATATTTACTGTTTGATACACAAATTTTCCAGATTTTCTTGATTTCCTGATTTTATTTTTTTAATTACATCTACAAATGTTTCCCCAACAGTTAAATCCAGTGAAGTTCTAACAAATTATAAAGGAATTTGTAAAGTCTTTTTATTTCACTTGCTCCTATATTTGTTTCTTCTTCTTTTTCCTTCTTTCTTGTTCTACACTGAATAAAGACAAAAAAATGGCATGAAGAGATAAGAGGACTCTATTTTATATGTACAATACAACATTGATATATAAATATAAAAATATGAGATAAAAGTTTTAGTAGGAGGTATTAAAAACTAAGTTGCCCATGTTGCCACCTAAGTTAACACACACTGGGGGAAAATAAGCACAAAAGAAAGAAAAGGCCTCATTTGAATGTGTTTCACCAGAGATAGCCATGTGAGACTCTGCTGAGTTGCCTACCAATTTAGAACTTAGTATGGTTGGCTTTATATTATCATTCATGCAGAGTGGTCATATAACACATTATATGTAAGTGCAGACATGTTGTATCCTAACAAAATTTGACATCACAAATAACATGTACAATTTAGAACTGAGTGTGGCTGCCTTTATATTCCCATTTATGCAGAGTGGTCATGTGACACTTTATATGTAAGGGCAAACAATTATTGTTGTAGCCCAACAAAATTTTACACCACAATTAACATGTACAAAAAGCAAGTACATTGAGTTTTTGGCAAACTTCTGAAATAAAAATTATATTTGTGGTAACAGAAAATAAGGATAAAATGAATGTTTTAAAAGCTTTGAAATCCATTCAAATAAAAGACCTTTTTATGACAACATTGTTGTAAAAGTTGAGCATGCAAAAATTTTCATAGAGAAATAATGTAAGGGACTAGAAATATCAACTGTTGATAATTGTGAGTGATAATAAAAATTTTATAACTTACATCCACTAAAGTCAAAGGAATGTTATCAGCTCATAGTTTGCTTTTTTCATGTGATCATCTCTGAAAACGAGGAAGCCAGGTATGTTTTCATTGGTCAAAAATTTTGCATTTATGTCACGTGGTTTAGTGAAGGTTTCAAAGAAAAGAAAGATGAGAAGATAGAGGATGTATTTGAATTTGTTAGATGGAGTGTGATTGGTTGATGAATATAAACAGTTGCTTTTAGCCCTATTTTTAGAAATTATAAAATTGAAATTATAATCTATTTATACTAACAAATTTGCTATCAAATTTGTGCGAGATATGTACCTGGGTTGTTTAATATGTGTGTTTGCATATCCAAGCACAATTATGGTGACTTCAGTTTTTTACAGAAATAAAGCAAAAGATAAAATAGAATCTCTCATAGGAGTTAACTTCTCTTTATGCCATAACTGGCGTTTGGTTGTAAAGGGAAGGAACAGACAAGGATTCAAATTTGAACAATGTGTATTGGTCAAAATTCAAAATATATACATTAGTTGTTTGGGGCACCTCGAGGTGGTGTAATGGTTAGCAAGCTTGGCTCACTAGAACAATTACGACTGAGTAGTGAGTTCAATCCTCACTGGGTGCCCCCTAATTTCGGCCTTGTGCCACATCTAAGCTACGCTTGGAAAATCACTATATACATTAGTTGTTTGAAATGTGGCAAAAATTGTTCATATGTGGTTACTTAGTTGCTGTTTTAAAGGAATGTGATGATGTATGAGTTGACTAATTTCTTAAGTTGGTTGGTCAAGGTCAGGAGATAGGTCTGGAGTGGATTAGTGAAGTCAAGTGTAGTGTTGTTGGTGGGGTTTGATGTACACCCTTCTTCATGGTTGAAATCAACACCAGTGGGCAACGAGGGTGGCTTGAGTGGATAGTGAAGCTTCAGCTGAGTGGTAAGGTGTGTTGGCAGGGTTGACATATTGAGGTCACTGTGGTGGGTTGTTTCGTGGTAAGGTCTGGTAAGGTGCATTGTTTGCCAATGTTACAGTGGTAGCTGTGAGAGAGGCCTGGAGTGGCTAGCGAACATATGAATCTGACCTTTCTATTACAAGGGTGCAAGTGTAAGAAGTCAAAAGAAGTCACGACTCAGACTTTGCCAAGATGGAGGATGCGAGTGTGGATAGTCAGAAGAAGTCACAAATCTGACTTTGCCAATACAGAGGATGTGAGCATGAAGAATCTTCATGGTTGAAATCAACAGCTGTGAGGTGTTTGATGGGCTAGCAGTTGTGTGATACCAAGATGTTGAAGCCAAACTGCCTGGTAAGGTATGATGGCAGGGGTTGACGTAAGTCACGGTGGTGGTGACAAATGGATAGTGGAGGTTGATTGAGGTTGAATGTCTCTGTTGGATACTGGTTGAATGTGGTATCAGCAAAACGGAGTCATAGTGGTGATACTGAGGAAGGCCTGGAGTGGATAGACAAGGTTGATCGAGTGGAATGTTTTTGCTAGAGTCTGATCAAATGTGGTATCAATGAAACAGGGTGACTGTGGTGAGTTGGATGGTGAAGATGTCGAGGTGCTAGAAATCACAGTGGCGATGTTGGAGCTGGTTCATCAACCATATTCTGTGTGTGAAGAGTCGTGTGAGATTAAAGAAGCTTGGACAAGGTCATGGTTATGACAAGAGAAGCAACCATGGCAGTGATGGCAACAGTGTGCTGATATCAATGGGAGCATTCATGATTAGCTATTGTATTTTATTGCAGGGATTTGTTTCATGGACCAAATTTGATGCGCAGAAAACAACTTTTTTATTTTGTGTTTTATTATCTTAGCATTCATATCCAGCTGATATACAGAGTGAATCAGAAAGAGATCTAGTTGCAGTGGAGTATAACATTTATATGTACTGTCTGACATTTGAAAACATAAAACAAAAAAGAGGAGAAATCATAGTATGAAGTTTAAAACTAAAAACACATCATATATTATATGTAACATTATATAATAATTGTACTTGTACCTCCTTTTGTTAGTTCACATGACCATTATGCTTTTCCAATATCTCATGAATAATGGACTATTTCATTTTGAATGAGTAGAAAGACTAAAGATCAGAGACACTACTTGGTTCCAGTGAAAGAAAGAAAGATATAAGTGTTTATCATCTCCTGCTAATACCTCATAAATAATAGACTATTCCATTTTAATTGTGTGAGAAGACAAAAGACATCAAAGACACTACTTGGTTTCAGTGAGAAAATGAAAGAAAGAAAGCAAAGATAGAAGTGTTTAACATCTGTTTTAATGAAATGGAAAAGTTGTCAATTTCAAATCTTTTCATTTGTACCTTCTTACTTCTTAAAATTACAACCAGCATTCATATTTTGATTGCTATTGCAATATTTTGTTAAAGTTGTTAGGCTCAAATATTTAACATGATAGAAGAATTTCTACATATATTTTATTGTTTTGTAGAACTTGCCATGTGATTGTTCAATCATTATCTTAATTAAGGTTCATCAGAAATTTCAAATAGGAAAACCATAAACTTTTCACAGGTTATAACTAGTAATAATAATACAACTAAAAAATATATGAAAATATATGAGAATTAAACATATTTTTCAGACCAGCAGAACATCTGCTACTAAATGGTTAACCCCAATTCTAACCTTGCTACTAAATGCTCAATAGATAACTAGAGCTATAATATTCAATAAATCAATAAAAGTTCAATTGACTTATCTTGATTAACTCAAAAGTTTTGCATCAATATGCTCAACAGAGCCAGATGCTCAATAAATCTATTGACATTATTATATATTTATACTCCTTGAAACAAACACTAATCACAACTTTCAAATTTCAAATGTTAATTATAACTTTCAGATTTGAAATTTGAAAATTTAGTGTTTGTTCCGAGGAGTATAAATATGAGATCTGATAATAATGTCAATAAATTTATCAAATATCTCACCCTGATGAGTGTTTTGATGTAAAACTATTGAGTCAGTTAATCAGATAAATCAACTAATTTGTTGATTTATTGAATAATATATGACAAGGAAATTCGAATTCAAGAGTATCGATGACCTCACATTTCTACTTTCTTCTTACCCTTTGCTTGTATCTTCTTATTCTCTACTTTCTTGTTTTTGTTGCTTGCCTATAATTTTTTTTATCTAAATGCTGTACGTACAGACATGGACAGGTGACGAAGATTGTGCAAACAGAAGTGTGGCGAACTAACGGTTAAGTGTAGAAAATAGAATAAGTGGTGAACATGCTTCAAATTATGCCTGAGACAAGATGGATTAAGAGTCTATCTATCTATCTATCTATCTATATATATATATATATATATATATATGTAAAATGTGTATGTATATAAATATATATATTTATATACATTTTTATATATATTATATATGCACGGTACTTATTGGAAAGTGCTCAATATCAGTGCTAGAGCTAACATATTTAGTTGGATTGATGTGAGTTTGTTTCATGCTATCTGTGATTGTCAGACAAACAAGTTTGTCTGACAATCACATAGAGCATGAAACCCAGGGTCACAAACTCACATCAATCCAACTATATATATATATATATATATATATACACACACACACACACACAGAGGCACACTAGAAATACTGAAAACAACAAAAGAAAAAAAACAGAAGAAACCAAATCTAAGCGGCCAGAAAATAATAAGAACCATTAAAGAACCTACCACAATTTTCACGATGTGCTCAATAATCTAGAAATTTCAAGTAAAAGAACAACTGAAAATAGAGCTGGAATCCAATCCAAAAATGTTACAGACAATGTTACTTTGAGAAGAGATGGATTTATGAATTTCCCTATACAAAGAAAAGATTTATGATGGATCAATTCTTTGTATTTATTCACTTGGGAAAGGCATGAATCAATCTCTTATCAAAGTTACAGGCAAATAGCAGAGTAAACTAACTTTAGCTGGTAACCAGTCTCGGAGAAATATAACGCTGAAATGAAAACCGTGGAGAAAGCAATGAGAAAGGGCTACACTAATTTTCCTGAGAATAATCATGGCAATGTATAATTTACAGATAATAAAGAAAAAGAAAGGTGCAGAGAGCCATGATCATCTACATCCTGAAGGGAGATGGCACTTAAGGTAAAAGTTACATAAACATGGATTAGTTTCGTATACAAAAAAAAGGAATAAGGGATGCACAAATACTTTCTACTGCATGATTATTTTTTGCTATCTTGCCATAAAGAATTGTAATTTTTCCATCATTCCATTCTTACTTGCCCTCCTCCAGTCTTCGTTTCTTGATATCCAATGAACAAGCCTGTCTCCCTTACTTTCCCAAATTCTTTGTTAGAAAGCCTAACTGATTCTAGTTTAGAAAGGCTGAGAATAAGTAAACTCTGATCCTAGGTCAAAAAATGTAATTGTCATACATACAAAAAAGCAGAATAATAGTATAGCTAGGATGTATTATATACTATTATATATCATGTGAGCAATGTTAATAGTCTTTTGATTGTATTAAAATTGCATAGGAAATTATTGTCTTTGTGAACTAATTTCCTTTGATTTTACATTCCAGATGGGGTTTGAATAACCCAGAAATAGACAAGAAACAATGGTATCAAAAATATAAAATTTTGAAGTTAATTTTCTTAATACAGCCAAGTAAAATCCTTTCTTCTGGTCTACTTTTCTGTACCATATACAAATGCTCTCTGTATTAAATTATTTCCTTCAGTTTTCTTTATGGTATGATTATTTTGTTCTAGGAATCAAAAATTCCATGCTTATTTCATAAGTTGAAAATTTTTACCAGCCTAACTATTCCAGACAGTACTTGTATGTGGTACATAAGAATATTTACTTGTGAGTTCACTTCTTTTTATTCAACAAATTAAAGAGTAACTGTTTAAATGTTAGTACTGTATATGCTGGTATACAAGACGAATGGTCATATAAGATGATTCACAAGTTTTAAAGTTAAAATGTAGGTTTTGGGCTACATTCACCATACAAGACAACCCGCTACTATTGTATTTTAAAATGTAGTGTATTGAATTTATTAAATTCAGTAAGCATATACTTTCTTTTCACTCAAATTCTAATGAAAAAAACAGAGGGGAGATATTGTCAATTAATTACAAGAATCTACAATACCACATGAGTGACTGCTGTGTTTTCAGTAGGCTATTACGTGAGCCTGAATAACTTTTCTCTACTAACCATTCACTTGTTTCACTGTTTTTGAATGCGATGTTTAAATGGCTTCATATGGCAAGAAAAATATTCTTCGCATGATGTGTCAACTGAAATGCCAAAATATTCTTATAAAAAAATGCTGACCATAGAAAAGGACAAAAATTATTGTTTTTTGGGGTTTTTTTTTCAGAAAACAAAAAATTATGCAAGCAATTGTTCTCAGATAAAAAGTTAGTTAGTGGGGTCATGATGGAGTCTTGTGATAGCTAGATTCTAATGTTAACCTGAATAATGTTAGTAACAAAGTGAGAGCACACACCTCCCCACATGCTGACAAGAAGTGGCTAATATGCTAAACTATAATTTACCAATCTATTCTTTGAATTATTATATCTTTTTTCCTGAATTATCTGTCTGGTGAAAAGCTTCGAATGCACCCAAGGCTAACAGTTTACAGTGTTTGACAATGGTTTGGGATTAGTACCGTGCATATATAATATATAAATAATATATATAAAAATGTATATAAATATATATATTTATATTTACATACATACATATTTTACATATATATATATATATATATATATATATATATATATATACAGAGAGAGAGAGAGAGAGATAGATAGATAGATAGATAGATAGATAGATAGATAGACTCTTAATCCATCTTGTCTCAGGCATAATTTGAAGCATGTTCACTTATTCTATTTTCTACACGTAACCGTTAGTTTGCCACACTTCTGTTTGCACAATCTTCGTCACCTGTCCTACCATCAAAAATCTCCCATGCTATCCATTTAATGTAAACCCCAGAATTTAAGGTTCACATTTTATACCTGGAGTATAAGATGGCCCCATATATTGGGGAGGTTTTTTTAAGGTTAAACGATCACCTTGTCACCTTGTACACCAACATATATGGTGATTCTATTTATTTTATTATGAAGTTCAAAACAAATTTGACAACATTATTAGAAAAAATAATCTAATGAAATTTCTTTGTATGTACTGGCAAAAGCTGAATGACCTATCAGTTGCTTGAATTCACACTTATAAACATGTCCATGCACATACAAATATATATAAATATCTCTCTCCTATATATATATATATATATATATATATAAACATGTTTCTGGAGCTACACCAAGATAAGATAATTTTTAAGACAGTGATCATAATTTATTTATAAAATAAGATACAATAGTATTGCACCAAATAAAATAATAACTTAAGGTACCTTTCAACTGACTCATCTTCAGAATTGATATCATTGGTATAAAACTAAATTGCGAAAAGAAAAATTTTTTTCCAACTGAATTTTAAAATAGCACAAAAGTGGGGAGGGGTTGGGAAAAAAATATTTTCCCTTAATTTGGCTTAGAAATGGCTATGGATTCATCAAAAAGTGTGAGTTTATGTTTTAATTCTCTCTGCTTACACAGGGTTGGATGTTGTATATTAATAACAACTGCCTCGAAGTTGTTGAGGTGGAGTCTCGTCCATGCCCTGTGAAGAAGAAATCCACAGAATAGCCAGTCCTACAAGCGACTGAATTCAATAAATGTTTGCCAATAGCGGACTCTTGAGCCTGTGAGTTCCCAGATGTTACAGGTACGTTTCTACATATTTGGCCAGAGTCATGAACACCTATGTTCAAAATAAAATAAGGCCTTTAAAAACAAAATATATATAAACGCATAGACAAATACATCAATGCTTTACGGTGACTGTTAGTTTCATGTATTCTGATCATCAGAGCATGAAACTGATAGTTACTATAAAATATTATTTTTTGTTTCTATACTGCTTATATATTTAAGAAAAAAAATAACTGCTGTACCGTTAACAAAGCCTTAGTCAGATGATGATTCAAGAGTAAGTCATGGTTTCAAGGTGACAGGGAATAAAGTATTATTACTGCTATCCCAGAGTGCTCCAGCAGGACCTTATGATACTACAAAACTTTGCTGCATTTCTGTCATAAACAAATGAAAATGCAGCCTCATCATATATTCTTGTATTCACAATTTTCCATTAAGTGTCAATGATCCCAGAAATGAATCATGAATTCAGTATGAGATTTGAATTAATTGACCAAATGACAATATGCCATGAGTTGAATATGAATTTCAGCTAAGGAGGTTAAGACAAGATTTTACATTAACCAATCTGAAATACATATGTATAAATGCACACACACACCCATATACAGAATAAAAGGAACTGAAAATATATAATGTCTCATTGATACATAGGAAAGTGTAACTCATTTTGACAATTATTCAATTCTTCAGGAATATGATTTCAAATTATATAAATTATTCCCCCATGTCCTGAAGGCAATGATATAAAAAAAAAAAACAGTAACAATGAATGAAAAAAATGTGAAGGAAAATTAGCAAACATTAAACAAAACTAAAAGCAATCCATTTGAGGAGAAACATCAAATCTCTAAATTTTTAAAGCCAATTGTAGAATGTTGGCGAAAAGTATTATATTATAATTAATAGTATGGTCTGGCCTCATATGGTACATGCTAATGTTAAACTAAAATTGTTTGTGTTGTCATTTTGACAATTCTAACACAAAGATGAATATCACCCTCCTAAGAAATAAGTAGTTTAATGGCCAAAATAAAATGTACATAGGATGTATTAAAGGTACTTTCAAATGTAGATAGTACAATTATAGGTCATAATTTAATCAAGTAAAGCTTAGTACTCTACCAAACTAGCTGACCATGTGTGGAATTTAAAAGAAAAAAGCAACATGAATCCCATTATAAACTGGAAAATTTTTAAAAAGGCAAAGCCTTATAGTAACCATATCAATATTTGTAACCTCTGCCAACACAAGAATTTAGCAATTATGACATTTCTGGATCCAAAGAGCATTTTAAACCAGAAATTCTAAGTCTTAAGTCCTTGATTACATATTAGGAAATTCCTCTTAAGCACATGAGACTGGATTTTAAAAAAGTACATTTCAGTTAATCCTCTGCTGATACATTTATAATACCCTTGCTTTTCTTCTCTTCTTCTTTCTTGTTCTTCTCCTTCCTTCTTCACATCCTCCTCCTCCCTTTCTATTACACCCTATGTTCTGTGTCTGTTTATTTATTTTAAAAAAAATGATGTATATAGTGGTCATTAGTTTTTTAAAAAAAATAAAGCATTAAGAGGTCATTGGATAAAATTTGCCTGATGATGCTGTAAGGTTGAAACCAAGGTAGTGGATTCAACTGATCTCCTGATTTTTAAAGTTAAAATCTCTACATGTTATTTTTACTTTTATTTTATTATTTTATTTTTTCACATGTGTATTGAGCACTTTTTAATACTACTGTTTCCTGGTCTGATTCAACTTTGACCATCAACCTTTTATGTATTATATATATATATATATATATATATATATATATATATATATATATATATAAAATCCAATCCAAAAATGTCAGAAGCATAAAAACTTTGAGACTTCATGTTTCATGTGATGAAACAATCTTATAATCTTATATATCTCTAATATTTTTGGATTGGATTCAAACACTATTCTTAGTTGTTTTTTTATTACTGAAAATATCTAACAGTTTTGAGTACTTTATGTCTAATTAAGTTGTGGTAGGTTCTTATTTTTGTCTTTTGGTTTCTTTTGTTTTTTTTTTTATTATATATATATATATATATATATATATATATATATATATATATATATATATATATATATATATATAACAAAATGGCGGTGCCCATGTTTTATGCCAGGCAGTCTCGGACAGTTAACGTGAAATCTCGTTGTCTTGTCATTCGCATGCAAATTATGGTCGGTCCTTGGCTGTATAAAACAAGCGTGTTTTTTTTTTTTCTGGGGATTTTTTTTTTTTTTGCTCGTGAGAAGGTTGGACGTGTGACACTATTTTGTCGTTTTCTACTTTGTTGGACTTTTACGACGGGCTGTCGTTTGAACTGTGATTTGGCTACAAGTGTTGTGGTCGAGAAATAGAAGAGATCTATTGCAGTTGCTACTATCAGTTGACAGTCTTTTCTTTACAACAACAAGCTATTTCAGCAATGGACAAGTTTGATCTAAAATTGATTCCAGAATTTGACAGCTTCCCCACGGGCCCAACTGTCATCGAATGGTTTGAGAAGGCCAAACGTGTTTGCAGGGTGTCCAAAATAAAAGAACCTGTACTGGTCATCCCACTGAGACTCACGAGGGGAGCCTACACTGTATATCAACAACTCGAGGACGATGCTGACCTAGAGGAGATCAAGAGTGCCCTATATACGGCCTTTGGAATAGACCCCTTCATCGCTTGGAAACAGTTCGTTGGATGACGGCTCGAACTGGGTGAGACAGTGGATGTCTACCTGGCCAATTTGCGAAGGCTGGCGGTGCCATTTGGCGGAGCAACAGACTGCATACTGGGATGTGCCTTCCTGGCAGGACTTCCCGACAACACCAGTCGGCTCCTGTGAGCGTCTTCAAGATTGGACACACTGGGAATCGACGAATTGCTAGCCAGGGCCTGAAACATCTTGAAAGACACGGAACAGGTTGCAGCATTCGTGAGAACGCCCGAGACACTGCGGGAAGGCCCAAAGTGCTACAAGTGCGGTGGACCAAACCATTTCTCTAGAGACTGCCAGAGCCGAAGTGACATAGGAGGCAGGAGTAGCCGACAGACACGAGCACAACTATGCTGCTATTGCTGCAACGAGTTAGGCCATGCAGCTCAGGATTGCTCGGGAAACAAGTCCAGGGACAAGGTGCTGTCGCAACCCTTGCCCCCACTCGGTCAGTAAATACGGCATTGCCTGTTGTTAACGTGGGAATTGAGGGTAAACAGTGTTCAGCACTTATCGACACTGGATATTCCCAATCGATCGTCAGCATGGATCGATGCAAGACATGGAGCAGTCAACAAATTGAGATTCGGACGATTGACAGAGTGTCCCTGGCCTGTTGTGGTGTCGGGACTATGTCAATCCTCACAAATGGAGGGGATCATGCCAAGGTCGACGTTTTGGTAGCATGTTGGTTATGACCTGCTGCTTGGGATCGATGTGATCCGAGCGTTAGGAGGCATGATAATCATGCCAACCAGAAATGTGGAACTGGGTAAAGGAAGGAAGGTGTGTGCAGCCCTTTGCATTAGTGAGCCAGATTATGACGTCTCCTTCAATTCCGAGTGGGTGTGGATCGCCAGGTGGAAATGGGCCCAAAAATACCCACCAGTTCAGCTTCCCAACAAGGTTGCAGAGTACAAAGTGCCTGACAGCATCAGAGGAAAATACAAGAAAGAGCTTCAACAGTAAATTGTGAATGGCTGGTTGATTCTGTACTCCCAGGAAAGACTGGGACCCCCAAAGGGCTTGATTCCCTTGATGGTAGTCATGCAGGAGCAGAACAGAAGGTACATCTGGTACTCAATTACTGCGAATTGAACGAATTTGTGGATGCTTTAACTGCCGATGCAGAGGTGTGTGCACAGAAGTTGAGAGCGTGACGGCGGCAGGGAGTCAATGTGTCGCTTCTGGATCTGCAAAACGCATATCTTCAGATTCACATCGATAAAGCGCTGTGGCCATTTCAAACGGTTATTTTCAAAGGCCAATGCTTCTGTCTTATGCGGCTAGGATTTGGGCTAAATGTGGTGCCACTCATTATGAAATCCGTTATAGACGCCATCACATCGCAAGACCGCACAATTGAAAGTGCCACATCAGCATACGTTGATGACATTTTCAGCAATGAAAGTCTGGTCTCTGCATCGCATGTACGACAACACTTTTCGGATTACGGTTTGGTGTGCAAGGATCCAGTGCAACTGAGAGATGGAGCAAAAGTTCTTGGCTTGCAAGTCTGGGAAAAGAATGGCACCCTCAGATGGAAACAAGGAAGTCAGATTCCAGAAGTCCCTGATGTATTGACCCGACAGCGCGTATTTTCATTGTGTGGGAAACTTGTTGGACATTTCCCCGTTTGTGGATGGATCAGGGTGGCAGTTGCATTTGTCAAGTGCCTGGCAACCGCAGCAACCAATAGATGGAATGATAAATTCAAAGATCTCTCTCTCTGTCGCATACTAGTGGAGATGCTAAGTAGAGTACGGGAACTGGAACTGGAGGAGACTGGTGCATGGGTGGTGATGAGATCACAGTCTGGGTGGATGCGAGTTCCGTGGCGAAAGGAGTGGCATTGGAAGTGAACAAAAATGTCATTGAAGATGTGTGTTGGCTGCGTCCAACTAATGATGCCAGGCATATTAATTTAGCTGAACTCCATGCGGCGCTTAAAGGAGTCAATCTAGCCCTCCAGTGGGAGGCGACAACATTGCATTTGTTTACTGATTTGGCGTGTGTGCACAGATGGATTTCCGACACCTTAACCAGGAAGGCACAGGTGAACACAAGGGCAGCTAGCGAGATGCTGGTTAGGCGACGGCTGGGCATTATGCGATCACTGGTGGGAGAATATGGATTGACCATAGATGTGACACTCGTACAGTCCTGTCAGACTGTGGCGGATTGCCTCACCAGAGTATCGCGCAGGTGGCTAGATCTGCTCAAGAGAGGAGAACCAGCGCTCGAGAGCTGCGCAATGGTAGGGAGATGACTGGACGAGGACCAGGTGGCCAATACCCATCATCAAAGCAGACATCCAGGCGTGAAACAAACTCTGTACTTCGCCAGATTAGTCGACCCGCAAGTGTCCAGAGAAAGCGTTAAATCCATTGTGAAGGCCTGCACAACCTGTCAGTCAATCGACCTGGCACCTGTTCACTGGGAAAGAGGAGAACTGAGTGTGAAGAGCAACTGGAGCAGACTAGCGATGGACATAACTCACCACAATGGTGTGAATTTTCTAATGCTTATTGATTGCGGTCTCTCTAGGTTTGCCGTATGGTGGGCACTGTGCCGACAAGATGCAAGCACCATCATTCGACTATTGGAAAATGTTTTCCTGGAGCGAGGTCCACCTATGGAAATACTGGCCGACCATGATACTGCATTCACCAGTAAAGACTTTAAAAAATTTGCGTACAATTGGGACGTGCATCTGCGGTTTCGATGTGCTTACTCGCTGAGTGGAAACGGCATCGTAGAGTGAAACCACAGAACTGTCAAGACCATCACAGCCAGGAAGGGCTGTACAGTATCGGAGGCAGTATACTGGTATAATATTGCCCCGAAAGATAACGTTTCACTGTCCACAGTGCCGGCTGATGCACTGCACAAGTATCATGTCTGAGTGAAAGGCATTGAAGTCAACCCACTGCCTAAAAAAAAAAAACCCACGCAGCAAGAGTACGACAAAATACGGCACTGGACGTGTTACATAGGTGATTAGCTGTGACAGTTGATGGGGTGCCTCATCACATTAAAGATTTGCGACCGGTGATGCAACCCCTACCGTTACTGAGCGATGAAAGCGATTCCGAGTCAGAGTAGTGAGCATTAGATCTGCTTGGAGTTAGACCTGCTGGGCAGTGATTCCGATATCAGCAGCCTCCTGGCGGATACAGCTTGTGTTGTCCCCCTTCGGAGGGGCACTTGACGGCGACGATCGCCACCTCCCTGCCCTGTTTGTGATCATGAGATCAGGGGGGAGTGTGGGGAAAATTGTGAAAACAGTTTACCTTGGAAACGCCCACGAATCTGTGCGTCATGCAAACTCCAGGTGCTCAACGGTAAAAACAAACAAAATGGCGGTGCCCATGTTTTATGCCAGGCGGTCTCAGACAGTTAACGCGAAATCTCGTCTCGTCATTCTCATGCAAATTATGGTCGGTCCTCGGCTGTATAAAGCAAGCATGTTTTTTTTTCTGGGGACTTTTTTTTTTTCTTGCTCGTGAGAAAGTTGGACGTGTGACACTATTTTGTCGTTTTCTACTTTGTTGAACTTTTACGACGGGCTGTCGTTTGAACTGCGATTTGGCTACAAGTGTTGCGGTCGAGAAATAGAAGAGATCTATTGCAGTTGCTACTATCAGTTGACAGTCTTTTCTTTACTACAACAGTATGTAAATATAAAAGTAGACACTGAGGTCAACATCATGCTTGAACACAATTTTCAGACCACCTGAAGATTGTGTTTAAGAATGTCAACACTTGGTTTTGATCTCAGTTACCACTTATATATATATATATATATATATATATATATATTCAAACAGGTTTGTCTAAATAATTTAGACATGCTATGTCTGTTTATTTTTGTTTTAATCCTTTCAAGTCCACAAATCAATTTCTTGGTAGCTGTAGAAAATTGATTAAGAAAAATACCAAAATAAATAAATAAATACTAAATATATATATAAAAACACTCCATCCCAATATTGACCATTCTTTCCCCACAAATGTAGCAGTATCATTGACAGCCTGATCAAACCCAGTAATCTTTCGCACTCTTTGCTACTTTTATTTAATATTGATTACCGACCAAGACCTTAGCTGCGTTTTATAAAATATCAAGCACTTAAAGGAAAACTATAGTATTGATGTAAGGTCTTCCTGCCACATCCAAAAAAGGGAATATATTTTTTACATTTTTGTTGTTTTAGTATCTGATTCGGTGTATATTTTCTGTACAACACTATTAACTATCAAGCTATTTAGTTCAAGGCCATTTCATTTTGCTTTATTAAATAAATATTATTTGAAAATTAGCATTCATTTGTGGAAGACTTATTATTTTTGGTGACTGGCAGACAACTGTCTAAATTCCTTGGTACAGGCCAAAAAATGCTTTTACATGAGTTGGATAAATGTTCACCAATTTTCCACCATTGAGAATAAGGTCTGCTTGCCTCATCCAAGTCAGTTATTCAGATATAAGATACAGTTTTTAAATGGTGAATGTCTGAATTAATTATTCTTTTTTTTGTTATTTGATTTTGAATTTTATACTTATCTATTTTTTTACATTCTTTTGCTTTTGTATCTGATTCTATGTCTATTGTTCTCTACATTGCTATTAACTATCAAACTGTTTAGTTTCCCCCACCACCGGGCATTTTAATTTGCTTAATTAAATTGTGTGTGTATAAACTATCAAATTTATTAATTCCACCCTCACCCCAATGTGTTTAATTTAGAATATGTTTACCCATTGTTATTTATCAATATGGAAAAATTAAATGTTACCACCCTGATTTTTTAGTTAGTAGTAGGCATCAGGACTTATACTAAGTCATTATTAATCTGAATTCTTTCCCAATTTTTTTTAACAGGTTAATAGGAGTAGATAGTTTTGCCTATCATTCAGTCTGTACTCCTTCCATGTCTATTGTGCAGGAGTAGATATCATTGTTTGTTCCCTGTTCAGGATATGGTTTACCTGTTCTCCTTCTTTCTTTCTTTCTTTCTTTCTTCCTTTCTTTCTTTCTTTCTCTTACCAGGGCTTCAATGATTTGTCTTAACTCTTTGGAGATCAGACTAACCAGTGGCTGTGGTTTTCCATTATGAGGGTAGTGGATTGGCAGTTTGCTGGCTGTTGCTTCCGACTGGTTGTTAGGAGCACAAACTCTTTGGTAGTGCTTACAAAAGCTGCTCTAATCAATAGTCACATAATATCAGGGTATCTGTAGTGCCATGGGTAGGTGTCCCTATATGTATTTCTGGTGGACAACCCTGAGGCCAAATTATGCTCTGTTCTCAGCTACATGCTGGCTGATTTGTATTGCCATTGACAGCAGATAGTGACAATTATGGCGGTCTTTTTCCTCTCTCCCCAAAATATATCTCATGGAAATCACAGCAAAAAAAATAAAACTAAACCAGCTAGCAAAAAATGTCTACTCCCCCACCACTTAATCTTTCTTTCGCCAATACTTGTGGTCTCTGTTCTGCAATGTAGGATCTTTTCTCCTGGAAAAGCTGCCAGATATCTTTGCTCTCTGTGAAACCAGCTTTAATTCTTCCATTGCTATCAATGAGTTCTTGGATCCAGGGTATCCAAAAAGATTCCAGCATTCACATGCATGTCCTTGGTGTTTACATCCAGGATAATCTTCTGATGGCCAAGAAATTGCCTCTTGAGGCTGCTGACTACTCTTCCGTGTGTCTCCATCTTTCACTACTAAACTCTGTCAGCTGTCTCTTTTTCCTTTATCACTCCCCCTCTTACCAAGACTGCATTTTCTTTCCATCCATCTAAAAACATTTTAGTTTTTGGTGACTTTAATGCCCAATATGACACATGGCTGAAACATTCTAAAAGTACTGATGTTGCTGGTATAAAGACATTAAATTTTTCCAGTTAGGAGCTAAGTTCCTGTTTACTGAGAGAATGAAACACTGCATAGCCTCTAAAAAAAAAACTTTGACTCTCGTGATGACTGGCACCTCTGTAATAGGGTATTAAATAAGTGCAAGGTCTCTGTTCCCCACCTCTTCAATTGATTTGAAGTGTTATCATTATCTGTGTTGCACATAAATTCTTCTCAAACTCTACTCTTGACTCATCTGGAGTATTCCTGCCTAACTTCTCACTTAGAATTGAATCTCTGTTGAGGGATATGCATATAACCCCTTCTATGGTCTCTGTTATCATCTCTAACCTTGATTCCCACAAAGCATGTGGACCCAATGGTATCCCTGTAATAGTCATTAAGAAGTGTGCTCCTGACTAACTCCTGTTCTCTCTAAACTGTATAATAAATGCCTTGCAGCCTCCTGTTTTCATGCTTGCTGGAAGTCATTGTCTATTGTTCCAGTTTTTAAGAATTCTGGTGAACTGTCTGACCCATCCAATTATCAACCTCTTAGCCTTTTACCTCTTTTTGGGAAACTCCTACAGGCCTTAATCAATGCTGAATTAGTTCATCATCTCTTATTACAGGGCTTTTTCTCAGACAAGCAATATGACTTTTGTTTCTCCAGATCAACTGCAGATGTACTAACAATAATTGCAGAAATGTAGCACTTCAGGCTCAATTCTGGTTCACAACAAATGGCAACAGATGTAACCTTTCATCATGGTCAGCCCGGAGTGGATCCTGGTTTGATCAATGGAAAGATCTCTTCGATCCTGTCCTGTCTTACTCCATGTCGTGATTGATTTGATTATAAGGAGGCCAAAATCAATTCGTCACCAGTATCTTCATGTTGGGCTGGTCCAAGTCAAGTGAAGTCGTACAATAAAACTGGAGAAAAATTAGCACTTGAAATGTATATAAAAAATAATTACTATTTTTATATCAATACTGTGTACAATGGTTTGTTAGTAGTTGTTTCCATACAGGTGTTTATCGACCCAACCTGTTCCCAAATTGGACCAACACTTGGGTAAGCTGGTAAGTTTTGGCTTGCGGAGTTAGTGAAATTTGTTTAACTGATTTGATAAGTTTGGCTCAAGGCCGAAGTCAGAGGTTCTTTTGTTCAACAGGAGTTGTGGAATCTTTCAGCAACCTCCGCTGCTTCCCTTCTCAGCTCTCAACTGTCAACTCTCAAGTCTCAACTGCAACTCTGACTCATAACTCTCTGAATGGCTTTCACATATTCATTTTTATGGACTCCAACTAGAAACTGGTGTGGAGCAAGATGTAGGCTGGGTTTCAGTGAATCCCCTGATTTCCAACAAAAGTCTGTTGTCTCATAAGTGAGTTGACGCCACAATTGGCTTTCTCGCTTTTAACCCAAGAGACATTTTCCCAGGGAAATTTTTGCAACTCCTATTATGGTGACAATTTGTTCAGCCAAAGGTCACCATTCCACAGGTGTTCAGTTTATTGTTTTTCATTCCAACAACCCACAAAATGAATTCATTTAGTTTTAATCCAATTCTTCTCATGTCAGATCCAGGCATTATTTGCTGAAGGCTGTCAACACTTGACTTGTTTGCACAAACTGAGCATTGCTTTTAGAGGGTCATCTGGTCTATTGTATAGTGGTCTATCCTTCTTTATATTTTTTAAACCTTTTCATGCTAAGTTATTCATCACTATTTCTTTTCATTGATATTCTAATTGGCTATTATTATTATTAATTACCAGCAACCCAAATAGTGTTACAGAAAGAGTCTATCATGCTCTAGATAAAAACAGTGAAGCCCAGGTTGTAGCATTGGACATCTCAAAAGTATTCAGGTCTTCTCCACAAGCTGAAAAGCTACAGTATCTCTGGGCATGTCATCTCTCATCATAAGGCCTTTTCTCAGACAAGCAATATGACTTTTATTTCTCCAGATCAACTGCAGATGTACTAGCAATAATTGCAGAAAGAGTCTATCATGCTCTAGATAAAAACAGTGAAACCCAGGCTGTAGCATTAGACATTTCAAAAGCCTTTGACAGGGTCTGGAATTCAGGTCTTCTCGACAAGCTGAAAAGCTATGGCATCTCTGGGCATGTTTTTGAGCTGATCCAGTAATTCCTATCTAATCATGAAATGAAAGTTGTCCTGAACAGTCACTCATCTGCATCTTTTTGTACTAACGCAGGTGTCCCCGAGGGTTCCATCCTTGGTATGAAGCTGTTTTTAATGTCCATTAACAACTTTCCTGCTGAGATCAGCTCTTAACTTAGCATCTACACTGACAACATTACCATTTACTCCTGCATCTATGGTAAGGCTGATCAGTCAGACAAAGGTCAAAATGGCAACTGATGTACAAAATGACCTCAAGACCATTGTTAACTGGGGCAAAAGATGGTTTGTCAATTTTAACACTTCCCAAACTAAACTTCTCTCCATTAATCATCTGTGAGACCCCTCTCTTCTCTCAGCATGGCTGATGCTATCCTCCAATTGTGCCTTCTCAGGCTAATGATATCAGCTGACATGAGATGGAAAGACTACATTGAATCCATCATTAGATCAGCTGCTAAGAAAGTTTATTCACTACATTAGGTGACAATTTTTCTTTCCGGAATCTATCTTGCATATCTATAACTCTACCATTCATCCATGATTAGAATTTTGCTGCCATATATGGTCCAGCACTCAATATTATTGGTCCTGATTTGGCAGCCCAGCTTTAGTCACTTGCCCACAGCCATAAGGTTGCCTCTCTGTGCCTCTTTTATAAATACTTTCATGATAATTTTTTGGATGAGCTCTTCACTATGGTACCTAGACTGTATGAATTTAAGTGCAATACTAGACTGGTGGTGAGATCTCATCAATTTACAGTTGAGCTAGCTAAATGTAGCCATAACTTCTATGTTAACAGTTACTTATCTCACATGTCTCACTTGTGGAACTCCCTCCTGGCTCCTTGCTTTTCAACCAACTTTAATCTACAAAAATTTAAATGCAATGTCAATCTTTATCTACTGTCCTACTGAATGCTGTTTTCTCTTTCTCCTCATTACTAATATTTCTGTTCCTAATTCCCCCACACCCTGTAACCCCTTGAGTACTAGTGGCTTTACTACCTTTTTTGGAGCGATACCAATTAAAGAAAATACTTTTTTATAAAGCAAAACAAAAATTAAAGAACAATTTTCTGATCATAAAATATTTTCCCTTCCAATGCATTTGCCAAAAGACTATCAAAATCTTTTTGTAACACTTCATTAGAAATATTATGATTACAGTGGATTATGACCAAGTTTGAAAGTTTTTCTTCTGTCATTGTGGAATATAAAGAGAATGAGAATTTCTCTACTGTTGAAGCTTTTCACAGCAGAGAAAGTATTATTGAAAAAGCATAAGCTTTCCTTAATTAGGCAAGAAACTGAAAAAGTTATGTTTATGAAGCCATTGAAGAGTTTCAGCAAGGGTTGAGGGTTCTTCTTCATTTGGAAATTATTTATTGATGATTTTGTATTCTGTTTGTACAAGATCTGTATCTTGACTATAATCCTTCAAAGCCAATTGTGCTTTCATTTTCCGTATTAAGAGTAACATCATGCTGCAATGAAACCAAAGTGTCTTTAACTTTATTTGTATCTTTTTTCCAAAACAAATTGATCAATAACTGGAGAGTATATTTCTTCAAAATAATAATCCTTTGCAAAGGAATAATTGGATGATGTTGATGGTATATCTTCCTAATAATGAATAGTGTTATGAGTGATATGATATGGAAAGGTTGCAATGCCACAATCTCAATGAGCAGGTATTTTTTTTCATTTCATTATGCTATAGGAAACAATAGTCAAACAGTTTTCATGACAGATGTAATTCATGCACTGCTAAGATCAATGGATTTTAATTGCAAGTAGATTGATAAACCATTCTCTTGTGCAAGACATGTTTTTCTTGGAGTTGCATACAAAATAAGAATTCAAAGTCCAAATAGGCAATGAGCAGATCATTACAAACAGCTTTAACTTTTGCATTTGTATCTTTTCAGGCCTTGCTAAAAAATAGTTTTGATGATTAATGGCAGATTTCTTTTAAGCAGTAAAAGCCTACTGCATAAGATAAGGATCAATGAGTGTTGCTTATTGTTTTCAGAATTGGTGGGTTCAAACTGATTTCATCTTACATGTCAATAACTTCAAGAAGATGATTAGGCATCCCTCCTAACATTGGACAATTGATATGTCCTGGAAAGGGATATATTTGAATGAAGTAGCTAAGTGGTTTTGGCTACAATAACCAAGTAGAATATGGTAGCAGTAATCGACTGGTATGTGTCATAGTCGCAGGTAAGAAGTGTAGATCAATGGCATAGTCCAATGGGCGTCGTTATAGTCTTAGCTCTCAGACTAAGGCTCTTGGCTCTGTTGTACCTACACGTCCGTCGGTATTTATGACGGACACCAGCCAATCATATTCCAGTGAGGGGGAACACAGGTGTATGCATATTCCATTATATCACCTCCCCCTGAGCTAAATTCTCCCGTGAATTTTAGTTTTAATACTTCCTCTTCTTAGGGTTTGGACATAAATGATTAACTTTTTTTCTAAGCCTTTTTTGCCTCAATCCTCCTTGCAGTGGTGGCGTTTGACACACTGGTACCTCTGTGCTTGAGATCGGGGATACCTCCATCGGCGAATGTTGAATCACTGGCATGGGAATATCAAAGGGGTCATATAAAACTTCCATTGGAATCTCTTCAGTATTTTCTGTGACCTCTGTAGTATGTCTGGGTCTTAACTGATTCCAATGTCTTTTACAAGGGAATTTTTCTCCTTTTATGTCATATATGACTTGATCAATTCTTTTGGTTATTACACCTTCTTCCCAATACGCTTTTCCAGCCCTAAAATTTTTGAAGAAAACTTTATCTCCTGGCTTATATACTTTAGTCATGTAGTTTTGTTTCTTCACAGTTTTCTTCGCTGGACTAGGCAACAGCCTGTCGAAAACAGAGTGTATTCTTCTTGCAAACATTAACTCTGCTGTCGATAATCCTGATGTTGTATTCGGGTTTGGCATGATTCTGTACACTGCCAAAAATTTCTGAATACTCTGTTCATTCGTGTCCACGCCTTGACTTTTCTTCGAGGCTTGTTTAAATGTGTCCACAAATTTTTCTGCTTGTCCATTTGATCTTGGATGATAAACTGATGTTGTCACGTGATCGATGGACAATGCTGTACAGAATTCTCTGAATTCTTTTCCTGTAAACTGCATTCCATTGACTAAAGTTTTAGGGAGTTCGAAATGACTAAAAATTTCACTAAGGGCATTTATCATATTTGCCGCAGTTGGATATCTGCACTTAACAATTTCTGGCCACTTAGTAAAACTGTCTACCACAATCAGGTAATACGATCCATTTATGGGTCCTGCATAGTCGATATGCAGTCGAGTCCATGGGACATCTGTCTTTGGCCATGGTTGACTCTTTACAGGTGGATCCCTTGCTACCAGTTGACATCCTTTACACTGTTTCACCACGTTCTATGTCCTGGTCCATCTTCGGCCAATACGTGTATCCTCTCATTAGAGATTTCATTCGCGAAATCCCTGGATGACCAGTGCGAAATTCTTTTAAAATTTTTTTCTGTAAAGTACACGGCATTACCACTCTGTCTGCGTAAAGTTATACCTGATCACATATTGAAAAAAAGTGACACACTCATTCCTTTTTTTGTTTTCTTGTTTCAAACAGACTTGCTTTTTCATTTTCTTAATGAAATCGTTTTCCACTGCTTTTTTCACATCATCTAGAGTAACTGGTAGTTCTCTAATGGTATTGCATAACATACCCGACAATTCACTTTCGTCTCTCAGTGGCGCTATTACTGTTTCTTCCAGCGGTTCTGTATATTTCGGTATTAACCTTGACAACCCATCGGCGTGACCTAGCTTTTTTGAAGGCACATATTCCATTCTGAAATTGTAATTCAATAGAATTATACCCCAATGCTGTAGTCGATTTGCCATGCGAGTTGGTATACCTTTTTTTGAACCAAAAATTGTTAACAGCGGTTTGTGGTCTGTTTGCTGAGTAAATTGTCTACCATATATGAATCTGTGAAATTTCTTTATAGCGAAGATTATTGCCAAACTCTCTTTTTCAATTTGGCTATAATTTCATTCCATGAGCAGTAACGTTCTCGAGGCATGTACTACTGGCTTTGTAGATCCGTCCTCGAGTTTATGTAGCAATACAGCGCCTAGTCCGTCATTACTAGCATCTGCTGTAACAATCATTTTCTTCTTCGGGTCGAAATGCACCAACGATAGGTCTGCTAATAAACAGTTTTTTTATTTTTTTAAAAGCATCCTCGCATTCTTTCGACCATATCCACTTTGTGCCCTTTTTCACCAAATTGTTTAAAGGGGCTCTCATTTCATACATTTTGGGGATATAAATACTATAATAGCTTACCAATTCCCAAAATGCCTGGAGTTTAGCCACATTATTAGGTGCTGACATTTTTTATAGCCTCAGCTCTTTCTGGATCCAGTTTTCTTCCTTTGCTGTCAATTATCTGCCCAAAATATTTTATCTTCTTTATGAAGAACTCACATTTTTCAGCACTCAATTTGAACCCGTATTCCTCAATTCTCTGAAATACTGCTCTAATATGCGTTTTGTGTTGGGACTCGTTTTCACTTTTAATCAAAATGTCGTCTAAGTACGTGATTGCATACGCCATACCAGCCAACATTGTGTCCATTATTTGCTGGAATAGGCTTGGAGCTACCTTCAATCCAAAAGGGAGACGATTTAATTTAAAAATCCCTTTATGAGTATTTATTGTCAGGTACTTTGAACATTCTTCACTGACTTTAACCTGAAGGTAAGCCTCCGACAAGTCCAGCTTTGAAAACACTCTACCTCCATTCAATTTAGTAAATATATCCTTCGGAGACGGTAGAGAGTATGCATAGTCTTTTAAACAATCATTCAGGTCTGTTGAGAAATCAGCACACACACTGATTTTTCAGTTTTTCTTTTTTATATAAATGGTTGGAGACGCCCAATCTGAGTAATCCACTTTTGAAATTATGTCAATTTTTTCCAACCTTTCTAACTAATTTATTTATTGAGTCTAGTGCCAAAAATGGAACTTTTCTTTTCAGTTTAAAAATTGGTTTCACATTTTCTTTCAACTCAAAGTTGACTTCTGTTTTTGTACACAGACCTAGTCCTTCTGAAAAAACACGAGGGAATTCATTTCTCAACTCTGTAATAAATTTTTCTGTTTGCTTTGTCTTATAATTGTCTCTGATGTTCACTTGGTTACAGAAAGAATTTACTGGTAATTCCCACAAATTGAATAATACTATCCAGTCTGTACCAAAGAGGTTTACTGAACCAGGGAGCACATATACTTTCGATTTATGAATTTTTCCCACGAACGAAATGTTACATTTTAATTCACCTTGAAATTTGAGTCTTTTTCCAGACACTCCTCTGGCAATTTTGTCTGTCTTCGTCAACGGTGGGTAACCAATTTTTTTCCATATTAGCTCGTTTATCACAGAGATATCACTTCCTGAATCAAGCAATAATTTTATGGTATGCCTATTTATTTTTACATTGAGGTATTTTCTTCTTTGACCCTCCTCAATTTCATGTTTAGACAAAACTATGTTCACTTTTGCATGAGACTTTGTTTTTTCATTTCTCTGTTTTGTCCGACAATGTTAACTTTCATGGCCTACACGCCCACAATTGTAACATTTTTTATCCTTAAAGTAGCAATCCTTGTTGCAATGCTGTCCTCCACAGGCGCTGCATATTATTTTTCTTTCTTTTTGTATCCCCTTCTTTTGTCATACAGTTTGTACACGTGAAATGTTCTTTTTTTATGTTTATCATTCGTTGACATTCTTCAGTTACTTTTTGTAACGTAATCTCTGGATCTCTTTCCATGATCGAGAGGATTCTTGCTCTAATTTCTTTGTTGCTTGGTGTCATTAGACCTTGCACAAAAATTAGACACTTGAAGATGTTGCTTGACAACTTTTCAATTTAAATGCCTCACACTGTGCGTTAACCATACCTGTGTATGTAACAAAATCATCATCTTGTTTAACGATATTCAGACACTTGTATCGAGTATGAAACAGGCTATCTCTTTTATCGAAAATTTTTGACAAAATTTCCACTGTTTCGCCAAATGTCATTTCTTCTGGTTTCTTTGGGAGGATTAAATTTGTGTATTTCGTATTTTCTTCTGTTCCCAACTTCTGCAACAATAAAGTAATTTTTTCCTGGTTGGACCATTGTTTGCACCTTTTCGTAAATATTGTTTCAAACCTACGAAAATAAGCTGGAAACATTGAACCACTGTCAGGATCGTATTTAAATTCCGAGAGTGAATTTGAAATTCCTTCAGCCAAAAACAATCTAGACCCCGGTTCATTTGTTGTCCTAGATAATACGTGTTCGAATAACTTTTCAAACCTTTCTTGTTGCTGTAATTGCTGCTTTTGTAGTTGTTGTTGGAATTGCTGTTGTTGCTGCTGTTGGAATTGCTGTTGTTGTTGGAATTGTTGTTGTTGTTGTTGGAACTGTTGTTGTTGTTGGAATTGTTGCTGTAAAGCGTCTTGTAGCACCTTAGTTAATTCCACCATTTGTTCCATTTTGCCAACGTATTCACCAGGAAACAATTCCGCTCCAATAAACAATAAAATTCTTATTCCAAGCATTTCACAAGTTTTTCTAACGTTCCTTGTCAATAAACGTTAAAACAAACATAAGTGAAAAAATTACTTACTTTTTGTAAGCGCCAAACAAATTTTTCTAATGTTCTTCATTAGTACCTGTTGTCCACTGTATTTTTTTTCTTTTTTTTTAACTTGTGTTCTCATCACCAACTGATATGTCCTGGAAAGGGATAAAATGAAACATGAATAACCAAGTAGAATAAAAGTAATCAACTTACATTTTTTGTTAAGAAGTGTCGATCAATGGCAAATGGGTTTTTAGACTTAACGTTTGACTGTCGTTAGTATTTATGACGGACACCAATAATCATATTCCAGTGAGGGGAAACATAGGTGTATGCATATTCCATTATATTAATTCCAGTTTGTCCCTTTAAAATGTACTGTATCTGTTAATTTTTTGGGAAAGATAGTTTTTCCTGGAATTTAGAGTTTTCATTTTCTTGGACTGGTTGCTACCAAGACTAGATATCCTAGTTTAGGTAGGAGGAAAAAGAGATGGATTGTGCCTTTCTCAAGAATCTCATAAATACAAAAGATGAGGCTAAGTATTGAACTTACAACCCCAATGTCACCAAATTCATGAACCAACATTATCATCCACTAGGCTATTGTTCTAGGACAATAGCCTAGTGAACCAGTCAGTATTTGAAAATAAGACAATATATCTTTCAACAAAGACAGTGAGAACAATGTGCAAGTTTGAAATATTCTTCAATGGTTGTTTTTTTCTTATTCTGCTGTCCATGTCTAAGGATATCTCATCTTGTTCTTATTTTGTACTGTTCACATATCCCATGGGAGAATAGTTTATTGGATTAAAACATTGATTTGTGAATTTGGTGACATAGTAATAGAGAGTTCAATACACTGGCTGAGTAATGCAGACATAGATGCAGTGAAAACTAAGTAAGCAATAACTGAGAAGATAAAAAAGACAAGATATTCCTAGGCATGGACAGCAAGTCCAATCTACACTCATAGACAAATTAAATGGTTTGGTTCAAAATTACTTGAACATTACTTGGATCAACAGATACCCGAAGTAGATGGAGTAGCACAATTTCTGAAACATTGAAAATGATAAATGGGACAAAGTCACCACATCCCAGTTCAAATCAAAATTTCAGTTTTCACAGAAATTAGTTTAAAAAATTTTCAGCCTTTTTTTTTAAAAAAAAACACCAGAAAGGCAAAAAAAACAAAGAAAAAACTAGAACAATGAAGTTTGAAATTTCTAGTTCTTTTAACATGTATAATGAAATAGGATACTGTTGAAAATAAATTTTTTTTGCTAATTTGGTGAAAACAGAAACATTGGGAACTGATTCAAAGATAAAAAAAAAATATTCCTTCAAATCATAGACATTTCAAACTTGAAATTGTCACAATTTTTCGTTGAAACCAAAGATAATTTTCCAAATTTACAAATTTGAAAAAAATCAGAAATTTTTAAAAATTTTCAAAATTTTTTAAAAAAAAACAAGAAAGGCAAATAAAACTTTTTCAGCAGCCTATTTTCTAGTTTTTCTGACAATTAAACAGTTGAAAATAAAACTCCATTAGTTTTGTCCATTGGGAACTGATTCAATCCAAAATATTCCTTCACATTCATACCACATTTCACACAAATTGTCACAATTTTCGTTGAAACCATAATGCAAACATTCCAAATACATATTTTGACAATTTCCTAAAAAGTGTGATTTTCTGTTTAATTAGATCCATTAGTTGTAATGGAGATTCCATATTTTGATCAACAATCTATTTCACTATATACAATCTATGTTTTAAAATACAAAATCTTTAATGAGCCTCAAAATACAAATTTAATATCCTCAATCTTACTTCTTATTTATGACAAGGGAAAGAAGTTCTGCTGTAATCTTTCTCCAAATACTCAATCCATGGATACAATTTTAACCAATGAAAGTTGAATCTTTATCAGTCAGAATATGACTGAAACATTGGCTGCTTGAGAAGATTTATAGAAAGCATCTGTAAATTTCTTTAACTGTTGGTTACTTGGTGTAACTTCAATTCCCAATTTGAGTTTCCTCTTCTTTGTAAAAAGTCTGAGTCAATCACGATTTGAGATTCAATGTCAAGTTGAATTTGGGATTTTTTCTTTGTCCTACACATTTGTTTTTAAGTATTAAGTAATTTTATCCAAGCCTGGTCATGCTTAGCAAATTCCCATGTTTGAACTTTATTTCATACTTAAAATATAACCCTAAATGTGAGTTAAAAAATTCCTGTTATAATCTGCAACTTGCATTAAAAAAGTTCAATATTAAAAAACTTCTTTAATTTTGGACTAAACTGATCTTTGTCTTATGCATAATCTTCATGCTTAAAAAAAGACAAAAAGAAGCAGTGTATTTTAAATTTAGTCTCTTTGACATCAGAGATTTCAATTGTATTAAATTTTAAAAATATCGATGAGACTACCTAAGAAAGAATAGTGTATTTTACAAGAATTTTCTTTTTGGCAGTAACTTTTTGTCTTTGATGAAACAGAATCATGGACTGGTTTTTAAACTCTTTTTGCATATTTTTCTATTGCATACAACACATGATGATATTTCCATGGTAAAGTCTGAAAACATTTTTGTTTCGACTATAGAAAATAAAGCTGCAAAGTAATAATTTGTAACTGGTATGTGGGTACTGTAGAAATAATAAAATGTTTTACAAAATGTACTGAAAAATAAATAAAGCATCAAATAAAAAATTATTTCCATTTTTATAAAGGTAAAAATATAAAGTAAAAAATAAAATGATTTCATTAAAACATACAATTTATTTAGCGTTTTTTAACCTGTCTGGAAATGTGTAATTTTTTTTTTATTATGTTAAGGTATTAAATACAAAATTGCATACATGCCCAAGCACTCTGAAAAAAATCTGACACCCAATTCTAAAAATTGTAATTAAAATTTATGAAATGTTGTTCTTAAATTTCTTCTCATTTTTGCTTTTAAAGATAAGATTTTTGATTAAAAGGACATTTTTTCTCAATTACAATGTAGAAGTGAACTATTGTAAAAAGTTAATATTTACTTTTATCAGCAAACTCGAAAATCAATAATTTTAGCACCATTTTTAATGTTTTAAAAACATATAATTAATATTAGTTAAAAAAAAGTATAATTAGTAAAAAAATATTAAAATCAAGTATTTTTCTGATGATTTTTTTGATGGGCATGGTTTAAGTAAATAGTTACTTTCATAATTACCCCACTAAATAATGCAAAATAAATTCTTTATATTCTCCATCAAACAAAAGAAATATTTTTGTTATATTTAAACATAAAATAGCAATAACATGGAGATTTAAGAACAACAGACCTACCATTAACATCAACAGTAGTGACAAGTATGGAGCTCAGTACATGTAATAATGTAGTAATAAATTTTTAGCCATTTGTTGATTTTTCATTTTCTTATATTACCCGATTTTTTCTTACTGCCTCTTATTTTGGCTAGGTAGCAGCTAAAGTAACTTTATCTACATACATTTCATGGTGGTCATATTGTGAGTTAATTAATAATTAATACTTTCCCTTCTCAGAACATCTTCTTGACCCAGCCATCTTTTTTTTTCAATGATGTTCACTCTGTACAAGGCCCAAGAGCCACTCGATGTAGAGGGTTACAGAGTAAGAGGTAGAGGTTATGAGGATATGTGGAGAATGATAATGGTTGACCCTAGACTACGGCTAAGATTGTAGTGATCAGGGACGCCTCATTTTGGGAGTCAGTTCCACAAAGTAGCTGAAGGGAAGAAGCTGCTTGTAATATGAAGGGAATGAAAATAGCAATAGAGCAGAGAGGCTTGTGACATTTTGTCTGTAGGAAAGGGGGTTGGAAAATAATTTGTTGCCCACAAGGGTGTGGAGACAATTTTGAACTCCATTGTGACTGGAAAGTGAAGACTGAGCAACAGTACTCTATTTTCAGACAGATCTGACTCTTGTAAAGGTAGAGGATATCAGGTGGAGTTAGGTACTTACAGGGGACCAAACATTTTTCCAGCATCTTTAGCAATGGATTATATGTACAAGTTCCAGTTGAGGTCTGGGTTAAGTTCCCAACAGGCGTTCAAAGTATGGGACCTTCCTGAGATCACACCTGTTCATCACGTAGGTGTAGGTGGTATGGAAAATGGAATTCATTTCTTCCTGCATTTTGTTTTATGGTCAGATATTTTGACAAAATGTCACATCACTGGTGTACAAGTTGACAGAGAGAATACGTAGGCAGCCACTCTCCCATAAATCCCTTAACTGCCCAGTACTTTGGACTATCATTGGTAGGTTTCAATAAAAGAATGTAGAAAGCCAAGAGAGCCACTAACATTTTTGTTAGCTGATTGATGTTATTTTCTGCATTTTGCACTCTAGCGTTTCATAGATGGACACTCAAGCAATTGCTGTCCTCTCATCAGGATGTACCAGCAACTGACTGATTATTTTCTCATTTTTCATCACTTTTATATTGAATAAAAAAAATAATTTATGTACTTTTCATTGGTGCAAGATTGATTTTTTTCTTCTTCATTCATTATATATATATATATATATATATATATATATATATATACAATAAAAATCTAGTCTTTTTAAGGTATCCTATATTTATTGGTAAAAGTGTTGAATAGCAGGGATAGGACACTGAGGTTAACAATGTTTGAATGCAATCTTCATGGTCTGAAGATTGTATTCAAGCATGAAGCAGTCTACTGCCACTTGATGTTGGCCTTAGTATCTACTTGTGTAAATATATATATATATATATATATATATATATATATATATATATATATATATATATATATATATTTGTATTAAGCCCTCTTTTAAATTAAATGTTACAAAACATTGGAATTGTACTCTATTTGTTCTCATCTTACCTGGATATATTACAAAAATATAGTTTTAAGGTATGCTATATTTATGAGTAATAGTGCTCAATATCAGAGATAGAGCATATATATATATATATATATATATATATATATATATATATATATGATGTTGATTGTTGTTTCTTTGCAGATGAAGACCATTAATTTGGGAAGGGTCTGGAAAATGTGATCTAAACAAATGCCTGTCCTTTATATAGTTGGTCAGCATCCTGTGGTTGATGGTTGTTCTTTTATGGCAGGAGAAAAACAAGGAATTACAAAAATAAGCATCTTAATCTAAAGATTATTTTTCACACATACTCCTTTTTATCAGTTATAACATTTTGAGAGGATTAGGTTGTGTCATCTTGGAGAATTGCTACACAAATTGGTAGTGCTTTGATGTTAGCAACAGAAGTCAAATGAACATACTTACACCTATAGACCTGGATGGCCTATAATAAGTCACAACTGTTTAAAACACTTGTTTTTGTCATACAGGAAAATCCAACATGGCGCTTGAATGAAATATTCGGTGACGGACGGCTGAGTGTCACATATTGGTATCCTGACCGAGTAGCAACGACCACTGAACGACCAGAACACAGGCTGGTGGCAGTGACAAAGAGTCAACCCTAAAACGCCGGTAGAAGAAACCTTACAGCTTCACGCCATGACTGGAAGTTGACAACGGGCTGACAGCTTAGTGTCACAATGAAATAATATTTTTTCTTCACTTCAATTTTTTTCAAACTTCAATCCTTTCTCTTTAAGTTGGTGTGAACATCATTGAATAAAAGGAACCGCTATATGAACTGATGATGGGAAATATGAAAGACATGTGGCAAAAAAAAATAACGTTGTCTGCTAAGTGTTGTTGTCATCACCCGGGTCACAAGGTGTTAGAAAATGAAACAAAACACATCAAGCCATTGTTCAAATATAGGTTTGAAAAAAAAAAATCCACACCAAGCCCTTTTTACCAATCTTATTCCTTTTTTTTCATTCTTTGCTCTTATCTTGTAAGTAGTGGGATTTATTACAAGCTGATGACAGCTTGTTCTAATGTTTCTCGCTGGCTGGCTGGCTGGCCTTTGACCCAGACATATCAAAGTTAATTTGACTTAATCTTCCTTATCGCTGCTATTTTTTCGTTTTTTTTTTTTTTTAAAAATACAACCCCTGGTTTCTGGTGATCAGGAATTGCAGATAAATCAAGATTTCCACGGCCGGGTGTCAATTTTTTTAACCCCTGGCAGCTATATAAGTGAAAATTACCAATGGACTTTGTCGCATTTTGACCACCTAGGAATGTTTTTTCCTTCAAACTTTCAATTTTATGCCTGAAATAGTTTGATTATGATTTAGGCATTCTGATTTAAAAACAAAATGGTTAATGGGAGATTTTTTGTTTAGAACTAGAAAAAATGCAAAATTTTTATTATTTTTTCACATTTTACCCCCTGAAAAATATTTTTGAGTCATTTACATCAGCCAATTTTACTTTGAAATGAAAGAACATAATATTTGCTTTCAGAAAATACCTAGTTTCATAGGGTTGAGATCAAAAGTTTTCTTGATATTTTGTGCAGATGCTGACAAAACAGTCATTTTTCAATATTTTGCCCCTAAAATGATTTTTGCCATTTTCATGATGATTTTTACTTAGGATAGAAAATTTTTACCATAGCAAACCTGAATTGACACAAACAGCTGTGAAATATACTCACCAAGAATAATTCATTGTAAGGGCAGCAAGCAGCGGCAAACTGTATAGTGTTCACAGCACAGCTTAGAACAAATGTGGCTACAGGAGTGTCAACATAGATCATTGAGAATCATTTAGTTGCAGCAGAAATCAAGACAAATGTGCCTCTATCCAGACTTTTACTTATACCACAATACAATCATGTGAGGGATCAAGTGACACTATAGTATTCAGTGAGGATAGAAAGTACTCCCTTCAAGCTAGTGAGGGTTATTTGTGTATGAGACATAGAACTGCAGACATCTTCCAGAATGTATTTGCCCACAATGCAATAATAATAATTCAATAATACATTTCTGACTCACTAATTATGTATATCTCATAGCTTTAAAACATTAAAACTTTTTATCTGTCTGTATTTCTGAGATGAGGTATTATCTACATTATTTACATTAAAATTTTAAAAATTGTTGCTGAAGACATTAGGTTTATAATACCCAGAAATTCATACACAGATGTCCTCAAGGACACATGGCACAGTGGATAAAGGTGTTAGTTAGATCCAGTGACAGTTGTGACACTATATAGCTATGGCAATTGGATAACTAATTAATCATAGAAATTAAAACAGAAAATAGGTATTCTTAAAGCAGAAAAAGAAAAAGCTATCATGAAAGATAGACTGATCAATGTTAAAAGAAAGATTTGATTTTATTTACAAAAAAGCCCGCAGAGAGAGCCGTGTGTGAGGTCCTGTCGAGTTAATTTATGTCTCGCTGAGGGAGATAGAAAGAAAGGCAAATATGAAATTATTGGGCAAAACACGTGCTGGTCATAAAAATTTTGGCTGGAGACAAATGCCGATACAGGCAGGGAGAATCAATGTTAATTATCTTTCCAAGATATCGTTTATTTTTTTTCTTGGATACAGGTGAAGAGAAGCAATGTGGTAATTGTAAAATTTTGGCATTGTCTCGATATAGGTAAGAGGATTGTTATCATTTACTTTGCCAACAAACGCTAAGATGTTGAATAGCAATGTAGCAATTGTAAACTTTTGGCAATCCCCAGAAATTAGAGTGGAGAATTGAGATTTGATGAGATAAAAGAATTTAATTTCTTAACAAGTCAAGGTCTCCATTATAAAGCTAACTTAACGTAAAAGACTAGATGGCAAACTTTGACAGTGATTAATGAGACGGTAAGAGTGCTGGCTAAGTGACTTTTGGGTGGCCCAGGAAAAAGAGAAGATGTGATAAAAATTTAATTGGCAATGTGGAAATTGTAAAAATTTTTGATCGATGGGAAAGGAGAATTTTGTAAACAAAAATTCTAGATTATAACTTTAAGGAGGCCAGCTTAGCCACACTCACACTACCAAGAGATCATTGGTTGTATGGTAGCATGGTGATAGGCGGAGGTGAATAGATGAGAAAGGCGGAGATGTTAATGTTCACTGAAGGGATTGGTATGAAATATCAATGTGAGAGAGAAAGAGTCTAGGAGGATAGCTCTCCTCCGACCTTCCCTCACGAACGACGGAGACCCCCCCCCCCACCGAAAAATGGGAAGTGGTTCATTTTCCAAAAATGGGAAATAATCAATTTTCCTGTCTTGACAACAAAGAGATTTCTTGTTAGAAATAGAGATTACTGAGAACCCCAGGCCATGTCGGGCCCACACACCGAGTTTTGATCAGTACCCATATAAACAAATGGTGATGGGTTGTTCAGCAGCTGAGTTAAGTAAAGTCACAGTTCAACGCAACAGAGTCAAAGACAGTTTGAGTAGCGGGAACCAGAGTGTTGCCTCGCAGAAGCTGGCCAAGAGATTCCACAACCTCCGACTAAATAGCTCTCTTTCTCAAGGTGGAGGGGTTTTTTCTCAGCTTGTTCCACAACTGAGTGTTTATCTTGACAATGTGATTGTTCTACAATAGCAAGTTATACTGACGAACAAAGTTAAGCCAGCACTTAAAAACTAAACCTGTTGACTTAGAGGACCAACTTACTTGAAACAGAGAAGTGTCACATTTTGTAGGAAATGGGCTGGGAGAAAAACACACTCCTGTATATAACAGAAGGATAAAGTCAAATTGTTATTTCTTAACATACTTGAACCTCTTGGGTTTTTCTTTCATTTATTTTTTTTCTTTGCACTTGTGCAGTGTCACCTTCAATCTGGACTCAGCTTGCTCTACGGCTCGACGCCTGATTGATCTCGTCTACCTAAGATCAAAGTCACAATGTGGGTAGGTTAGACTTGAGATCGAAACAGTTACTCCAGTAACCAGACGTTGCAAGTGAGCTAGAATTGAACCAGTACAGCTGGTAAAGCCATTAACATCGACGACCAGAATTTGACCCTGATGCCACATATTGGTGCCATCACCACTGGATTCAACCCTGGATGGCTGAGTGTCACATATTGGTATCCTGACCAGGGGATTTCGCCAAGTAGCAACGACCACTGAACAACCAGGACACAGGCTGGTGGCAGCAACAAAGAGTCAACCCCAAAACGCAGGTAGAAGAAAACTTACAGCTTCACACCGCGACTACGAGTTGGCCACAGGCCTGTAGAACAATCATGTCAAGATAAACACTCAGTTGTGGAACAAGCTGAGTGAATGAACACTCCACCTTAAGAAAGAGAGCTATTTATGGTGCCATGGAGCATCTCATTTTGCTCAAGTGGGATAGTCCATTGCTTGGGCTGTGATTGGCTGCTGGTACATGCATACAGGTATTTCTGTATAAATACCAGCTTGATTCCAGTCAGTTTGCAGGGTTTGTATTGTGTTACAATGGTAAGTGCTGTTTATTCTATTGTTATTCTACAGGGCCGACGGCTTAGTGTCACACAGGACCCAAAGTGTGTGAGTTCAATAACCAGTTAAGGCAGTGGAGAACTTTCAGATGGGAATTAACAGGAGATAACTGATAACTGACATCCATTAAACATAGCACATGGAACTAGAACAGTCTACCCCAGTGAGCGAAATAAAGGGTTCAGTTTGACATTCCAACTACCTGAAGAAGGCCGGAGCGTACAATGGCCGAAACGTTGTAATAAATATGGCGACAAAGATGAGGACAATAGTCCGAATAATGTAAAACTTTTTAGAAACTTAAATAAATATTTTTTTCATAGATAAAGAACATCATTGGAAAATTCATAAACTTAAGGAATCAGCACATATGCTAGGCCACAAAAATCTCCTGTGCTGACCAAGCATAGAAATGAATACAATATGGGAACCAGTTATAAGGAGTGCCAGAGAAAAGTGATAATAACAACAAAAATTGCAATATGAGCTCTGGTAAAAACATGAAATGATAACAGCAAAAATGCAATATGAGCACTGGTAAAAAAATGTTGCTGAAGACATTAGGTTTATAATACCCAGAAATTCATACACAGATGGCACAGTGGATAAAGGCATTGGTTAGATCCAGTGGTTAAGGCAGTGGGGAACTTTGAGAGGGGAATTAACAGGAGATAACTGACATCTATTAAATATGGCATGTGAAACTAGAACAATCTACCCCAGTGAGCAAAATAAAGGGTTCAGTTTGACATTCCAACCATCTGAAGAAGGCTGGAGTGTACAACGGCCGAAATATTGTGATAAATATAGCGACAAAGATGAGAACAATAGTCCAAATAATGTAAATAGTGTACATAATACCTCATCTCAGAAATATAGGCTCCGATTTTTGTAAATATGGACGTCTATACATGACATTATCAGAAAATAAGAGTGATAACTAAAGTTAATTTAAAGCCAAAGTATCTAAAAATGGCGCTAAAAACAGCTATTTTAGCAATTTCAAAACAAAAAATTAAGTAAATTTAATTTGGTTTTGAAATACAGAAAAAATATTTTGCTTGTTGGAAATATTAAATTTAATCTATTAGCTTAAAATTATAACTAAAATGAAAGCTTCAAAGAAAAACTTTTCATTTTTAAAAATTCATTTTCCACTTTAGGTATTGTGTTTCTGTGGAGGTATGTCTGTATTTACAAAAATTGTCACATTTATATACACAAAAAAATTCAAAATTCTTTTTAAAATATTGGTGGGGGGTGTTGATGAATTGTAGTAAGCTTTGCCATTTATGATTAGTAAATAGTTTTTACTTAATAACAATATCACCTAATTTGTAAATATTAATACAGAATGTTAAAAAATTTCAAACTTTATAAATTATTCTAATTTTAAATTAAAAAAAAAATGAAAACAATAAGTGCAGGGTAACAGATTCAAAAAATGTATTTTCCAAAGATTTTCTAAAAAAGAAGCATTTTAAAAATCAATTTCATTCATTTTAAATAAGTCCTGAAAGCTTCATTAAAATCCGGCAATTATTTAATTTTTGGAAGAATTTCCAAAGCAATGTTTTTCACCACAAAAAAGACACTAAAATTTACTATACTAAACTTTGGTCCCCCTTCACCACCCTGCTGATGTAGAAAAAAATAATATTTTTAACCAAAATTTTGAATGTTCTAAAAAAGATCAAAAAATATTATTTAATAATCAAAAAAACTTTTGTTCTTTCCTTTTAACAATAAAATAAAGATTTTGACAAAAAAACTATGTTTTTATTAAGTTGGGGGGGGCATTTTTTTCATCATGGTATGCTCATTTTTTAGTGAATTGATGAGGATACCTATTATTTAATTATTAATTTAATTATTTAATTAGAAAAGCTTTTAATTGCTTATATCAATAAGATATATTATGAACTCTATTGTGTTCAGAAAAAAATGTTTTCGATGAATAATGAATTTTTACTAGGATTATTTTCATTTTTTAAAATTTCAATTAGAATAATTTATACAGTTTTAAATCTTTTAAAATTTGGTATTAATTTGTACCTGGCAAATGATATTGCTATTAAGTAAAATCTATATTTACTAATCATAAATGGAAAAGCTTACTGCAATTTAATGCTCCACCCCCAACTTTAAAAAGAATTTTGAATTTTTTGTATGTGCATAAACATGCCGATTATTGCACATAATTAAGTTACAATAAAATTTGTATATAAATATCCCTAATGAAATTGAGATTATAGAGTTGGGGTTCCATATCATTTTTAAGATTACTGAAAACTTAAAATTATATTTGAAAAAAAAAAAAAAAAAAAAAAGGCTATGTTTCCTCATTAAGTGTTTACATATGAATGCATACAAGCCTATCATACACCAACACACAACCTTTTAAATGCCATACATGTCTCATAGAACAGCAACCAACATTACAGAATAGCAACATTAATTCCATCTTCAAATCAGATATACTTTTAAATGAGGTAATGTTCTATCAAAGTTTCTTGTTATTTTTTTTTGCAATCAATTTTTAACAGAAAAGTGAATTAAAATTCCCAGAAGATATAGGTCTCTGTTGTCTCTTTGCATTCAAATAACACTGTCTGAGCAGATAAGGTTGATTTGACAATTCATTGAGCTTTTCTAGTTTGTCAGTAAATATAACAAGGTTTATATTTCTTTTCCTTTAAAAATATTATAAAAGCCTCTTGAGAATCTCCATTGGGATGATTAACAAAACAAGCATTCCGAATAACACCCAAGCCAACATGATTCAATTGACTAGATCTTAAGAAAGAATAATTTTATATTATCATTATTCACATGGATTACCAACTTATTCAACTTGAATAAATCACTAACAGTTGCTTTGTTGTAATATACTTAATTCACATGTGTCATTAGCAATATCAGGTCTAATGTGAGCAGCTATCCAATTGAGCTAATCAGATTTTGGCAATGAACTTTTGCAGATTCAGACAGTTCGCTTATCTTTTGCATAACACACTGATGATTGATAACAACAGGAAATGAAATATGATGCATATTGAAATTGGTTTACAGTTATACCATTGATGGGTGGGATATGTTAAGACAAAAGATAGAGAATTTTCAATCAAAAACATACTTATTTATCAATAACACATTTTTATGAATTGGTGCCAGTGCAAAGGAAGTCATTAACATAGATGCAAATAATTCTCTCAAATCTATTTTTGTTATACAATGAATATACCAAAATCTATAAGAATTGCATAATCAATAGTGATTTTTTTCCATAGCCTGCTATTAAAAACTCAGATGGACATTTAAAAAATGTCTTATCTGATTTTATTACCTTGGGTAAAGTTTTTCAACATTTTCACAACAAATATCAATAATCATGCTACAAAAATTCATACTTTTTTTAACTAGATCTCAGAAACTCTAAGGACTTAGTGAAATTTTACAGAAAGATGCTTCTTTAGCTACATTAGGTGTGTGTCAAAAATCAATACTATCACAATAGTAACGTCTCAGTTATTACAAATATAATTTTTTTTTAGCCCAAAAAGAATTTCATTCACTTGCTTACTGTTATGTCCATATGTTCCTTATAAAAAGCAGCATTTGCAACATCTCCAGGGGCAGACACCTGCAGATAGCCACTTGATAACAGGATACTGTATCACCTCATTTGAGGTAAAGAAATTTCTCAACATGAATGCAGTATATATTTTCTTTTCATTTATACACATATACAGCTTACAGCCATATGAAACACCAGTTCTCATATGATCACTGACGTTAAGCAATGTCAAGCATGGTCAGTACCTAGATGGGTGACTACTTAGGAATACCAGGTGCTGTAAGGTTTGATGTGCAGGTGTAATGTTGTAATGGAAAAAGGATCAGAATTGAAAATTGGAGAGCTGAGTTCCAATTCCAGTTATGTTCATTATATTCACATGCAAAAATACCCTTGAGAAAGATAATCAATCTGCTTCTTCCTTCCCCAGCTATACTTTAAGTAGTAGAACTTGTATTAATAAAAATCATTATTATCTTTTAAAAAATTCTTACAATCTAAAAATATTTTCTGGCTTTAAAATTACCTGCCATTGAAAAACATAAAAAAAAAAAATAAAATTTCATATCAATTAATCAATGGAAAAGGGTAACACACACAATGACACACAAACACACACAACAACACACATGACACACACACATCTGAAAAAAATTTCATATAAGTGTTTTACTCATATGAGTGGCATGATTTTAAACAAGAGAAATGATTCCAGAAAATGCTTTCATATAAAAGAAATTCTTGTCCTGGGTATGATACTAAACTACATCCTGTAGTGAGATTGGGAAGTTTTGAGGAGTGTGGAACCACCTCTTAATTGCTGATGTTCCCAGGTTCATTCTGACTCAGGATGGAAGCAAACTTGGGTCAAAACTTGAAAATATAAAAATACATTTTCATAATTGGGAAAAAAAAAATTACCAGAAATATATTTTTGAAAAAAAAAAAATTACCTAAGCTCACAAGAAAATTTCAGGATTAAATGACCCATAAGGAGTTGATATGCCGTTAAATAAACAAATCAAATCAATAAAAGAAATTGTTACTTTCATAACATTGTGCATGCTCATAGCATATATTAATTTTATACTTTTAATATTGAATCACATTTTTCTTTGCAGCCTTTAACTTCTCTAAAAGCTTTTTACTGAGTACCATGTTTCTATATTTCCGATGTTTAACTTGCCTTTTCATATGCTTCTCATATTCATTTGAGAGTATGCATGATTTTATCAAAAAAAAAAATTGTTGCATTCACTCTTTTAGTGAACCATAATATAACAGAAATTTAAACTAACTTCACCAACATAAGTTTTGACCTTCATTCATTTCTTCTTTGCCAATTCACATTCCTGCCTATGGCCATTTTTGTTGTTTCTTAGAAAATTTATTTTTAGTGAAAATCTAACTTATAACAAAGTTTTGGTGAAAAGCCTTCATAACTTTTTCATATTGACTATTTTAATCTTTTTCACCTTCATTTGTCATATTTTGAATTTCTCATTTCACATTGAAACAAAATATTTGATTAACAGAAAGAACTTTTTTTTCTTCAAATAAGATTGAACTGCTGATTTTTTTTTTGCCAGTGAATCATTATGTAAATTGGCTGTGTGACACCCATCGGTGGTCGCGGTTGCGGTCAAGTGCCAATACATGACGTCCACTGGTTGTAACATCAATATATGACACTGCACCGTCGGCCCGTGGTCAACTCCCAGTTGCAGCACGAAGCTGTAAGGTTTCTTCCACCAGCGTTTTGGGGTTGACTCTTTGTCGCTGCCACCAGCCTGTGTCCCGGTCGATCTGGTCGTTTCCAGTTCAATACCAGCTTTGTCGTTCTCAGCTCGCCTCCAACGCTTGGTCACCAAAGTAACTGCACTGATCTCAAGTCTAACCTACCCACGTTGTGACTTTGATCTTAGGTAGACAAAATCAATCAGGCGTCAAGCTGTAGTGCAAGCTGAATCCGGGGTAAAGGTGATACCATACAAGCGTAAGTAAAAGAAAAATAATAAAACAAACTCACAAGGTTCGAATATGTTGAGAAATAACAATTAACTTTATCTATCTGTTAAATACAGGAGTGTGTTTCTCTCCCACCCCGTTGCTATGGATTCACGACACTTTTAAGCGAGTTATGGTATCTTAAGTTGTTCATTAATAAAAACTTGCTTTTGGTAGGAAGACTAAGTTGAAAAGGACGTGGAAATCTTTCGGTCAGCTTCTGCGAGGCTGGTCTTCAACTCCAACTCTGAACTCTCTTGAAACTCTGCTGAAACTCTCTGCTGAAAAAACACTCTGCCGAAAAAATACTCTGCTGAAACTCTGCCCAAATCTCTCACTAGCTGCCTCAAGACGTTTGTTTATATGGACACTGACCAACTCTGGGTTGACGCCTGTCGTGGTTTGTGTTCCTTGACAATTCTTAATTCCCAACAAGAATTCTCTTTGTTCTTAGGCCGGGAAAAGTAGTTACTTCCCATTTTTGGAAGATTAATCACTTTCCACTTCGGGGTTCCTCCCTTGTCCATGAGGGAAGGTTGGAGGAGAGTTATCCTCCTAGAATCTTCCTCTCTCACATTGGTATTTAATAACAATCCCCTCAATGGGTGTTAACAACTTCTCCGTCTTTCTCATACATTCACCTCCGCCTATTACCCATGTTACTTCTTAGCCAATGATCTCTCGGCAGTGTAGGTGTCGCTAGACTGGCCCTCATGTTTACAAAATCCTTTTTTTTTTTCTTTTTCCTTTTCCTTCAGTCAAAACATTTACAATTCCCAGATTGCCATTTAATTCTTTATTACATTCCAAATCCACTTAGCTCGGACCTCTATCGTCTCATTAATCACTGTCAAAAAAAACCCCGACATCTGGGTTCTCCACTGGTCAATCCTTCAATTGGGTGGCCGTGCCACTCAACAATTAAATTCTTTATTTTTCTCATGTCTTAAAATTCTCTTATCACCAGATGCTCATTTTCAAGTCAACAGTTTGAATAAGAATAATAATGATCCCTTTTTTTTCTCTCTTTTTTTTTTTCTGTCAAGATTTGTACATAGACCAGATGGCTTCCCTTCAAATGGAATCAGGAATTAAAATTAAATGATATCTCTGAAAGATAATTAATAGCTATTCTCTATGGGGTGGTCTCAAGCTGAAATTTTTTTTATGGCTGCATGTGTCAGCCGACTTTGTTTATCTTTCAAATTCTGTTTCATTTGACGCGTCACTCCATTATCATGACATTAATTAATTAATTTGACAGAATCACAGTCTCAGTTTTTTCTTACTGATTTTCTGTCTTTTCAAAAAAAGTTCTTTTTTTGTAAATAAAATAAATTCTTCTTTTGTTTTAAAATCGCTCAGTCTATCTTTTTTTTAGCTCTTTCTAAATGTATTTCAAAACAATTTCTATGGTTAATTAGTTAGCCAATTACCATAGCTAAATAGTGTCACAGCTGTTCCCCTTAAATCCACAATCTACCAGTTTGGCTTTAGTAATCACAATGCTATTCCTCATCTTATAACAGGAAATGAGAGATAATGCTTATTGAAATTGGTTAGTTAAAATCAATATACTTAATGCATAATTTCCAATTAATTTATCAATAACATTGTCTTTATATATCAGTACCAGCACAATGAAGTCATTAACATACACTGTCCTGGGTATGATGATAAACTAAGTCAACCCTGACCTGGGGTGGTAGCACCTGTTAGGCTCCCAGCTATGGGCAAATAATTAACCTCAAACTGGGGTCAAAACACTATGAAAGTATAAAAATACATTTTCATCATAAAAATTTACCAACAACACATCTCTGTAAATGAAATTACTAATACTCCCCAAAAAATTAAATTTTGAAATTAAATGACCCATAAGGAGTTGATATGGCACTAAACAAACAAACAAATAAAAATTAAAATACAAGGAAATAATTCTTTCAAATCATTGTAAAAATTGAATTATCCGATGAATATATTCTCATGAATAATGAAAAGTCAACACTTAACAATTCATATACCAAGTTTTAGAAGCATCACAAAACATGCATTGTTTTCTTTGATTTTCATAGTTTGCCAAGTGAGGTCTTGTTAGATTTTATTACATTGTACATAATTGTTACCTAAGCAGCCTTGACATCCAGTGTAACAACTCCATTGATTAGATAAAGCCTGGAAAAAGTAAAGTGAACTACTTTTTAGAAGCATGTCAGTGAATTTTGCTGTGTCTTCCTCAAATTCACAATTTACCAGTTTAGCTTTAGTAATAACATTGTCATGCATTATCTTTTCAGTAATAGCACATCTTACAGACATAACATTTTGACCTTGAGGTTCAACATCATCATAAACATAATTTCCATTTCATTTCTTAATTTCACTCTCTTTTGTCACTAGAATTTCATAGCCATTAAACATTGCACAATCAGCTATAAATCATCAGGCACAGCTCGCCAATCATTAAATTTACTGAAATCAATTCAACCAGTACTGCTGTGGTGATAGAAAACAAATAAGTAAAAATAAATAACAAAAAGATCAGAATTTCACCATATCCAAAAATAGATGTATAATAAAAATTGCCAGGCAAACAAAGCCATAATTCAACCAACCAATCAGAAACCCTACACAACCAGGATGTAAAAAAAGAAATAAATGAATAATAACAAGGAGACAAAAATTTCACAATATCTAAAAATAGATAGTTCAACCAACCAACAAGAAAGATTTCACAACCAAATATAAGGCTGCAAGATAATGTCCATAGAAGAAAGCAGAAGAAAGTCACTAATTCTATTCAAGCGGTGCAATTATAATTTTTTATTGACACAAAATAAGTTGTTGATAGCTGCAAATTTGTGCTGGTGGTTTCCTTGGGCCAACATCAATTTAATTTCGAAAATTGGACATCAGTTTTTAAAATATAATGAGTGAATTTAAGCCAAAAAAAGCTTGTAACTATTCAATATTTTATTCACAATGATTGATTTAGTTAATATTTTAAAATTAATAACAATGTTCGATAAAAATTCTGGCAATCAATATTCAATATCAGATTATAAATGAATATTATTAGAGCAATGGTTCCCAAATGGTGCAGCACACCTCATAGGTGCAGCGGAAGAGGATAGCTGGTGCAGCAGAAGAGGATAGCATGTGCGGCAGAAGAAGATAGCATGTGCGGCAGAAGAGGATAGCAGGTGCAGTGGAAGAGGATAACAGGTGAGATGGAATGACTGAAAGACAATCAAAGATTTAGAAACAGTTTCAAAAAATTCATGTAAAAAATAAATATGATTTTAAAATTTAAAATATTATTATGGATTACTTGTAATTGTATACATGAGTCCCAGTATAAATATTTATAGATAATTATTATTGAGCAATTTTATCATTGTGATATTTTTGCATTATATCAAGTATTAAGAATATAGTAACTAGGGTTCGCAAATTAGAGGAGAGAGTAATTAATGATAATGTTCTGACTTCTGGTTTTTATTTTTAAATGTACTTTTTATCACATAAAATTTGTTGAGGTGCAAGCAAATTTTAATTCTGAAAATGCAGCCTAGAGAAAAAGTTATGGAAACCATTGAGTTAAATGGATAAAAGTCATTCCTTTGTTTTATTCTTTTAACTTTTTTTTTTGCTAAGTATATTGACTTTTTCATCTATTTGGCACTGTTACTGTTGACATTATATTTTGGCAATTTATTTTGGTTAAGTTCTTTCTCACTTTCTCAGTCAAACATTTGATCATTCTCTTTCTCTCTTTCTTATGATTATTTCTTTGACATCTACAGTTACTCATAATATTTATGGAGGTATATTCACTCACACCATGTGGTCATAATTTGGATTTGTGTTCACAATATAAAATAGAACAAACAAACATACATAATAACAATAAAAAAACATGGTAAATTGTTTGGTAGTTTCATACAATTTTATTTATATATTTGCGTATATTAGTGTGTGTGTTTTACATTAAAATTGTGATCAGGTTCATGTTATAGAAGGGAGTAAGTCACTCCATAATATCACAAGTCCTATCACGAGGGAAGTTATACACTTACTGTCATCCCAACAGTTCTATGCAAAAAGAGATTGAATCTCGCGTCTCTTGGCAAGATGATCGTATTTCCAGCAGTAACAGTCCTCGTTGCATGGTAGGATTAATTTTATTATTTTTATTTTATTTATTTATTTTATTTTAAATGAGGTTTAAATTTTATTTTATTTATAATTTTCATTATTATTATTATTTTATATTTTATTTTTATTTATAATAATAATAATGCTCCCACACATTCTCTTGTTTATATTAAACTAGCTTAACCAAAAACTAAGCTATACAATATATAATAATTTTTTTGTATTTTCTGTTAATAAATATAATTTAACAAGTCCTGTTATATATTGCTATCTGAGCTATCATATTTACATATTTTCTTTTCCTGTTATATTTTCTTTTGATAAAGGATCAGGCAGAGAGTAGAATTAATTGTCCTTTATTTAAAACTTCATACAAATAAACACTGTTGACATAGTCAAGTTTGTAATAGTCCTGTTTACTACCTGGTGCTGTGACTAAGTATCAACTACTAAAAAAAAAATATAAAAAAGGAAAAATGGATCCAAGCCAATCAGAACTCATTGAAGAAAAAAATTATTTTTGACTAACTAGTTTTTGCTGTTCTGGGCTAGCCCTGAGATCCTATCTACAGATATAAAAAGGATTCCAAATAGTCCAATTCTATGAATAGGTCAAATACACTCATCTTTTCCAGTTATCTTCTACAAGCACTGTTTCTGACAATTTTTACATGTCATTTTCAATTACTAAGTAGCAACATATGGCTTTGTTAAGTCACAATTCCTAAAAAACATTGCCTTGAGCTATATGTGAATGTTATCATGAATACCAATTAAGTTGCTGTCATAACAATCTAGTCAAAGACATCTTACTGAAACTATAAATAGCAACGATAAACTTATTTGTTGTTATTATTTTGTTTCTTTCCACTTTCCTGCTTATGCTATTCTTAATAAGCATGATCACATTGTTCATGTAAATGTATGCATTTTATTGTCAACAATATTTATTAGTTTCATATTATTATTACTGCAAGTATAAATGCATGCAAAAACTATATCACATAACTAGAAAAATTTGAATTTCAATATTAATCTTTTCTACCCAATCAACAGACAGCTAAATTAGAGGTATTTTAGAACCAATCATTTTTGTATAATAGCTAGTTTTCACACTGAAAACTTTAGCATTCTGTCTTCAGGCAGGAAATATCATCCTTGAATTATTCAAAATGCAAGTCAATGTCAGTAAGTTACTTGTCACCAAAAAGATATGAATTGATCATGGAAGGTTGAGGAGGTAAAAATTTGGCCTTGTAAGAATATTCAACTCATCCACAAAGAAAATGAAAGAAAAAGAGGAAAGTAAAGAGTAAATTTAAAATTTTTATAATCAAATAATTGTTAAGGTAATTTTTACAAAAATTATTTTTTTAGTCCTGTTCCTTGTTATGAAGACAGTTTTCAAATGACATCAAATAGACTAGAGACAGCAAGAATTTTAATGACTCTTCTCACTACTTCAACTCAAACTTTGACTGTTACTCAGACTGACTGCTGGATACATTGGGCATGCGGAGATAGTAGTTAACACAAGAATATGCACAAATATTTAACACAATAATGCGTGACTGTATTCTAAAGTGTGTTACTTGAAGAGTATAAAATAATAACTTAATAATTATACATCCTTAAAAGCTTAAGCTTTAGAGATTAATAATTTGATATATGCTTTAAATGCTTGTCATTTTTATCTTCCTCCGTAAATTATAAGTTAATTAAATTTTACTTTAAGCTGGTATCCATTCAGTAGGAATTATGTATCTTTTTAATGACTTTCAATAAAAAGAGATTTTTTTTATTTTGTCTGAAACTAATTAATTAATATAATATGCTCTAATAATGTTTGCATTATCATTTTAATCTAACTTGGTCATTTTACCAAATCTTCATATAGATTTTTAAAAAATTTTCTTCATAAACACTACATGATAGTTAAACCATCGTTTTGACAGAACATTTTTCCAATTGCAGAAATGGGAGCTTATGTAGAATGAAAATAAAGAAAATGGAAATAAACACCAAAAGAGTCAATCATCAAAAGACAAAACTTGGTTTCTAAGTTGTAGGATTCATACATCCTTCTGATTAATAAATTAATCTTTTGAAAATAAATATTTAACATTTTTCAAGCAATGGGTCATGTTCCCACCAACAATAAAACATATGTTTCATGATCCCTTTGAAGAGTATTTAAGCAAAGCTTCTAGACCAGACAAGCCAGTAAAGAGATAGAGACAGATACTTGTTAACAATATTTTCACAACTGCAAAAATTCTAAGGGTTCCCTTTATATTCAGACCGTCTTCCTCAACCAAGCTTCATGAATATACTTACATTCTTCCTGTTGAAGCCATGTGACACTTAATATTTTTTTCCTTATTTTCCCTCTTGTCTCTTTTTTTTAAATATTCATACAAAGAAATCACATTTCTTTTCAGCTTAACAACTATAAACAAGGAACTTTTAACACAAGGATTTTAACACTCATACACACTGAGAAAAGTTTAGTTGCAAAAACATGAAAATAAAAATATTTTATATTTTTATATTTAAAAAACATTCTCACCTTTTTCTTTGTTGTGTGTTGATTCAAATCTACAACATTTATACTTTGGAAAGCAACCTTTAGTAGTGTTTGAATGATTCTTAGAAGTTACACAAGAAGCCACAATCCAATCTACTCACTAACAAAAAGAAAAGAAAATTATGCCACAGGTATATTATTTATATTTTTTTTATTTTTCAGCTTTATTTTGATTTGTGACCATAAATTGATGATTTATAATCATCTAAGTTCCAAGAGGCGTAGGGTGGAAGATAAAACTGTATGAAACTGGCTGCTAAAAATGGAAACAACAAAAAGATTACATGAGAAATAAGACAGGGGCTAAAATCAACAAATGTTTTATTTCAAAATCCTACTCATTCTGATTTTGCTCCCAGCATTCACTAGTGAGACCAGAAATGTTTACACATTCTCATCTCATCAGTGATGTGATGGAACAATCTATATTTCTTTCTAGCATCATAAGGGGACTAGTATGTCAACCAGAGATGTTTAAATATTAGGTTACTAGCAGTAGAGCCCAGCATTGCCTGGGGATGTAACAGTAAGAGATAGATCAAGTATCGACCATCATAAAGACTGAAAAATAAAATTGACAAAGATTATTGTTTAAAGTTGATGGACATGCATGTCTTAATTAGTTTTTTTTTTTTTTTTTTTTTTTTTTTGTTGGTCAAACCCAAACTCAAACAAAACATTGTTTTCAATCGTTATGAGTCTACCGATTGAATAGAATTTTATTATAAACAATTGTCTTGTAAATGGAATTTTAAAGCATTCTGAATGTAAAAATAAAAAAAAAAAAAGTGTGCAAGACAATAAGAAACACTACCTGCCAAAAAAAAAGTGAAGTTTTGTTGAAATCGGTTGAAAATGTAGGAAATCCGATCCCATATATAAATGAACACACACACACACACAAACAACCTGGGTTTTATAATAAGTATAACTCGATATGAGTTGTCCCCCTTTCATTCTGGTGACAGAATCGTGTTTTATCATGTTTTCAAATTGATTTCATGCAAAAACAATTGTGTTTTTCCAATTTTTGGCACTGTCAGAACCACCACAAGGTAATATTACGCAGTCCTGTGAAGTTTTGTTGAAAGCAGTTGAAAAATGTAGGAAATCCGATCCAATATATAAACGTACAGACACACACACACACACAATCTGCGTTTTATAATAAGTAAGATTATAAGTAATGTCTGTCCCAAGACCTACCCAACCCAATGATCATGGTATAAGACAAAATATGATTCTGAGGAGAGATTTTTGGGAAAAAATGTATCTTATATGATATGAAATATAGTATTTATAAATGGACTAATATAACAAAGTTGACCAACTTTCTCCCGCATCCACATTAAGAAGCTTAATAATAAATGACATGTATAAAAGCATCACAGCACACAGAAAATAAGCAAAATACTTGACTTCAGAAACTACAAATAAAATATTTTTTTGACAAAAATAAATGCTTTTGTAAGACTTGAAATAAAATTTTTGTCCTCTTTATTGCATTTTTTATACTAAAGTTCTCTCAATACAAGGCTCAAAATCCACATGGTAGAGAGTTACAGAATAAAGTGTGTAATATGAATTTAAGAGGAGGTAAGAGGAAGTGAATATCATGAGGATAAAGAGGAGGATAGTGATTAACCATTGACTTGAAAAAGTCTAGATTGTAGGATTCAGGGAAGCACACACATAGGAGTTTGTTCCACAAAATAGGAGTTCTTAGGAAAAGGCAGTTTGAGTAGAACATCCTTTTTACAAATGGAATACAGAGAAAATGTGGGTGATTTATGGATGTAGCGTGGTAAGTCCTAGATGTAAATATTTGAACATATTTGTATCTGTGACAATATCAAACTAGCACAACCATCTATATATAACTACAATGGTGATCTCCATAATTTAACAAGATGTTCTATTGTTTTGTAATATTTTCTCTATGAAGAATTCATCATAATTGATCATTTAGTATGTCCAAGATTTATTTCAAGTTTGAAAATTATATCATGTGTTTGTACTTGTTTTTAAAGTCTACACTTTTATACCGTTATTCAATTTAATTGAATAGCAGAAATGAAAATCTGATGAACCAATCTGAAATGTATATTTCTTACAATTACAGATGCAAGACACCTGTGCCAAGATCTAATAGCACAGTAATGTAATATCAGATAATCAATAAGCTCACATTTCTGATCCTTGATGATGGAAAAATATGCTGTGATCTATAGATGAACAAAATGTACAAAAATGAAAGTAGGTGGGGATCTTCTACATGAAGCCAATATTTGAATGGCGAGATGGATAAGTGGTATGACCATAAGCCAGGAGCATTTTAGAAATAGCTTTGGGCTTAAGTAAACAGATGAATTCTAAAAACATAAAGAAACATGGTTAAAGTGGTTAGTAAATATAATAAAGAAAAACATACTGAGTTAAAAATAAAGGAATTGGTCATCAACCAATCTAGGATTGAAGTAAAAATACTAGTCAGAGCAGAACAGAAGTCTGAAAGAATCAGCACATATACTAAACTATGAGGGCTTCCTCAGTAGGCCTCACATAGAAATAAATACTATATTGGAATCATTAATAAAAAAAAGAAACATGACAGCAAGGCTTCAAGAGCAACAGCACTAAGAAAAGAGAAGTAGCAGTAAATCTAGTCAACAGCAGCAGCAACAGGTAAGAAATCAGAACTTTAGGTTTAATGCTCCAAGTTCTAGGTTCAGGACTGCTCCATGATAAATTAACCTGCTGGTTTAAAGAGTACAGGGGAAACAGGGTGAGCAATAAATGAGCAGTACTAAATAAGAACAAGACAAAATATCAGCAGACATGGACAGCAGAACAAGAACAATCAAACCCCATAGATTAAAGAAAGTGTTCAGTTCGAAATCCCCTGAATGTTACCCAGATCAATAGACATTTGAAGAAAGTTGGAGGGCAAATGCCTGAAACATTTTGATAACAACAACCAAGATAAGGACATTAGTCTGAATATAAATAAAGGAATTAGATATATGAAAATCAACCAAGAACACAAAGTAAAAATGGTTAGTTCTAAATGAGAAAGTAACACTACCACCACCACCACCAGATCAGCCTTTTGCAAAAACTGCTACTTTGTGGAACAAACTTCTGCATGGGTGCTTCCCTGATCGCTAGAATCACTTGAAGAGGTTAATCTTCAAGTCAAGTGTAAATTGTTATCTATCCTCCTTATCTTCATTTCCTGCTACCTTCTCTTTTATTTATAGCACACACCTCATTCACCATTACTATTTTAATGGTAACCCTTTATGTTGCATGATTCTCAAAACTTGTATTGGGTGAACTTTAGTATTAAAAACAAAGACCAACTATTCTAAACAGCTGTTGTAGTTGCACTTATAACCACTTAGTACATACAACATTTTCCTATCTTCTAGACTTATCTGACAAGCCATAATTATAGACAGCCTAAATATTTGCTGCTTGTCGACTTAATTCCACTTTTTGATATTTATTTATGCAAGTCCGATTCAAAAACCATCTGAAAATAAGTTTCTTTTAGGACACAGTAGAAAGTCTGCTGCTCTACAGTACTGAAAGCTGAACATTAACAAAGACAAGTGATAGGTTTGATAGTATATATACAAGGATACTTAAAACTATACTTGGTGTATCATAGAAAGAACACAAACCAGTCAAAGAGCTCTATGGAAAGCTGCAAAGTGTGACAAAATCATTATGGATCTCAAGACTGCAATTCATTGGACACATTTGGTGGTGGAAAAAGAGCTGTTAAATAAAATGTATTGTTGTGGGAATGTAAACAGAAGAGAGGGAAACTGATTAAAATATATGTGGATCAACTAAGAAATGAAACATGTTTGAGGATTGAAGAGCTAGTGAAGATCATGAGAGACAGAGAAGAATGGAAGAAACTAGTCAATGTTTTTTAATTTCAAGTTTGCTATGAAATTTGAAAAAAAAGTGAAGAAGAAAAAGGAAAATGCAAAGAAGAAAAGTAAAGTTAAGAAGAAGAAGAAAGGTGAAGAAGAAAGTGAATAGGAAAAAGAAGAAAAAGAAAGAAAGTGAAAATGAAAAACAAAAAAAGTGAAAAGACAAAGGAAGTCAAAAAAAAGAAAAAAAAAGAAAGTGAAAATGAAAATTTGTAAGAAAGAGAAGTTTTTCTTCTCTTTCTATGTTTTCTTCTTCAAGAAAGTGAAGAAGAAAGAGAAGAAGAAAAAGAAGTTCAAACTTACTTAATGATCATGCAAAAGTATATTAATCTTGAGATAACATAAGCTACAAAAGTTTATATACTTATGTAGTTTGTGTTAAATAAACTAATAATTTAAACCTTTTATTAAACAACTCATGTAATTAATTAAAACTTTAACATTCAAAAAGATGGCAATCCACCACATTGTGTTTGGCTCCCAAAAGTTCCAAAAAGTTACAGATCACTTCCTGTGTTATTTGTGATGGTGATTTTCTAAGCATAGCTTACATATGGCACAAGGCTGAAAATATGAGTGCACCTAGTAAGGATTGAACTCACTATCCAGTAGGAATTGATCTAGCGAGACAAGCTTTGCTAACCATTATACAATGTCTAAGTGCACTGTGTGTTATTTGTGATAATTTTGTCATAATATTATGGCAGAGTATATATGGAGTGGATTACAGCAGGTTGAACATTGAAAGCCAATATTTACAGAGTGGGTTGAATGCTAAAGAGTTAAATATATAAAGGAAATTAAAAACCAGAGAACACATGCAAAATACATGTTGGCTCTGAGATGGAAGAACACCTGTGCTAATTTCTTGATATTGTATCAAGTTCTTAGATAATCATTAAGATTTTAATATCATTTACATGCAGACTATTGTTCCCATCTTTGTTGTTGTAATCATAACATTTCAGCTAATTTGCTCCACAGCCTTCACCAGGTGATTGTTGATCCTTGTAATTGTCAGTGAATTTCCAATTGAACTCTTTATTTAAACTATGAGGATAGATTGTTCTCATTCCACTGTCCATGTCCAGAGATATCTCATCTAATTCTTATTTAGTACTGCTCAGTTATTGCTGTTTCTGCTGAGTTCAAGTACCCAGCCCAGTGATTGAAATTGACAATAGTCTGTGTGTAAATAATGAAACCCCTTATCCCAGAAATTCAGACAGAAGATTTTATTACTTTGACATTTAATCACCAACAATTTATAAAATACATTTAATCATGTTTTATTGAACAATTTCACTTGCTGCTTTATTTAAGGTCAAAGCACATGATTTCATATTTTGGTATTATCTTTTAATTTAATATTATCAGTTCCTTTATTTAATAATTTCTTACATAATCTATATAATACACACTGTGTCTTTCAGTTATGTTTCAATTATTTATTTTATGGGATAAAATTCATCATTCTATTGGAAAAGTTTCATTATTATCATATGATTAATAATCTTAAAAACCTAGCATGTTCTAAGATAACTTATTAATTATATGATCCATATCTGTTGGCAATGCTAATTAAAATTCATAAATTATATCTATCTATCTATCTATCTATCTATCTATCTATCTATCTATCTATCTATGTCTGGAAAACCAGAAGTCAAAATGGCTACAAATGAAAGAAAACAGGTAAAATACAAAAAAAGAAAAAAATAAAAAAAAAAAAATAAAAAAAAAAAAAAATAAATGGAAAAAAAAAAATTTTTACAAATAATCTAGAACATTTTTTTATACACACAAAAATGGGTTTTTACACACACATACACTAGGAAAAAAAAAACACAATGAAAAATGTATATAAAAATGAAAATTTAATTTAAGCAGTTAAATACTGTACCTCCTGATGAGTGAACAAAGTTTTTTCATCCTGGGGAAAAAAAAAATGAAACTTTGGAAAAAAGATGCTGAAGGTAACATTAATCAACTTTAACAAACCTTTTTATTCTTGTAAAATTTAATATATATATATATATATATATATATATATATATATATATTTATTTATACTTTTGCAATTAGATTTCTTTCAGATTCATTCTGCATTAATCCAGCTTTCCTGAATGCCATGAAGGCAGAGAAAAAAATTCACTGCAAATAGGCTCTAAGCATCATATCGAGTCCCCAAAGCAAGCTTTGGCTATGAAAGCAACACTGGCCAATCAGCGACACAAACCTCAGAACCCACCACTGTCACCTCAGCACCAACCTTGTTTATTATTTATTATAATTAAAATGAATAATCAACTTCTACAGGCATTCCCTTTGCAGTCATCACCATGAACCCATTTCATAGAACAGACTTACCACCTATGCCAATCCCTCATTACTTTGACAACCAACAAATTAACCCACCACCATGAACTCACTTGACCAATATGTGCAAACAACCATATTCTGTGACATCGGTCAAACAACACAAGAAATAGGTTAACTCATCGGTTGATTTTGAATATACCTTTTCAAAATCCTGACAATCAAAAACAGAAATTGACATTCCACCAATTTTGCAACTCTTTTTTGACATCCTATATAAGTTTTTTTTACACGTTTTTTCAAAAACCTAATCCTTGTTCTTTTCCTTTCACAACCAAATGCTCATTATAACACACACACACACATACATACATACATACATACATACATATATATATATATATATATATATATATATTATACTAATAATTATACTCAGTTGGTAAAAAAAACTGGATGGATGGCACAATTTGCAAGTATATAAAAACAAATTTGTATCTGAGGAAAATATTGGAAAAAAAAGGAAGAACTAGAAATATCCGAAAAGGGCACAAAAATTTTTTTTTTTTTTTTTTTTTTTTGATCCAAAGGAAAAAAAAAAAATAAATTTAACTAAGATAAAAAAATGTAGTGCTAAATTTTAGCCAAGAGTAAATAAAATTAATTCTAAATAGCCAAGAACAACCTACCTTGGTTTCACCTAAATGGTTCTTCAGTCTAAGCTGGCTAAAGAGGAAATGACATAGAACATATTTATTGATAAAACCAACACCAAAAACTAAATTATCTGACTGTATCTAAAATAGCATAAAACCATGTTGGACAAAAAAGAATTTAACCCATTAAAAAAAAAAAACAAAAATAAAAAATGAACATCTATTCCAATAACCAGGATTTCTTATGTCTTGCAATTTTTCAGATTTCAGATCATTTGGTTTAGTAAATTTTTGGTTTTATTGAAAAAAAAAAATTGCTAAAATTTTCATCCATACATAGTTAAAACAATATTTGTTAAAAATACTGTGAGATTTTTTTTTTTATTTTCCATTTTAAAATAAAATTTGTTCCATCTTCTTGTTTAATATTTTCATATATATATATATATTTATATATAGACATTCTATTAATATGTTTATAAATTTCATGTTTAAAGTTTTATATGGTTATAGTAGCAATTTTTAAAATTACCTTTTGGTGGATGAAAAATTTTATTTTTCTTATTACCAGTATTAGGTTTGTTTCTATGTTTTTCAACCTTGTAAACTATAATGTTCCTGTTGTTTGTCTACCCTTAAATGGGAAGGCATTTGGATTTCTGCAAAAAACATTTAGAGGGGTTGGAATTCTTCAAATTTGTTATATATATATATATATATATATATATATATTTATAGATAATGTTTTGAAAATAAAAAAAATATTCCTATAACTAAATCTGCATATTCATTTAAAATAATTTTAATATTCTATTGCTATTTGTTAGGTACCTCCACGAGATCGCTAAAAAAGAGCATAGCATGATGAAAAAGACACCAAACTTGATGAAAACAAAATTTTATCGTCTAAATGTTTATGTTATTATTAAGAGGAAAGATCAAAGTATTTTGGGGTATTTTTTTTTACATTTTTAATCGTTCCTAGCATGTCCAAAATTTTCGTTAAAAATCTTGTTTTTTTTTTTCAAAAAATTGACAGATAATCAATTTTTTTCCATTTTTTCCATTTTAAAAAAAAAAAAAAATCTTCATTTGAAATTCTTTTAAAAATCAATTATCATTTTTTCAAAACTTATTTTAAGAAAATCAGAAATTATAATGTTTATTTAAAATATTTTGAACCAAACTTAACTTAGCTTCTGCATAGAAAAATGTAATTTGAAAATAAAACAAAGCAGGTCATAAACTTTCGCGTCACTTGACAGGTGATGAATGACATATTGACGGATTCCATGAGGATAATTTGTTCTACGGAAGGAGAAAAGTGAAATTATTTAGATTTAAGTGAACAAATTATTTACCTCGTTATTTTTAAGGAAAACTTTCAAAATTTTTTTTTTTTTTTTTTTTTTTTTTGTTTACTTAGCTTTCACCTTTACGTTTAAGATGCTTTATGGAAAATATATTATAAAGAAATTAAAATAAGACTGTTAAGAGTGAGATTAAATTTCATAAGAAATTAATTCATAGGTGCCTTTCTTAGGAAATTTTATCAGAAGTGTACATAAAATACAATAATTTTATGTACATTTATTACATTTTACTGTGTTATTTGTATTTCCATTCATTTTATTATTGATTTTGATATTTCATTTATGGAAAAATGTCATAACTGAGATTAATATAAACATAAGAACATATAAATTTCATAAGATGATACTGATACTTGTAGGTACCCTTCTCAGTTGAAACTGGAAAATCAAATTAACTTCTCTACACATGTTTCGCAAAAGTAAAGGCCTTAGCAGCGGAGAACAATGCTTAACTCAAATAATGCAACTTAATTGTATTCTGGTTGGTCTTCCGTACTTTATAATTACAGCCTGATTATAAACACAAAATTACATTTCTTAATTACTGGGGTCTTCTGATTAGTCAAAATGATACAATTTACAAAGCGCTAAAAAAAAGATCTATCTCATAAGGACATTTTGAAAGTGGATGTTGCTTTTAACTAATTTTATAATATTTTAACAACTTAAATGTAAAAAATCTATTATAATTAAAAAATAACAAATAATTGTATTAAAAATTCATTTTTCATTGAAAAAATTTTTTGCTTTCAGAAAATATTGTCCATAAAAACAACTAAAAACAAATAAAAGCATTTGAAATTAAATAATATCTTTGTTTTATTGAGTTTTGTATGTTACAATTCAGAGCTGATTTTCAGTACGTTGGTCAAATAAAAAAAAAAAAAAAAAAATGATTTGCATTCCTCAAAGCCTTGTGCTTTTAACTATTGTAATCACTAAAACCGATGCGATCGAATTTCTAGAGTTTTCATAAAATTAGTTATGGGGGGGAATAAATATAAAAAAAAATATTTCTGCCATGACTTTAATAAAAAAAAAAATATTTATAATAATTTCGATCATCTGTGAATAGTTTCTGAAAGTTTCATTAACATCCGACAATTATTTTATTTTTGCAAGATTTTCCAAATTAATGTGTGTCATAATAAAAAAAAAAAAAAAAATGCTAAAAATTGTCTATGTTATTTACTAGTTCCGGTGATACAAATAACAAGGTTTTTTAAATCAAAATTTAGAATATTCTAAAAAAGAAGGAAAATTTTTTAAAAATAATTAAAAAAAAAAATTTAGTCTTTCCTCTTAATAATAACATAAGCATTTAGACAATAAAATTTTTTTTTCATAAACTTTGGCGTCTTTTTCATCAAGCTATGCTTTTTTTTTTTTTCCGTGGAGGTATTTAGGCTGAAACCAATTTTCATATTACTGTGAGGGGGAACCAGTTCCTTTATATTCATTACATCGGTTTTTTTATTTTCTGGTGATAAAACAAACAAAAATTTTAAATGTTTGTCAGAATTTTTTAAAAAGAAGGAAAATTTTTAAAAATTTAAAAAAATTTTAAAAATTCCATTTAAAAAGAAATTACCTAAATAAAATTTATTCATCAAATTTGTTTTCATAAGTTTGGTGTCTGCTTCTTTTTTTTGATCTTGGAGTTTTGTACTAAATTAAGTGAAAGTAAAAAAAAAAAACTAAAAAAAACATGGGCATATAGAACATTTGGACAATAATTTTTGAAAATTTTATTTTTCCCAAAAAATAAAATTCTTATTTGGCTATTTTCTAAAAATTAAATAAAAAGCTTAACATGATACATTTTTTTTATTTAATTAAAATTTGTTTAAAACAAAGGATTAACCCAAATAAATACATTAATTATATGTGTAAACCTTTTTAAAATTTTGTGTAAAGATAAGTTTTTTATAAAGATAGATGGATATTCTATTGAGAATGACTGCCATGATTTTCATAAATTAATATATTCAAGTTGTAAAAAACTAAATGAGGACTAAACTCAAAATGAAAGTGGATCAGAAGGAAACAGAAAAAGGTCACTAAACTATTTTCCTAATCATTGAATATATATATATATATATATATATAAATATATATATATATATAAAATATAACATATATATTTTAAATGAACGAACACATTATATATATATAAAATATATATATATATATATATATATATATATATATTTATCAATATATAGACTATATAAACAGATTTTTTTTTTGTAAAAAATTTTTTACAAAAAAAAACCTTAAAAAATCAAAAAAAAAAAATTACCAACACCTGAAAAAAAAAAAATAAAATAAACAAAAAAATTCAAAATAAATAATAAAAAATTAAATATAAAAATAAACAAATTAACAATCTTATGATTTAATATATTTTAAATATTTATATAAAAATAATAATAATCAAAACAAAAAAAAAAATATAATAAAAAATGAGTAAAATCGTTAACAAACACTATAAAATATTATTTTTTTTTACAAAATTTTTTAAATTTAAAATTATTCCTACAAAAATAAAAATAGAATAATTTAAAAAAACTAATACCATCCACCCAATAACTTAATGATAATACTTTATATATATTAACATTTAAAGTTAAAAAAAATTGGCCAGATATATAAATAGTTAAGTTTCAACAAAAAATAATATTGATTTATTTCATTGTTGAAACAAACTTTCGCCACTTGGTAATTTGATTTTCAATATATATTCATCATTGGCGACTTGGGGGTCCCTATGTTGAACTTAGAAAAAATAGTCAACATTCAAATTGAAAGTAAATGTTTTTCAAAATAACAAAAATTTTTTTAAAAACATCATTTTTTATTCTTGACTTCAAATCCAAAATTAAATTGTTTTTAACACTATATTTAAAAATATTGACTGAAATAATTTTTGTTGATATTGTTCATAATAAAATTAAAAAAGAAAAAAAAAAAAGAAAGTAACTAAAAAAGAATGAAAAAAAAATTAAAGTGGCTAGTCAAATTAAGATAGAAATGATTTAACTGAAGCCAAAACAATAGGGAATGAATATTTCTTTTTTTAATTTTATAAATAATTTTTTAAAAATGTCTAAAAACAATATATGCATTCTGTTTTTTGGAAGTACAAATTTTTTTTCAACTTATTCTTTTCAAATATTCATTTTAAATAATTTATTCTGTACAAAATAAGTTTTTACCAAATGTATCAATTGAGAAAAAGTAGATCAAATTTAATTTTGACTTAAAAAAAAAGATCAAAAAAAGTTTGAGAACCTACCCATTGGGGTGAGGGAGATTGACTTTTAGTGTTGAGGAAATATAATATCAGTCAGTCAATTTTTTTACTGATCATAAATGTTGTGGAAATTAAACAATTAAAATTCACAGACAAAAAAAAATAAATCATTAACACAAAAGACATATATACAAACACAAAATCTTTCGGGTAAAAAAGATACATTAGTTATTTTTTCAAAAAATATATATCTCTTCAAGATTTTTTTTTTTATATATTCAACTTAATTAATTAAATTCTCCTAAAAGAATTTTATGCAATGACTAAGTTATACCAAACTGTTTTGTTTTTAAGGTTAAATGAGACTTATTCATTGATGAAGATGAAAACTTATATTATATATATATATATATATATTTAACAATGAAAATTCAAATATATAAAAAATATTTTATATAGTGACACACACACACACACAAATCGTTCACAAAAGCTAAATTGATAAATTGTCTAAATTATAAAAAAAATTCAAAACAAAAAACATTTCATTTTAAAAGAAATATGATATTTAAAAAAATTATAAAAAAAAGAAGCAATAAAATACTAAATAAATTTATTCAATAAAATTGCCATTAGCATTGTGTTTCAGTCTGTCTGTATTTTATAAGGAAAAATAAAATCTGAAAAAATTATTTTATTTACAATTTAATTTTAAATATGATTTGTAAATTTATACAGACAGATACATGTATGTATATATTAGAAATCAAATGTATATTTATTGCAGTACTGAAGAGATAAATAGTTTGATTGTTTGAAATGATTTGTCTAAATTTAATAAATTTATTTCAATTTTTTTATTGTTTTATATAAATCAATTATGATACACAAAATTGAAAATATAAATGGTGATATTTATATATTTATCTATATATATATATATATATATATATATATATATATATATATTATTATATGGGTGTTCTTTTAAATGGTTTGTATTAAAAAAAAACAAAAGTGTGACTTCATTTCCAACCCTCTCATTCAAAGACATCTCTTCAGATAGCCATTCTTGTGTGAAAGTTTAATGAATCATTTTTTTATAATTTTCAGGGTAATCATTTTTTTATTTTTAGTTCATAGCATAAGAGGTTGAGACAGACAACCTTATACAAGGTGAGTATTCTATTGTTAATAGCAGAAACCTATGCAACCACCAACAAAAGAAAACACAATTGGCATCACTTTCTAAGCACCACAAACACTTCTGGGGGAGGGGAGTGAAATAGAGTTATACGCATGTATTAGATTCTGTTCTTGTAGAATTAGAGCTAATAAACAGTTATTCCTTATAACTGGTATTCCATTTATCAGTAATTCACTGTATCTGTAAAGTTATTGGTCCTCACCTGACATCTCAACTTAAGCCACTTTGGTACTTCAACCTCATGAACTTAAATGCAGTACTATATTGGCAAATAGGTCTCATTATTTTACTGCTAAAATAACTATTCTAATGGTTTCTTCTGTTACACTTCAACTTCTCTTCAACTATATACACATGTCAAAAACATTATATTACCTCACCAACATTTATTGAATCCATTCTTAAAGAATCTAACATATGTTTATCTAAAACAAATGGTCTGTACATAAAAACATTCCCAAATCAACATGTGCAAAAAACACCAAACATAATGTCTACTAGACACATGCACATATACAGACGCACATACATACACACACACACACACACAATTATGAAAATACATTATCAGCTGAATCCCACATTGACAAACTAAAATTATTATACACTTACATACATAAAGCAATATTAACTGTTTTTTCAATTACACTAGGAATTCATTAATATTTTGGAATTTGGAATGGATGTGTCATCCCTCCTTGAATTCAGAATGCCACAAATTATACCAACGTTTGGTTAACAAGTCGAATACATATGAAACATAATTAACCAATGAAAAATGAAACAAAGCAAAAGTAAAAATACCAGAATTTCTTACTTCTTTTTCTCTATATTTCAGTCTCTAATGAAGTTTTAATAAAGTGAAATGTTAGATTGCTAAACGTTTCCTATTTGTTCTTTATGTTTTGGTGTCAGATTCTGATCCATATTTGATCCTATATATATATATATATATATATATATATATATATAATATAATTTTAACATATGCTATATTTATAGATTAAAGTGCTCAATATCAGGGATAGAGCATATGTAAATATAAAATGTTGCTGCTGGGTGTTGAATTTTATATTTTATATATATATATTCCAATAAATTATTAGTTGGAACACAGAAAAACTCAAGTAGCTAGCTCATGAGTTTTTAAATCATTTTTATTTCTTACAATTTATTGAAGTTATATTGCTTTGTAGTTTATAACAGATCACATTGAGCACTTTTTGAGGATTGTAAAATTTCTGATTGAGGTGGTGTGGTTGATCAAGTCTAATATTAATACTGTTTACTTTGATATATATATATATATATATATATATATATATTATTACTTCAAACATTATTTTTAGATAAACATCTCAAATGGGCAGACAAAAGTGTATCAAATACAGATATCCACTAAAACAACATTTGAGGTAAAAAAAAACATCAGATTAAATATAAAAATCTATTTATATATATATATATATATATATATATATATATATATATATTTAAAGAATTTAATGGATATTTCTATTTAATCCTACATATTTTTATTATTTCAAATATTATTTTTAGTGGAAAGGATCAATGTTTCCTCCTGTCAGGGTACATAGGTTCGAGTCTTGCCAGAGGGCACATTTTCTTAATAAAGTTTTCTTGAATGTGCAGACTGGTAGTCAAAATAAAGACTGCTTAAAAAAACATGTCATTCTACTTAAATATGGCTATCCATTAAAAATGATGTTTGAGGTAATAAATATATATATATATATATATATATATTTATATTTTAAAATTTTTTCTCATTATGCATCCATTTGGTCTAAAGGCCTAATAATATACAATAAATACTATTTTTATTATCATTAGTTTTTTTGTCTTTCAAATTTCTTTCATCAGCCTACTACATACATACACACATATACGCACACACACACATACACATATATTCTCTAATAATTGATATATCAAATATATATTTTATGAATTGTAAATTTTGGTTAACAAGATAAAATTTTTATTTAGTTTTGAAATATATCTTTACAAGCTGAGGCTTTGGTGATCAGTATCCTATCCATAATACTTGTGGATTGCATGTAGTGTGACATTTGGGTATTTCTGTACAGGAAAAAATATGCATTTTTAGGCTGACAAATATACAGTGGTGAAAATAAGTATAAGACACCCTATGAAATTGTTAATAATTTTCTTATTACTGCACAAATTCCTCTGAAAATTTGTGTGCGGTACCTACATCAGAACAATCACCATGAAAGACAGAGAGAAGCAACATTACGGAGGTGGGAAAATGATGGAAGCCAAGGTGTCAAACCAGAAAAAGTTTAGCCATAAGAAGAATTTCAGTAAATATATTTTTTTTATTGTTTTCATTTAAAAAATCAAATTGATACTTACCAAGGGTAGATCAGTAGTATGTGTTTGCTCTGTTAAAAATCAAAGCCCAATTTAAACTTGTAAATCAACTCAATTTATTGCAAATCATCTCTAATTTTTTACAGAACTAATTTTTACCACATAGGACTGGAATATTTTGTATGACATCATAACTAATCAACCACCCCCAGACAATCATTGTTTTCAGTGCCTTCCAGTAGTGTGCAGAAGTGGGGGCAGAAGGTGTGATGCCCCTGGGCATCCAAATCAAAGAGTGAAATAAAAAATTACTTTATATTTAATTTGAATAAAGTGTTTATTTCATGTTTTATCTGTTTTTACATATTTAAAATGTCTTCCTTTTTCACATTATCTCAGTACTAGGCCCTATAGCCCCCCTTACTTAGGTCTTAGGGGCATACAATCAAGGAGTTGACCCTGGACATCACCAAACCTCAGCATGTCACTGGTACCTTCCGCATTTTCAACAGTTTGTCAGAAATCACTATCTGATTTATGGCTAGAGTATGAAGGCCCAGGAACAGATAAATATCATAAAAGATATTTTGTCAGCTAATCTCTAAGTGGTCAAAACAAATTTGAGAGAACAGCAATTTGAATCTTGTTTTCTTCTTTGCATCCAATCAAAATCATTGTAAATTCCTTTTAGGAGGGTATTTTTCAACAAAACTCTGATTTCCATTTTATATGCATCATTCTTTATGCCAGTAAAACATAGATCCTTTCAACAACTATTGTGGAAATAATCCGTTACAGGAAGCACTTCTATATATCTTATACAAAGGTTACAACAGAAATATTTTTATTTTCTGTATCATCAGATCAGACAATGAATACTGAAGAAAAGCAATCTGAAGTAGTATGGTTTCATTTTGCAATCCTTTACTTTGGCAGAACTAGCCAAAGACACCTCAGTAAGTGGGAAGAGGTAAAAACATATGGTGGAAAAAGTGGGAAGATAAGATTTAGGAGTGGACAACCTGGGGGATTAGTAACTCTCTGGATGTAGTAGAGAGGTGGTCTTAGTTGCCAGTTATCTGTGATATTAATATGGTATTCTTTGTGTGATTTTACTCTAAGAAATTTATAAAATATATAAAGTTTATCTTATTTTTATTTATTTACATGAAAATCATATTAAATCAAACATTAATATGAACCATATATATAATCCTCTTTCACAGCCATTTCATCTTATTAATGTTGCTCACATATTTTTAAAATCTAAAGAATAATTTATATGTAATATGTAATCCTTTTAACTATGATCATAAAATATTTTTATAGAAAAACTGCAAAATTAGTTGCTCTACACATGCAAGCATACTAAAAAAAGTATGAAGATTTTACACCTTGCATATATGAAAAGGAATACATTTTGTCACATTTATGCATATAAGAATTTAAAATACTGCATCAGACTTACATTGTCAGTAATAATAATAATACAGTACAATAAAATTTACAAGCTGTATTTAAATAAGGTTTCGTTAGAACAATTTTTATTTTCTAAAGTTAAAAAGAATTTTATATATATATATATATATATATATATATATATATATATATATATATATATATATATATTTTGTACAAGTAAAAAAAAGTTTCTTCACTTCAAATTAAGTTTGTACTTTTTCCTTATGGAAATCTGCATGACAAAGAATGTGCTTGAAAAGAGGGACTGTTCACAAACAATTCTTTTTACTTGTCTCACCCATCTTTTGTCATTGTTAAATTGAAGTTGTTTTATCAACAGGAGAGAGGTTCCCTAAAGAAAGAAGCTTTCAAGAGAGAAGGCAGTAACTATTAGTCATCTATAGAGGAACGCAAAACTTGATGTAGCATACCACATAATTATGCCCCTTGAACTGCAGTATTACATCTCCCCTTCCCCAACATCCAATTACCCGCCAAATTGAAGGCTCTGCCAAGCAAGCTTTGTCTTCGCACTGTTCATTGGATAACAGTTTCTAATGCTGTGAATTTAAACCAATGAATCGCCATTTTACTACTGGTTGTCATTAAAGACAAGCATCAGCTACCCTCGTGTCGGAAGAAGGTTTCAGGCACAACGGTGAGTGAGATGTCTCTTCGATAAATTACGCTTTCTGTTAATTAATATTCAGTCTAATCAATGACATTTGATTTTTTCCTTCCTTTTTTACATTATAGAATAAGTGCACTATTTTTGCCTAAACCATTCTGAAAATGGTTAAATTTTTTTCTCTAACTTTCTCATTGCTACTAAACGTTATGTTAGGCATTGAATGTCTAAAACCTTTTTTCCACTCTTCCAGTTGATCTTGAAGTCGGGGATCACTTTATAATCGTGTAATTCCGTTTGTGCAAGAATAGACGTTAGATTAAATTCTTATTTTTTATTCATTAATCTAATCAATAAAAAAACAAAAGTAATGCATACGTAAAGAATGTTACCACATGTTCTAAGTAAAGCCATCATGTCAGTGAAGTACTAAGCCCCGAGTTTATGTCCGCGCCTCCCTCTCTAAATCTTCATTAATGTCGCTCTGCCTCCTTCCTTTTAGATATCCTCTCTTGATGAGTCGAATCAGCCATATTTGACTAACATTATTGAAATGTGACTCCTTTTGTATGTTGTCTTGTTTTATTATTAATTTTCTTTCGCCATTATTTTAAATTCTTCTAACTCTTCGCATTGGCGTCTTGCAGATCAAAATCCAGCATCTCCCGAAATATCATGAAATTGTCCTTTTTAAGTACATCCCCCCCCCTCCGCTTCTGTTGTCTCTTACCGCCTACATTGACCCCCCCTGTCTTTTTGCTTTGTTTTTAGACATTCTTAACTACCAAATTTATTTTAAAGTGAAAAGTAGGTCTTTCATACTAATTCTGGCCTGTTAAATGTATAATGCTTTCATAGTCGCGCTCTTTGCTTCAAGGAGATGTTTTTTTTTTTTTTTTTTCTCCATTATTTAAGCAGATTGTAGTTTACCGTCTTGCTTATATTTGCCTTCATTATTGTTAAAAATTTTTTTTTTCTTTTCGTCGTGCGTGTACACGTAATTAAATATCCGATTCTGACTTACAAAACCCCCCCCAAAAAAACGTAGGATTAAAAAATGGTTATAATCTGCATATAAAGCCTTATCAACACTGAAACAGTTCTCATCTGATTCCTCGTGTTCCAACTCTATCGTCCTACCTACGACATTAATTTACTTATTTTCTAAATATTGTTTAATTTTTGTCGCTTAAAACTTTTCAGCCTTCTCCGGTGCTACATTTTTTTTTTTTTTTTTTTTTCTTTAGAATTTACTAGACTTTTTTTTTTTTTAAACTTTGGTTCTCTTCGAACGAACTATTTGAATAAGTTTTTATTTTAATTTTTCATGACTCAGATGTCGATTTATTTTATTTTATCGACAATATTCATCTTGATAAACCGATTCTGCAGTTTTCCGGTAGCGCACGTGTTACACACTTGTCTCTGGGAGGGTAGTGTTTCTCGAGCGAAAAATATTCGCGTCAGCTGCTGCATCACTAGTAACATTATCCTGTTAAAAGAAATGTCCTATAACTTAAATTCGTTCATACTACCATAGAATGCAGTAGTTACTAAGTTTTTTCTTTTTACTGTAAAATCTTGCGCACTCTTTCTCTCTTTAGTTCATATATAAAAAAAAAAAAAAAAAATGCCCCCCTCCCTCCCCAGAGATTGATCTGTAAAAAAAATCACTTGTTGGCGGCAATTGTAATATACAAATATCGGCCCCTTTTAAACTTTTCGAATTTTCTATTACCTAGTAATTTGATAGTTTAAGTATTTTTCCTTGGCCTTAGAAAGATGTTTTTGTTTTGTTGTTTTTTCTTTTTTTTTCTTTTTCAAAATTAGTGACGGTTTTTATGGTGTTCTTACTGCTCGTGGTTTTTTTTTTTTTTTTTTAACACTTCTCATAAAAAAAAAATGATTCGCGTCACATTTACCGCGTATCACTTTAGTCTACTTTTCTTTTATATATTTGATCAGCTCTAATCAAATTTACTAGGTGCCCCCCCCCCCCGGTCATATTTCAATTTCTATCGGACTCAACTTTGCTTTTTCTTTAAAAAAAAAAAAAAAAAAAACCTCCCCATGTGTAAATCTGCCTGTCTAATTTGGCAGACTTTTGGTTCAGTTATGTTTGCCCAGTGACATGACTCCATATAGTGTTTTTATTCTTGTGAATAATCTGACTATTTAACTCTTAAAATGAAACGTAGGATATTGATATATATATAGAGTAAGAAATTTTCTGTTCGTTTATAAACTGACACTTAAAAATAAGGTTTACAGTGTTTACTGTTTACAGTTTAAGCTTACCCAGTTTCTGTATTGTTAAACTTCAGTCTTGAAACCTATTTCATTCGGCTTGTAACAGCTGGTAAGAACTGAGCTTTGTAATAATTCAGAAGCTAGACTTAGTTTTAATATTTAAGATGTTGATGTATCATTGTTTCCCTCATTGTGTTGTAGGATTCAAAGAAGCACATTTGACTCCTGAATTACTAAAAAAACTAATGGTAACTGGAGCAACCTAACAATGTCTGTATTTATCAAAAGTAATCACATCTGTTTTTAAAATGTTTGACTTTTTAGGTTTCAACACCCTGTCAGATCAAGATGGCTGACAATGAACCGTAAGTATTTAAGTTTTAAGCATCTTGGGCTTTAAAATCCTCACCTTGTAGAAAAATGATTTTCATTCTCTATTGCTTGTGTGTGTGTGTGTATATCTTAGTACGGCTACTTTATTGGGATCGTTGAACTTAGTGTAGATTTCTGTACTTAAAATCCAAACATAAGTGCAATCAGTAAATCACTACAGCATTTTTTGAATGCGATCTTCATGGTGACAAATGCATCATAGGATTTATTAGTAATCTATAGACTTGACTGCACTAGTCTCTTATAAAAAGTATAATGAACTTTATTACGAGCAATTTCATGTGAATTGTCACTTAATGGCAATTGCTTACCCTAATAATTTAGGCTAGCATTCATTTGCATTTTAAACTATTGTCCCAAATTTAAATTTGGAGAAAGTGTTTGCAAACTGTAGTTGTTATATAAAAATATTCATAATGATTTTAGTTCTTTAGTGTTGCTATATTTAAGCAATTGTTATAAAAGTGGAGGGAGGGAACAAAGAATAATGATCAGCGAATTATAGAAATTGATCAAATAACACATGAAAACCTAACTGCATGTTGTCGTCTTACAATTTTGGATAATTGTTGGTCATAAATTGGGCCAAAGAAATGAAGTAACAAGTTTTTATTCTAAACTACTTTCTGTATTAATTTCTCAATTATAAAAGGTGTTAACTTCCATTATGTGTTCTCTCCTCCAGGTTATTTGTTTTGCTATGTTAATGTTACAAACAGGAGATTAAGGCTTCAGGTGTTTGTTTTTTGTTTTTTTTTTTTTTCCCCTTCCTGGAGGATTAAGAATGTAAACTGAACTGTTTCAGTTTATAGATACACCCCTCCAACAGAAAAAAGTGGCTAGAACATCTTAGAAACTAAAGCTACCTTTCTAGACTACTTGGCCACTAACATATTTCCCTTTCAATAAAGGTTTCTGAATGTCACCAGATGGTGCCAGGAAACTTACATTTTTACCTACAGAGTATCAGATAAAAGCACAAAATATTGTATGTAGTAGGAAATCATTAGAATTTATACATTGGTTTGGAAGGTATAATGCTAAATGTAAACCTATTTGCACTATATTGTCATTGACACTCCCCCTCCCCCATTTTGTATGTACACAATGCATTTTAAAATGCTTTTGACCAATTTCTGAGAACAGTGTTTTATATTGACTCATAAGTCTGAAATTGGACAGTATTGGCAGTTTAATTGGTGTTTTTGCTTTTCTAAATGACATGCACTTTAATTTAGTCATAGTATAACTAATCTTGCCACATTTTGGTCCTCCTAAAAATGGTCGTGTGAAGTTTGTGGAATGCATTAAGGCTGTAGAAGCAGGCAAAAATATTTAACAAAAATTGTCAAACTGGCTTTGGCTCATTTAGGAAGCTGAATGACAAAATCCTGATTTATTTTCAAAATATAAGCTGCTAATAATTCTGTGCATATTTTGTTAGCCAACCATGTGTGGAAATTAAAGGAAAAAATAAGGTCAGATAGTAATCTGTAAAATTTTAAAAAAAAAAGCAAACCCTTACAACAATCATAGCAACTTTTGTCAACAAGGAAAATTAGCTATATTTCCAGACTCAAAACATTTTTGAATGAGAAATTATGACCTTTTGAATACAAACTAAAAAGTTCCTTTTGACTTCATATGAAGTGGGATTAAGAAATGTGTATTTTATTTAATCCCCCCGATGCATTTCCAATGCTTTTGATTTTCTTGCTGTCTACCACATTTCATGCTGTGTGCTTAGCCTTAGCCATTCACTTTTTTTTTCTTTTTATGTAGCTTTCATACTCTTTATTTTAAAGTGTTACCAAAATTTCCTTAAGGTAGCAGGATCAGCTGATCTCCAAATTTTCTATACTTAAGTTCTGCATGTTAAATTTTTATGTTATGCATTTGGAACTTTTTAATACTGTTTCTTGGCCTAATTCAACTCTGTTAACTTTTGTTTGCCACTTGGCTGATTATGACACTATTTAGCAAAGTATATGACAGGATTATAAAATTAATCCATACCTGCTACATTTTTTGTAAAAAGCTTGTAAACCATTTTGAATATTGTTGGGCTTTTTTTATTCAAGTGTCTCAAAGTTTGGAATAAGTTCACATAAGCTGGCTAATTCTCTTAATACACTTTGTTCCTTTTGTGGTAAATGCTGGTGAATTAGACTAGGACATGGCAAAATGTCCTGTAATTCATCTTGCCACATAATCCATTTTAATCTTGAAATTGCTCTACTTGTAGGCAAAACAATGCAGAAATTGAGGTTGAAGAGGAAATAGACTGTGAAGAGGGTTCTGAAGGTAGGTTGTGAGAACTCTTCCATCAATAACTTTGAATTTTGATATAGTTACAAATGTATGTATGTATGCATATTTAATAATTTATTTGCAGTACTAAAATGCTAATCTCTTTTCTCTTTAAGATGCTCCTCAAAGTGGTGTGACTTCAGAACTCACTAATGAACTGATGCAGAATCCCTCCGTATTAGCAGCTCTTCAAGATAGGCTCGATAGCATTGTTGGTACCCCATCCACCTACATCCAGAAGTAAGTCTTTCTAGTTTGGTTCACTTGCTGACTTTGCATTTACCTCCTATCACTTTCTCTTGTGTGTGTATGTATATGTATATATATATATATATATATATATATATATATATGCTTTTGTTTCTGTTTTTAGCTTACCAAAGTCTGTGAAAAGAAGAATAAAGGCCTTAAAGAAACTACAGTATGAAACAACTAAAGTAGAAGCAGAATTTTATGAAGAACTTCACAAATTAGAGTGCAAGTTTGCAGAAAAATATGCACCTTTCTATAATAAGGTAAGTCCTGCTTAATTGAATATAAATGAAAAATTCTACATGGATTCATCTAAATTGTGCTACTCTCTTCTAGCTTGTGTGCCATGAGTCTTGTATAAAGTCAAAATATCTTCCAGGACACAGTGATTGTTCCATTGTGTAGCAATATTAACTAAAAGGGTGTTTTTGGGGGAGGGGGGTGTTTGTTTTCTTGTTGAATTTAACAGTACTAAATTAAAATTCAATCACTTTCTCTTGCAGCGAAAAGACATTATAAATGCAAATGTAGAACCCACAGATGAAGAGTGTGAATGGACTAGTGATGAAGATGATGAAATTGTTGTAAGTCTTATGAAGCTTTTGAAATTGAATTTTAACCATTTTAGTTGTGAAAGTTGCCTTCAACATATCAAAGGTAATTTTTGAAAATGCTTTATTACTAATACTTCTATTCTTTAAAATAGATAATGACCAACCTGTCGAGCTATAATTGTAGCACATAATCTAAATCTTAGCATTAACACAAGCTAACAAATCCTATAAAAGGATTTCAATGTTTATATGAAACTATATATATATATATATATATATATATATATATATATATATATATATATATATATATATATATATTGAGCAGTATTGATAACTTGATTTGGTAGTCCATGGTTGTATTAAATTGACTTTAAGTGCTTTCATATTTTCCTCATTTTGTTAACCTTTTCTACTTTAGGAAGGTATTAATAAAACTACTATTGAAGAAAAGCCAGCAGAAAATAAGGAGCCTGAAGTTGAAGTTTTAGATGGTAATATTTTTTCTTTTTAGTGATTATTTTGTTTAACCTTTATTTCCAGCTTGTAATATCTGACTTCTATTTTGTTCCGAAGTATAATTAAATTACTATCTCTAATGCATTCATATTCCCATGTGTGATAAACTTTATTTGAATAAGATAAACTTGAATTGGTAAGTGGCTATCATTTAAATCTCTATCTACAGTATTGACACGTTTCTACTTATATTGTGTATTAAAGTAAATTTTCTATTATATTTTCAGAAAATACCAAAGGTATTCCTCACTTCTGGTTGACAGTTTTTAAGAATGTAGATATGCTTTCAGAAATGGTTCAGGTATGCTTATTTGTAATGTCAGTCTGAATCTTATGCCATGTTCTACCTACAGTTTATACAGTGTTTTTGTTTCTCCTTTGTATTCATGGGTAAAATTGCTAAATACTTTAAACAATTGTTTACAACTGTAACAAATGCTTTGCAGGAGTGCAATGTAATTTTGATAAAGCAGTTTGTAGTCCTATTATACCATCAGCTTATAAATTGATCAAAAGGTTCAAGTGGTTAACTGCTTCTAACTGCATGTAGGCTCATCCTATCTACACTTGGCCATATTGAAATAGTGAGCTTACTTATTAATTAGGATTTACCTACAAATTATTTACCACTTATCATTTAAGCAAGTTTTTTAAAAAAAATTTTTCTCTTCATTAGGAAAATGATGAACCTATATTGAAGCATCTTACGGATATTAAGTGTGTATTTTCAGAGAAAAATCCAATGGTAAGTTTACATGCTTTGAAAAGTTTGTATATAAACTTAATGGTGTAATTTAGAAAGATTGCTATTATGTATATTAATTGTTCTCACTTTCAAGAGTAAAGTGCAATGTCTTGTCACATGTATATAAAAATTGTTTTAATCTACATTTAAGTGGCTGTTTGTTAATTAGCCTGTGTGGAGGGCTTTGATTTTGGTATTTCAGATTTAATTTATTACAATCTTAAGCTTAAAAGCAAAAAAAAAAAAAGTAACTCTAATTGATGTAAACTATATCCAGAAACTCTGGAAGCATTAACAGAATCTGCATAAAACACAAATGTTTGCATTGCACACCTAACTTGGGTCCTTTTATGTAAATCTTATTTATTCTACAGGGTTTCACTCTGGAATTTTACTTTGAGACCAATGACTATTTCAAGAATTCAATCTTAACAAAAAAATACATCATGAAATCTGAACCAGATGAGGGTGATCCTTTTTCATTTGAAGGACCTGAAATCATAAAATGTAGTGGGTAAGTTTCAACTCTTGAACCCTTGCTCATCTCATCCCCAGGAAAAAAACAAGGCAATTTTTGAGGCACAGCATTATTGTGGATATGAGAATGTACCCATCTTGTTTGTTTTTATTAAACCAACAGTAACCTAATGCTGGCATTAGCTGTTCATGCCACTCTACCTCTCCTACCAAAAAGACAATGCTTCAATATGGGAGTTTACCCTACATGTAGTATGGTAAGCAATGATATGCCAATCTGTTAACGGATATAAATGGCTAAAATTTAGATAAATATTGTCCACTTTATCTAGGCTATAAACATGTGCATGATCCAATATGGGCCCTTATTATAGATCAAATGTTCTTAGGAATGTGACTTCAGATTGACTACTGTGCATATATATATTAAAGTGTTAAAATTTCAATTTTAGTTGCCAAATTGAATGGAAGAAAGGCAAGGATGTGACTGTGAAAGTTGTAAAAAAGAAACTGAAACACAAGGGAAGAGGAACAACTAGAACGGTGACAAAAACTGTTGAAAATGATTCTTTCTTCAATTTCTTCAACCCTCCTACGCGTAAGTATTAAATTACCATTTTCTCCTTGGATTATACCTAAGGGTTCTTCAAGTTAAAATTCCTTAATCTTTTGGATAATATCTTGTTCTACTTCCTGTACCATTATTTACTTAACTATGCAAGCTCTTGTGCTTGTAAATAAGGTAACTCTTGTCACCATTACAATTCCAGAACTCTATAATGAAATAGTATTTTATTCAGTATCAATGACTATTCTTCTAATGGCAAACTTTGTAAAAATTTACTTGTCAATGACCTAATTTAGGTACCTCCAATAATTTGCTAAAAAATTGGTATGGGATAAAAGGTCTTAAAATCTTTATTAGGAAAGAACAATGTATTGAAATTTTTACTTGTAGAAAATATATATATAATGAAGTTTTCTAGAATTTCTACCATTTTGCAAATTGTTTTATATTACTTATAAGCAGGACTCCTTGGAGAAATTAATTTTATTTTTATATTTCCTACAACTACTGCCAACCTTTTTAAAAAATCTGCTCCAAATAGATTGTTGTTTTTATTTTACTATCAAATTAGGCTTTTATAAATAACATACATTCAGGACATTATCCAGGGAGAGTTTTTGATGAATAAACAATTTTTACAAGAATTGTTTGCATTTTTTAGTGTTTCATTTTTCTTTAATTTTAAGATTTTTTAAAATTCGTCCAGTGTGGAGTAGGTTAACTTTTTAAGTGAAAACTATTTACTAAGCAAAAATAAAAGCTTAATACAAATGCTACCAAAACTTTTTATACCACAATTAAAAAAAAAAAAAAAAAAAAAAAAATTTAGTCTGTCACATAAGTGACATTATGGCTAAAAGGTCATGTTTCAAGTTTTGTCTCCTCCTTGGAGAAAGCCCCTTGACATGTAAAGGTCTTATCTTACTCGGTTATTAAAAATTAAATTGATAATTTGATCTCATTTATCAATTTAAAAAATAACTGATATTTTAATTAAAATTATCAGTTATTAAATTAAAAATGTAATAACTTAATGTAATATTAATTAATAAAATTATCTTAGCTATTAAATAATGAAAGATAGTTAACTCAGTGTAAGAAACTTTTAAAGTATTTTATATTATAGGAAACAAACGTCATTTTTAATGCACTGTACTAAACCTGTCAACAAGTTCCATCAAATTATCAATGGAGACATGAAAATAACAGACCCCAAGGTCAAATGTTTGTCTAGAAAATTTTATGCTATAAGTGATGTTTCAGAATGGATCAAATTAACTTTAAATTTGCTAATTTTACGAATAGTAACATTTCAGAAACGTATATCTTATTTTAGTGGGATTTTCAAAACTGAAAAATAAAATCGTTAACATTTCTCTAAAAAAAAAAAAAGTTAAAAAAATGGCTGTTTAGATTGGTTTCTCAGAAGCATAGACTAAAAATCATTCAAATTTCTATTTGAAATACTCAGTAAATCTTTTCTGGGATTAGAAAATTTAATCCTTTGGCTTTCAATTGAAGTGGTTGGAAAGCTTCATAAAGGATTTTTCCTTTATGAAAAATACATTTAAAACTTGGGTATATGAATTTTTGGAGGTACCTACCTACTGACAAAATGTAACTTGTAATTGAAAGGTTTGCATTTGATATTTTTTATGTCTTATATAATTGACATTTTTACAGTTCAATTCTTGACTTTAATTTCATCAATCAGTTCTAGGGACCTGAACAAAACCTTTCGGCAGTACTAATGTCTCTTTCTCTTATTGCAGCCCCAGAAGATGAAGCTGAAATGGTAAGTAATTTTTCTTGTAGGTTTAGTATACCAATGTAACAAAAATAGAATGTTCTTTCTAACCATAAGATTTGGGTGTTATTCACCATGGTTGATTCATTGGGAAGTTGCCTTCCTGGCATTATTAGCCTGGGAAGGCAAACTCAGCATGTTGCACCTCTTGGAAAATGCCTAAAAACCCTAGTGGCTTGACCCATGCCTTGTGAGTGCAATTGCATAGACAGAATTGTTCAATAATTGTGCTAGTATGATGTCACGAAACCTCATGATTGAGGGTTTGTTCACTCATCATGCTAGATAATGTTCTCTCTCCCAGAAACTAACTAATGTCAACTCTGCATAGTTGCAGTGTAAACCAAGCATCAATGTGCTGAAGCAGATGTCTGCAATGAGGATTGGATAACTGTCCTAGCATACTCTGACCAGCCAGCGATTAGGAATTAAAGGCAAGGACATTTGTCTAAATTTAGAGTTGGCATGGTAACATGTTAAAAATGGTAGAAAAATAGCTTAGAATTTTTCATTTTTGACTAAAACAATCTTTTACTTATTGCATAACTTACAATTCTCTTTGCTTTCAGGATGAGAATGCTGAAGCTATTTTAGCTGCAGACTTTGAAATTGGACACTTTATACGAGAGCGTATTATACCTCGAGCAGTTTTGTACTTCACTGGTGAAGCATTAGAAGATGAAGATGAGGTATGCATCAATACATGAATTCTAACTGTCAAATTTGTGATAAATGATAATTTTCTAATACTTTAAAATATAGTAAAATCTAATCTATTTTTATTGTAATCTTTCTATTTTGCTTCCTTGTACTATTGAGAATTAATGCATTGACTATAAAACTTAAAACAGGTGGTTATATAGTGGTAACTCCAAAAGGACATTTGTAATGTAGATTGCCTGAGTCAGTTGTTAATACTTTAACATGCATGGAAGAGAGGGGGGGGCATTTAGTTTTTAAAAATAAATGCTATCAAAATAAGTTGTTACAAAATGTACTACAACCCTTTTGGGATAGTTTTTGAAGCTGGATCATTGAAATTTAACTAATTTGTTCATGCTAATATTCATTTCTTTCAGTATGATGAGGAAGGAGATGAAGAAGAGGTAAGATATTTCAACTCTTTCTTAGAAATTTTAACCATCCTTAATTTAGGTATAAATTAGGTATAAGCATTTCTAATTAACATTTATAGATAACTTCTCTCTCTACAAAAATTATATATGAATTGCTAACTTCAGTTTAGTCTGTGCTTAGATATTTGATTTATCCCTTTAATCTTGGGAGATCATATAGAAAATCTATAAAACTAGTTTCATAGACATTACTATAGGAATGTAAATTAACTTTCACTTGCAAACATTAAAATTTATTTAAATCTCAACTTTGACTTTATTTTTAACCTATATATTTACAAAATGGTCATTAAGACATGTTCAGGCTTACTGGTTGGGCAGTGTTACTCTTAATTTGCTTAGCTAGTTATTGATATCCTGCATAGCAGTTGGGTGATTTTTATATATATATATATATATATATATATATATATATATATATATATATATAAAATCTAGTAAACAATTATCAGGCATAAAATATCTTGCCATGTATTGACTGTATGAGCTTTCATAAATTGTAGCTTTTGCTAAGCTAAAAGAAACTTTTTGGTAGGTGAAGATGAATTCTGACTAGTGATGATACTGAATTCTAAGAGCATAATAGAAAAACCCAAACTCCTCCAATTTTACATTGAATAAAAAAAGTAAAATTTAGGTCAACTACCTCCAAATACTGGTGCAGGGGGGAATGCTTCTGCTTATTAAAATAAACTCTTGTCCTGTATTTCTTGTGTGCATTATTGCTGTGGATTTAACACTTTTCAGTTATGCATGTTCACACACACACACACACACACACACACACACACACTGGATATAATGCAGTTGGAAGAATTAGTCAATTATTTCCTTAGCATTTTATGAATGTTATGTAGATCTTAATTTGCTAAAGTTACTTGTATATGTATCTATGCACACTATGATGTGCTGAGAATTTTTTGTGCTGCACCATCTTCAGCTTTATCAGATGATACATCTTGCATATTGTAAATTTCTAGTCTACCCCTGACAAATATTTGCAGTCAGACTATTGAAATGTTGGTGTCTGGCTTGATCTTGCCACCTTTTGCAGGAACTGGTCTTCAGTAATATTCTGCAAAACTAAAACCTTTATTTTTTTAACTAAACTAAACTTTGCATCATCACCATTGGGATTACATGAAATATTTATTTGTATTATGTAATCCTTTAAAAAAATTTTAGATTTACACACGCATATATATATATATATATATATATATAAAAAACAGTTGCTGTCAAAAATAGATATACTTAATATTTCTGAAATATTAAGGCCCAAAGATTCTTTGGTCCTAGAGGTGAGGGAACAAAAACAAAAGCAGTTTGTTTGATTTCAGGTCTGGTCAGCATGGAAGATGCATATTTAATTGCAAGTAACATTACTCTTTTCTATAAGTGATTGTTCTGAATTGTTTACTTTATGCTTTTGTTTACTTTTTCTCCTGAAAATGGTGCTTACAGCACACTACTTACTACTTGGGTTATATTTGATTACGTTCTACACTTAATTCGGTGTGTAAAAGTTTCCAGTATGTTTAACTATTCAATTTGACTGTAAAGCCAATCCCATAGCCTTCAAAAAGCTGGAAACTTTTACATTGCATCTAATTTTTTATACAAAAATTGGCTTAGTTTCTTTTGTTTTTTGCTTATTTTTATTATCACTGTTCTTTGATACTTTTTGGGCCATCACTTTCACTTGTTTTGGATTTTAAATTCCTGTTGGCTTTAGTGTTTTTTTGTTTTTTTTTTTTTTTTTTTTTTTTTTTTTTTTTTTTTTCTCTCTCCCCACTTCTCCATTAGTTGGAAGTGGAAACTTTGTGCCTCCTGAAACTTTTGTTTCTTTATTTTTTTTTTTATTTCATTAAAGAGTTTTCTTTTAACTGGTTTACACTTTCTGGGAATTCAAGAGGTTTAGTTAGTTACAAGCTTGTAAGCAGCTGTAACAATTGAGAGGCTTTGATATTTCAATAGAAATGCTCTTCCCCATCACCCTCAGTAATCTGTCCTGACTATTCTGTTAGTATGTTAAAAAAAAAAAAAAAAGGGTTCTTTAGTTTTGCATCATTTTTATGTATATATCTAAAAATACCTTTTTAATAGAGTAAAAAAGACTTCTGCATAGTAACTTCACTTTTTAAGACAGTTTTCAGCAAGAAATTATCTTCCTCTTATTAAAATCTTTCTATATTTTTTTTTTTTTTTTTTTTTTTTTTTTTTTTTTTTTTTAGCCTTTGGAAAATTGAATTTCATGGGAAGGGTTTGTTTCTGTAGCAAATTTCATTACTTTTATTTTTACACCCTTTCCCCTCCCAAACTATTCCTTGGTGTATGTATATTTTTTTAAATTTTGCACTGAACAGTCTCTGGTTTAATTAACTATTCTGTTATGTTCCTCAGTTTTAGAGGCAGACTGTAGGGCTAGGGAACTGAATATATTCTTGGATCTTCATAGGTGTTTGGAGATGACTGTGCAATTTTCAAGCAATTTGTAAGTACTGCACAAAGTGTATATTCTTTAACCAGTGGCACAAGAACCTCCAATCCATTCACTGACACATGAGTATAAAAAACACAAACACTTGCAATGTTTCTTAGTTGTATTGTTGTAGAGACCAGTAACTGATTTGGCTTTATTCTGTATCATGTCTGCTATTAATTTCATGGTTAAACCTAATGAAGTGATAATTTAATGATTCTAAGCCAGTTGATTTGGCAGTTCACTTAATACATCAGCAAATGTAAATTTGTATCATTTGTTAAAGCTTTATACAAGTCCCTAACTCTCCAGAAAATATTTTAATTGTAATGTCTTGCATACACTCACTTAAAGCTAGAAATTTCTGTAATTAAGCTTATGCATTGAATGCTTAAATGGCATTGCTTATTTAAGTCCTCTTGATGTTTCGATATTGGCAGCCTGACTTTTTTTTTTTAATTACAGGTATAATTTAATTGGAAGATTATTATAAAGTTAAGGTTTTCTTGTACTGATAACTGAATTAAATTTTTTTTTTTTTTTTTTTTTTTTTTTACACTTAAAACTTAAACATTTTTTAAGTTTCTGCAAAAATACTTCCAGTTTGCTTAATATCTGAATAACTTAGATATGGAAATTTTAGTTTTGCATTTGGCTGTAATGTGAATTTTTCTCATTGTATGCCAAAAAACTTAACATAATTCAGCAGATACAGCCATAAACACATTTCTTTATGTAACTACAATAAAATGAAGCCTTTGCTAACTTCATTGCTTGCTTATTTGAGACAATTATTTAAATCTTTAACATCTGTTCATGTTATATCATGTCAGATATCTGTAGACTTCCTTCTTCCTCTTGTTTAGTGGTCTTGAAGAGTTATGGATTGTCCTGGACTAGCTTTGTCCCTTTTCTCACTGGTGGGTATTAGAAGGTAGGGCCTCAAATGGTTGTATTGCTGTATGTTGTTGTCATTGTCTGTCATTGTTGTTAATGTTGTTAAAGTGATCATCCCCTTCTCACAGAAGCCATAATTGTTGTTTGTGGGTATGAGCCTTCATCATAATTTAATACATTCAGTAACTATCCTGATCGGAAAATTTCTCCTGGTATTAGTTATACAACTAGTCAATGCCCACTGGATACTTTTAAAAACAAAAAAAAACAAATCTAATCCTCTAATTGTCTTTAGAAACCTTTTCATTTCTGCAAATTACTCCTTTTATCTCTTATAGGGGAAGATCTGAACAGATTTGCTTAGGATATGTATGAATATGAAATGAAAGTTTTTTTAAAAAAAAAAAAAAAAAAAATCAATCAGTTATTTGCTCTTTGTAGTGATGTTTCCTTCATTACATGAAGGCATGTAACTGGGGGTCTACTTAAAAACTACATGTTTTAAAGTATATCTGGAAAAATTAAAAATAGAACTTTGTATTAGCACATCAGTAAATATATTTAAGATTAGGAGTATGCTATCTCCTTTCCTATTGCTTTTCATATCCCTTTATTTTATTTTTACTATTTTCTCAATGTCCTATTGAATTGCATGTGGTTATTGATGTAATCCTGCTTTGATTATTAGTATGCAGTGCACTATTTGCATGGTCCATTTCATTTTGCTACCTTTCAGCATGAAGGTGAGGACTATGATCCAGAAAATGACCCAGATTATAATCCAGAGGTAAGCTTAAATATAAATTCCAACAACTTTTATGAAATTGATTGCAGTGTGGCTTATTGGGTGCCTTTTCAAAATGTTTATAATATCAAAGCAACTAGTTGTGGGATTAATATCTTCACAAACTAAAGTTGTAACATTTTAAGTGTGTACTTGTCCCACTGCAGCTAAATTAAATTTCGGTATGCATTAGTTGTGAAATAATTGAAATACCTTGCCTTAGATTTGCTATAGATAAACAAACCTCGGAACCTGTGATGAAGGTTTATTAAAAAAAAAAAAAATTAATGCCTACAAATTTGATCTAGCCACTCCTCTTATCCTCTTAATGCAGGAATACTCTGGTTTCTTTTTTTTTTCTTTTTTTATCACCAACTCCTTGGCTACCAATTACTTGATTTAAATTCCAAAGTCTTACTTTGGAATTCAGTGCAAATTATTTTATACAAAAATTTGGCATAATGCCTCCTATATAAGTCTTGAACATCTCTAGTGGTATTTGGTATTAATCTATTGACTGTTTATTCCTGATTAAGTTGTGGATTAAGCAGAAAATGTTCTACATTTTATATGCCAACACACATTGGCAAAATGTGTGTTGACTAAACCTTCATGTCAAATCATTTGGATTTTTTTTTTTTTTTTTTTCATTATAACAATACTAGTATATTGTATCTAATCTTGCAGGATTGCATTTAAAGTCCTATGTATGGAAAGACGACTTTCATATGTGAACTTTTTTTTTTTTTTTTTTTTAAACCCCACCCCCCCCAACTCTGTTTATGATGCTAAAGTTTGCTTGCTTAGATAGTTGATCAGTGTTGTACGGTCCCTTTTCACAGTTCAGTTATGTAAACTTTGCTTGTTGTACTGCTTGTCTCATTTTGTGTAACGTTAGGTGTGATGTCTGATTGTTCTAATTCCCTTCACATTAAGTCTTGAAATATTAACCGCTAGATGTGTGCAATGAAAAATGGCCCAACACTTGGGAGGAACTCATTTTGTATTTTAACACTCAATTATGCTTAAGAGTACAGAACTTCATGTGCCTGAACTAGTATTTAAACATGGCCATAAAAAATTCCAAACTGACTTTCTCGACAGTGGTTCATGCTAGCCATCTAAGCTCCCTGATAAATTGACAAGTTTCATGTCTAGAACAGTCAAATTCTAACCATTTGACCACACGCTTAACCATTTTAAAACAAATCTTTGTATACTGTAACTATTCAGTGCCTTAATTTTTAATAAGACTAAAATAGCACTATATAAAATGCTTCTCCTGTCCATGTTTTTGATGCTACATAGTCTCGGTTCCTCTTAGATGTTTTGGGGTAGGGTCACTTTGGCAAATTTACCAAACTCTGAATAAATTCAAATATTTATTAATCTGATTTAGGCAACTAAATTGTGGTAGTACCAACATTGTAAATGCTCAGTTTATATATATATATATATATATATATATATATATATATATATATATATATATATATATATATATATATATAATTCTAAGATTGTAAGATTGTCAATAGTCAATTTGATGATCGTGATTCTGAATTACTTCACGTGCCAATAACGGTTCTTGATATTGGATCTTTTTACCATATTCAAAATTTTCTATTCTGACACTGCAGTTTTATTGCTTCATCTTGCTTGACTAATGTTTACTGCTTCAAGTGGTATATCTAAGCTGGATGAGATGTGGTGGTGGTGGGGGGGTAATTTGGTGTTTTGAAACTTTTGAAAAATTTTATTCCTCTACAATGTACCAAAACATTACTGTACCTTGTTTGATTTCTATGAAGGGCTCAACTGTTTCCTCAGGTACCATCTGGTTGATCCAAATAAAATTGAGTGAAATGTACACACTTTGATCTGATGGTAGTTTTGCTAATCAATGTTTTCAAATATTTTTTTTTTTTTTTTTTTTTTTTTTCTGTTGCAATTCAGCTTCAAATATTTTCTTGCTGGTCAGTTCACTTTTCTTATCTGCTATATTTTTATTCTTTGCATCATTTGTCTTTTCAGTTTTCTTTGATTGTTCTAGGACCTCCAATTTTCAAATTCCAATGTTCTGTCTATATCTTTGTTACAGCTCATTGCAGATTTTCTCAACAAATGTCCAAAATTGTTGCCTCTTGCATAAATAAACTTTAGGTTGCATAAAAATTTAATACCAAATTGTAGATATTTAATCTTGCACTTTCATAGAAACCAATGTATAGGACCCTGTGCCAGTGGTATGCAACAATACTTTCCATTAAGTAGTTCTGATTTGTATAATATAAAATGACTGTGCTTCTGTTTTCGCTCTACCCTCTTCATAGTAAAGGTTTCTCAATGTTTACTGTTACAGATGGAGGCATTTAAATCTTACTTCAAGCCGCTACTTAATTTTCTCAATGTTGACCATATTATGAAAGAACACTTGTTTTGACAAGTTAAAAATACAATCTCTTCATGTAGAAAATACCCTATAGTTAATTAGTTCAAAACTGTTCATGGGAACTATTAAAAAATGCCAGTCCTCATGCATAAAGACTTCTGCAATAACACTTCAAGTCTTCTGATCTAAAATTTCTAGTATACCATAAAGTAAAATTTAGGTTTAAATAATTGAAAACTTTAATTTGTTTTTGAGTCTAAAATTCCTGCCCAAATAAGTGAAATTGACTTCTGTTTTTCTTTTGCCAGGGTTCAACAGTATAAAACTCTTGAGTAAAGGAAAAATATCCCTTAGGTATAGAATTTTCTTCTTCCCAAATTGATGTCTGGTTACTTATGGATACTCGTCATTGTTGACCCGCCCCCATCCAATTGTCCATATTTATGAGCATTCTACCATTTGTCTTGTGCTACTATATAATAATCATACTGACTATACTCCAGAGAATCCTCTCTTAAAAAAAATCCTTTTAAATTATGCTATTTACTTCTAATAGTTGTCATTGGTGTGCATGAAACTTGGTTTCTTGGTGGCCAGAGTTTAAAAACTCAAACTGTATCAAATTGCTGTGCTTTTTTTTTTTTTTTTTTTTAAATTCCTTTCCTGGAACAGTAAGAAAAATTATGAAACCAAATGTGGATGTTGCATGAAGAAAATGAGTTTATTTTGACTGATACTGTACCATGAGTGAGGATATTAGTAAATCTGATTCTTTGGCAGAGCCAGTCACTTGTATTCCTAAGTACTATACAGACTGATTTTGAACAATACCTTCCCTCAGTTACTTTTAACAAACCTAACCAGCACTAACTTCCAATATCTAAGCTCTTGTCATCTCCATTGTTCTATGGAAATAGAGAATATAACTTTGAAATATTAAAATTTTGACTGAATAACTTTAACATAACTTTCTGTACACTTTTTTTCCTAATTCTTTAAAAAAGTTTCTTTAAGAATATGCATGAATTTTTCAGACTCTTAATCTGATCTTTATTGTAATATAAATGAGAAACATTTTTAGTTGCAGGTTTCTTTTGCTAATTATAATGGATAGTTAAAAAAAAAAAGTTATCCTACAAATAGGCTTAGTACCTTACCAGTTTTATAACCAGTCTTCTTATAATGGGTTCTGATTAAAACAAAAGTATAAATGGTCATGTTAGGTAACAGGTTCAGTTCTATAAAAATTTATAATTGCTAAATTTCCTATAATGAAATGCAAAAATCTTAAAATACAGAAAAAAGGATGTTTATTATAAGCTGTGAACAGTAGAAAATAGAAAGGAAAATGTTTTCAGGCAAGCCTGAGTTGTGACAATGCTTGCATACTTTGAGCTTTACTCATGGTATAAGCTGACTTACTGCCTCATGGCATAAGTCTCTTCGTTGTTCTGTAGCCGTATTTTAAACTTAAACATTTAACTGGATATCCAAATTGGGCTTAACTGATGAGAAATCTTGCACTCATTCTTTCAGATCCTGTTCAGATCTGACTATATTTTCTATAGAACATTGTTTAATACATGTAGAAACCCTTTAGCACTAAAATCTGACATCATTTAGATCACACACACACACACACTTCACTGGTAGGACAATTTAAAAAATAATGAAAAATTACTATCCTATTAGCGATTGCAAAAACCTAAATTCCATGATGCTTCTGTGAAGAAATAACGGCATGTAAAATTGAATATTGTGATAACTGATTTATTTCCAACATTGAGGGGCTCTAAAGATGACTGTTTTTCCTTTGTAAAAACAAGTCCAAGAAATACAGACCGATTGACAGAAACTGATCTTTTCAAAGATCACTAGATTAAATATAACTACCACCAATGCTAAACTTTGTTACCTTGAACTTGAATAATTATTACAAAGCCTACACCAAAGATTTATATAATCATAGATAAGTGATAAAGAATCAAAACGCTCATAAAATTCCAGATGATTTTACATAAATTGGTCAGTTGGATTATTTAATGCCAGCAATAAGGAAATGATTAATAAAAATTAAAGATAAAAGCTTTAGAAATAAGCAAACATAACTTTAGAGTATTTTTGAAAGAGAAAAACAAAGTAAAATGTAGGCATAGGACATGGTTTAATCCACCTTTTTCTTTTTTCTTTTCTTTTTTTTTATTGTAATGTTCAAATGAATATTGGAAGAATTTTCCTATTCATAAGTATCATTCACAACTTGATTTTCTTTTTTTTTTTTTTTCTCATTATGATCAGCTATAGCTGTTAGTAACATCAATAAATCTGTATCCACTATATTAAGCAGTTTTTTTTTTTTTTTTTTTTTTCCACACAAAATCCTTGATTTTGTTTTTCTTATGTAACAGCCAGTCTATACTCAGCACCTGAAAATTGCATAGTGCAGTAAAGTTATCAAAGATTAATACAAGCATCCCTCAATGCACATTCAATTAATGTTTGATTAGTATGCTAAGAATTTTTAGATACCAAAATTCAACTAGTACATACATAATGCTTGATGAGTAGTTAAACACTCAGTTTAACCATGGTAATTAAAATCCTTTTACTGATGTACAAATTAGCCACACTAATTGAGGGATTTCTGTAATTAATCTATATCTCACCATATAAAATATGGGGACACAATATACCTGCTTTAAGTGAAATAATTTTTATATACAGGCCTATTTTGAGAATTTCACACAGTACTACTGCTTATACTGTAGTTAGCAAATGTAAACTAAATGGCTTTCTACTCTATTTTCTCCACCCTTGTGGTTATCCAGAAATAAAAGCATCTATGGGGCAGGATTTTTTTCTTTTAAAAATTTGCAAAATACTTTTTGCTTTTTTTTTTCCTCTCTCTCTCAGAATTGTAAGGTGGTTAACAGCAAACTCTTTAAATGTTTTCTCTTGCTGACTATATAAGACTATACACATTTTTTTGTTATACAATTGCAAGCTTGTCTAGCTAACAAATCTAACTTTCATTAAGTAGGCTTTACTTGCTAGTATTGTCAATGGTATTCATAACTTCATGCACAACTACTTGGGAGCAGGAACTAAGCTTTCAAATTTAATATCTATTAAATTTTAGATTAACTTCACCTAATATAAACTGATTTTTATGTACTTGGCACTTCAGTAAACCTCAACATAAAATATTCTAATTTTTACATCAGATTGCAGCATAATGGGAATAAGATTTGGCTGTACTTTGAAGATTAGCAAATGGTTAAAATTAAGGTAGCTTATTTGATATTGGTAATCATTTTTAGTTACTAGCATTATAATTAAAATATAACTTAATTTTATAAGTGCTAAATAACTGAGGTTACTAATGTAACAAGGGATGAATCTTGTAATTTTTCTCACCTTCCCTTTTATCTCTAAAGTAAAATTAAAATCTTTTTCTTGCAGACTGATGGGAAGAGAGATTGTAAACAACAGTGATTCTTCCTTCAAAACAATGTTGCAGTTATCCTGCAATCTACAGACCATCCAGGACACTAACAACTACCAGTTTCCTGTGGCACAACATTCAAGGCATTGAACAGATACTAACACATACACTTACACAAATGCTGCTTTTTCTGTTTTTTTTTGTTTTTTTTTTTTTTTTCTTTGAGGGGTGGGGGGTGTACACAAATTAAAAGAAAATATTGTTACATCAGAACTTTTTAGCTGTTATGGCCAAGGGGACTAACAGTTAGCTCCCAAACCAATGTCCCATACTTGCTATACTTTTCATTTTATTCCCTTTTTCTTGAGACTTTTCCTGCCACTTGAAAAATTCATAAAGGAAGGAGAAATGTGCATGTATTTTTCTTTTCTTGTGTGTGTGTGCATCTTTCTTTTCTGCCCACCCCACCCCATTTGTCCTCGCCGCATTTATCTCCCTTTAATCTCAGTTGTCCTGAGGCTCCTTGGTCATTACAAGTTGTTTCTCTACCACTTTTGTGTAAAAGAAAAAATGTATATTGCAAACAGGTTGTTGGAGGTTTTTTTTTCTCTTCTGTGCAACAAATTTCCTGGAACTTTGCCAATTTTTTTTAACCCCCCTCCCCTCTATCTGAATAAAGAAATATTTTGACTTAATATCTTTTTGTCTTGTAAATATTTTTTTTTTTTTTTTTTTTTTTTTAATTGCCCAAGGCATCAGTTTGTACTTTAGTTTACCACCAGTTACAAGATTACATTCTTTTATTAAAATGTTAAAGGCTTCAAGGAATTTTTCTAAAAATCCCGAGGCTTTGCAGAGACTGCATATAACTGGTGTTGTAATAAACAAGTACTACTAATGTACAGTTAACTCTCTGTAATTCACCTTCACACAAAATGCCAGTGTGTAGATGTTAGACACCAAATTTAAAATAATGGTGGCAACAGAACATCACTTGGTGAATGTTAAAACAGTTCCAATAGGTCATTCTAGACATATATTCATTTTTGTATTCAAAATTCAGTATCTTAAACAGGGTATACTACTTTGAGATGTTTTCCACAAACAAAAATCCAGGTTTTTTCCTCTGCATAATCAGAAACAAGCCAATAGACTGAAATGTGTACTTTATATTTGTCCAGGTACCCTTGAATTGGGTGCCAAATAGATTGTTACAAGAAAGAATCTTTAATTTTTTTTTTAAGTACTAACATATTGCTTGGATTATACCTTGCAGAAAAGATCTCTTGTATTCAGTTTTTTTCCAAAAGAAAACCTTTTGCTGTAAAAATTATACACCTGTTTCAATGACTGGCTTTAAAAAAAAGAAATGGACAAATTTTATGTATATATGCATAAAAAGTGCTGCCAACCACAAGTGACCATAAAATTCTTTTGATGTATTGGTTTTTGGGAGTGTTTTACCTCACTTTAGTCCACCCACTGTGTAGAATGCTGTTGCTTGCCTAGAATCCTTTTAACACATGCCAATGCCATAAAGTTTGGAGATGAGCATAGCACACTGTCATGGTTATTTGTTTCATTTCAAGTGGCACTGATTTGTCAAGCTTTTTCTCTTTTCTTCCAACTGTTGAAAGATTCTGGTTTAGTTCTACTGCAACCTCTTGATTTGTATGAACCCACTTCAATAATTATCCTCACTTTAGTTGAAGATATACAAGCAACTTCAAAAATCCTCTCAATTATAAAAATTTTGCAACCACTGTGGAGATATCGGTCTAGGTTAGTTTCACAATAGAATTTTGTTACTTGAAATTTTCCTTTTTAACATGGAGTTAAATTTCCAAAAAAAACCTAGTTGAAGTTTTAAAACAAAAAAAAACTATTTTGGCACCAGCCTAATAAAAGAACTAATTAGGTCTTTCAAATTTGCTACTTCCAATAGTGTGCTTTGCACCACCTTCATCCAGAAGCATTGATAGCTCAAAAAGGAGGGGGATAAGCATCAAATCTGCCCTTGCTAATTTATTGTTCATGATGTATTCTCTGATCATATGTTAGTATGGCACTCTTTGATTACATCATTGATGAACAAAACTTATGGGTGATCCAATTTGTTTAACACAGCTGTTTGAGGTTTCTTATAGCCCCACTGAACTTAAAGTCAATTCAGGTTTCCTATCGTAAAAATTCTTTCCCAAGTGGAAATCACAAAAATGGCAAGTCATTTTGTCACAGCTTATTTTCTCTCAAAAAAATGGATTTTCATACTTTTATAGGGGTAAAATATTGAAAAATGAGTTTTATCATCTAAACTAATATCAAGGAAACTTTTGATCTGAACCCCATGAAACTAGGTATTTTCTGAAAGCAAATGATATATTATTTCATTTAAAAGTAAAATTAACTGGTGTAAATGACTTAAAATTTTTTCCATGCATAAAATGTGGAAAAAATAGTGAAAATTTTGCATTTTTTTCTTTGTTCTAAACAAATATTTAAGAAATTAACCTTCCCCCACCCCCCCAAAAAAATAGCGATAAGGAAAACTAAACCTAATTGACTTTGACATCTAGGTCAATAAATGGCAAACCTCAGAACAAGTTGTAATAAAACCCACCACTCCCAGATAAAAAGCAAAGAGTGGAAAAAAAAAGGTTCTACAATGACTAGGGTTTGATATAACCTATGTTTGAACAATGGCTTGATGAGTTTTGTTTTGTTTTAACACCCAGTGACCGGGTGATGACAACAACATGTTAGCAGACGACATTTTTTTTTTTTTTCAATGCATATCTTTCGTATTTCCCATCGCTTCCATTTAGCCGTTCCTTTTATTCAATGATGTTCATGCTAAATGAAAGAGAAAGGAATGAATTTTGAAGGATGTTATTTTTGAAGCGAAAATAAATATTTTTTTCATTAAAAAAAAGGGATTTTTCTCAGAAAATTGGGCATAATTTCTTAATGCTAACCGCCATGACATTTTCCACAGCCAAATCAAGATTAATTACCAGTGAATAATTCCATGTGCAAAAAATAGCCGCCTGGATCCTATAAAATCGCCCTAAAAGGTCCAAAAGTTTACTAATTGATCGAAAACCTGTTGCGCATAATCGATTTTTTTCACGGTCAGTTCCATTATTTTCATCTTGATATCATTTTTGACAGCCAAGTCATCAAGGATTCAGGAAAACACTTTGGCATAGGTTTTCAAAGAACTTTACATTCTATGACGTGTTTAAAATGTTACTGACGAATGAGATTTTTTTGCCGAATATTTCGTTTACGCGCCATATTGGATTTTCCTATATGACAAAAACGGGTTTTAAACAGCTGTGTTAATCAGGCAAGGTTTGATACATGGCCCATATTTGCTTTGGTGTGTGCGTGGGATCTCTTGCTGCCAGCATTAGGACATGCTTTTATCCCTATCCCTTTATTGCAAACAGGTGCTGCCTAGAAGGAACCAGACATCGAATTGTTCTTGTTCTTTTTTATTATAAGACCTCTGTCTTAAAATTTGATTTTCCATCCCTGATAGTAATTATGAAAAGATAATAAATGTCTATTGATTTTAAAATATCAGTAAAATTAAAACCTATTATATCATACCATCATAGTATGATGTAAATTTAAGTGCAAGTTTCTACTCGGTTCTCAAACTTGTCTATTTCAGTCCAGAATAAAATTAATTCCTTTTTAAACACTTAAAATAGATAAGTGGTAGGATTCAAAAAATCTTAAGGATGTGTTCCCTCATTTTCCATAGTCTATATTTTACTATATAGATATATCTTGCACTTAGTCAAAATTTGCATTACATTTAAGGTTATCATTTTGAAAAAAAAATATTTAACTGAAATTTTTTAATCTTTTCATGATTTTTCAGTTTAAAAATTTCCAAATAGCCACTTGATCCTCATAGACTTCAGCTTTTTTTGCCTCACCCTCTCGTCAACAGCACTTTCTTTTTTTTTTTTCTCTCTTTCCCTGCCATGCATTAATGAAAGGAGTGGCATCCTATAAATTTAAAGATTGTCATTAAGTTTGCTACATTTTCCACTGTAAGGTGGCTTCTTTTATCAGAGTATATATTAATTCCTAAATCTTTCTGCCTTGGAAAACTGATAGGTCATATTGCTAATTGTTTTTGCACATATTGAAAAGATTGCAGGATTATGAAAGTTTATCAGGATATTTTCCACATAGTCATGAAAACCATTAATAAGAATGTAATGAAAATTTTTACTGAAGTCTCAGCTTTCCAGGGAAAAACTCTTTTGAATATTCCAAGTATCTAACAAGTTCAACAGTTTGTGAAATTTGTATTAACCATTATTCAGTCACCTGAATTTACTTCAACTGATTATGTGACTACAATTTGTAGAATCTAAAATTAGCAGTTTGTTTGGGTTGTAGCTAGCAATGTTTTTGCAGAGCTCATAAACTTCCAAGAACAGGTTCATGTGAACCGGCTGAATAGCCCCACTGATTTTTATATAATATATAAACAGAAGATATTTTATACTCAATATTAAAAAAAATAGTGTTAATATAAGATTAATTTTCAATATCAATTTTATCTTCAAAGTCTTCAGGGGTTATGGTTTTAAATGGTACTTTCAATTTTTCACAATTTGTATATTTATAATATTTGGATCCCCCCCCCCTATAATTTAATATAATTTCCTATTCAACTATAGCGTGTATATTTTGCTTTTGACTCCATATATAAATTACTATAGTTAAATGGGAAATTATAAAAACTGGAAAAGGTTTTTTTTGATGTATTTCATCCATTAGGATTTCATCAGACAAGGCTTTGTTGATGTTAAGCAAATTTATATAAATGGGTCATGATCTGTAGATTGGCAGCTAACGGTAGCCTGGCTTAAACTAAGTTACATATGGTTACATAAAATATATATAGAAGTAGAGAGGTAATTCAACAATACTTAACAAGTTATCTTTTGTAAATTCCTACATGAATGGTGGTTTTTTTTTTTCTTTAGTTGATAAATGGCCTCTAACAAACTGGTCAATAATTTAAACAATTATTTGGTAAACTAATAAGCAACGGTTAAAGATCATTCATATATCTGTACAAGATGTTACTACGAGGAAATTAATACAAGATTATATTAGATCCAGATTATCTTACAAATATAAGCCATATATATATAGTAAAACTAAAGTATCAAGAAAGAGCGTTATCAAATATCAAAATTTAGCTAAATTGTAAGGTAAAATATGCTGACAATTAACTGTTAATTCACTTTGATTTAATAATGAATTTTTATCAAAAAATGTCTTCACATTTTTAATGTAAGCACAGACACCAGGGTTCATAAAAATATCTACATGTCCTTGATGTTTTTTAAATTTTTCCATTTGACTCTTAAACTCCAAAAATATTTAGAAAGAGATGTATTATTTCCTTAAGTAAAGGACAAGATATTTCGGTCCCCGGGGTAGACTGTTCTAGTTCCACGTGCCATGTTTTGATGGATTTCAGTTAT